>JAPVCE010000038.1:466492-732299 GCA_029606265.1 Paecilomyces dactylethromorphus
AGCTGGCTGAATATTTCTGTAAGAGGTTATCTAGCGATAGAGAGATCTGTCATAGAAAAAAAAATTTTTTTGTATACGGGAGACGAAAAAAACGTAAAAACTTGTAGGGGAGAGAACAACTATATCAGAAGAGTCCAACAGGGTTGAACTGAACGTTCTCTCTGATTTTAGAGGTAAAATTAGAGAGAATAATAAGGAATAGTGTGGGAATTATATAATTAATAAACATAATGTCTAAAGTCTCTTTTTGGCTTCGGACTTTGGTCTAAGAAAATTCCATTATTCTGAGACATATGTCAGACCCCCATACCACTCGACTAAAAGGAAATGTCAGAGCCCTGCCTACAGGCAGGGCTCCTGTCAGGCTTCTCCCACCCCTTCTAGCTCCACCCACAGAGATAAATAGGGGTTGAGCTAGTTGTTAGAGAATTCAAGCTCAGCGAGCCTCGCTCCAATAGGAAACTTCCTCTTGGTCACCCTAAATCTGACAACATACAATATGTCTATGACAGTCTGAAGCAGAATCCAGAACACTGTCTATTAAAGACCAGACAGCCATCCAACCTCAGTTCATACTATGGTCAATGCCATACACGATACCATAACTCGTCCCTGCTGCCAACACGCCTACAAGAAGCGTTTGTACCGCACCATAGAACCCCGACCGTTTCGTCTTGACGGTCACGTAGTTCTTGACGAAGCCGAAAGCGAGGAGTATAACGACGGTAATGCCGATGGAGACGAAAAGGGCATCGACAACGCGGTGCATGGCGAAATAGGGAATCATGGGGAGGATGCCTCCTAGACGTTCGATCATCATGTTAATAGTAATTCTTGCAGGTTCTATTCGATAATAGCTTCTGTAAAAAGAATCATAAGTTTATGTGTTCAATGTAATCGTACCAATGAAGTATGAGAGACCCATTGTCCCAGCAGATATCCATGCACGAGAGATATTGGGCTTCTCGAGCTTTAGTTCAAAGTCCATCATGAACTGTCCGAGAATTTAATTAGTATCTAAAATCAACATTTATGACATATGGAATAGCATAAGCTTTATAATAAAACGTACCTGCAACCATGCCTCTTCATCGTGAACCAAATAGTCCACCACCCCCTGACACGCATCTCTCGTAATTCCATACCTCGCAAATATATCATAGATCTCCTCCTTCTCATCCTCTGGCTTATATTCCACTTCATATTTCTCTCGCTTGAATTCAGACAGGTAGCGATCTCTATCCGTCACGGCGGCCAGGTACGCTCCCAATCCCATGGAAATGGAACCACTGAAAAGCTCAGCAAGGCCACCGACGATAACAAGCTTTGAGGAGCCAAGACTTGATAATCCTGCCGTTAATGCGAAGGGTACAGTTAGACCGTCAGCGAATCCGATGATCACGTCGCGGACTATGTCGCCGGCGTTCGAGTGTGCCTCCAATGTACCGTGAAGGAGCTGAGAAGGCTGCGCCATCTCGAGGCTGCTTTCAATGTTAACTGCCATTTCTCATAAATTGAAGAGGTAACTCCTAAACCTAATAATGTTTTGTAAAAAGAGATGGGGTGTCTTTTGATATTCTTAACCTTCACATCTTTTCAGATCAACCAACTGTCCTCAACAACCACCCCCTATTTTATATACATCCCATGCGCAATTTTTTCTTTACTCTTGCTACATGGTCTATAGTAACAATGAAATGGCCTGACAGTGCATCCGGGCAGTCCACCAATAGAAAAGAGGCCATTTCAAAGCGTCGAGCATATCCCTGGTCGGGTTGGTTGTTGCTGGCCAATGGTGGTCGGGTGATTACCCAACATCAACTGTTTGCCTTATTCGAGGCCGGACTATATGCGCCACTTGGCACAAAAGGAAGGTCCTAATGAGTGAAACTTAGCTTGTTATGGCGATTTTTTAGAGTCTAAGTGGGTATTAAGATGGGGAGTCAGGATGTGAATATGACTGTCGTGGAGCTTACAGTTTGGTTCATCTTTGGAGGACGCGTTATAGTGTAGTTCTATATTCACAATTAGTTAGGGGAAAAGGAACTTATAAAATAAATGCCATAGTATGAGAAAATCTAGATTTGTAAACCCGAGACCCCTATAACCCCGTCATGACAGCGCTGTTTCATTAGAAAACATCAAGATCCAGCATTTGAACACACCAACCTACTTTACAAAATACAAATGACATCCAATTTGTGTGACTGAGCCAAAAGTACATAAAAAGACAATCTAAAGGCCAATCCCATTCTCCCATACCCTCCTATCCTTTTGCTCCCAGGAAGCATAAGTAACCATACTCACCATAAGTGACCATTTGGATCAGTCGGAGCCCGACTAAGAGCAGAATAAGAATTAATAGTGGTGCTCTTGAATCTTTCATCTTCTTCATGAAGCTCGAGTTCTTGAGTGAAGTGCCTCCCAGTTTGTCTCTTGACGACGGCTTTCTTCCACAGAACAGCAACAATCGTAAGGATGCTGAGAACGCCTACGATGATAGAATAGGCTACAATCTCCTTTGTCGTGGCATACGACCATGAAAGGCCTATTCCGCCATTAACGATGGCAAGTATGATGACGATCCGTCCGAAATGACGATGTCCCACACCGTAGTAGGTTGGGCGCTGGAACTTCTTGTAGAGAGCATGGTGCCAAAATCCTATAAGCCATTGAATGACCACAGCAGCTGTCACAACCATTCCTATAATCTGATGTGCTGAATTGAATGAGTCCGATTTGGTGAACATTGTACTCAGATAGAAGCCGAAGATGATGCCAATAATGGCGAGAATAGAGGCGAAGGTCTGGTTGACCCAGTGCCAGCGGACGCTGGAAGGGGCGATCCGGAGGAAGATGACACCAGCGGGCATGAAGATCACGAAGGCGACACAGGCAGCAATTCCGTGGATAATAGCGGGCCAATTATTGTCATCTGATATCGGTCCGTCTTGTTCGGATCCGGTTGAGGTTGTGAATGTCGATGGTAATCCTCCTGTACCGCCGGTAGCCTGCTTCATGTTCATGGAAAACCGTCCTAGCAGGTAAAGAAAGTCAGTATCATGACTATCGATTAAAAATTGGTATCTCCCAGAGAATCCTCACCATATTCAGAATGTCGCTGAATACTGGCTGTTTTTGAATCACTTTTCAGCAGAACACTGTCCCCAGACGTCGGTCCCAGAGCAAATATCCACGGTTGAGATGTCGAGTTCAGATCTAAGGAGCCAGCCTGAGAACAGTTTGTACACTTGGCATTCACAGTCATAGTATTGTTGGTAATTCCAGTGCCTGATAAGGCGACCACGTCGAGAGAGGAAGAAAAGACTGGCTCCTGTTCACCTGAGCATAGACGAGGGCTCACGGTCACATCTTTAAAACTAATCAGCAAATACGATAGATGAAAAATAGGCGAGTACAAGGTTATACTAACTGTCACCGTTCTTGTTGGAGTACAGAAGAATCATCAACGAATCCTTCATCTCCCTGCCTGTTCCCACGGCTATCCAGGAGTAATCTGTCGGTCCAGAAAGATAAAAATAGACATCTTCTGAATTCTCAGGGATATTAATAGCGAATGTATAGTTCCCTGATGTTTTCTGTAGAGGAAGTACAAAAACACTCTCTGCAGTAGTGTCTGTCTCTCCGACGACAGGAACGAAAAGATGGGATAGGAGTCCTGCTCTCAACAATTAGAGAATCATTGTCAGTAATTTCAAATCTAGATTTGCACATACCAAATAAAGTAAACACTGTTAATGACAACATTTTGAATAATTAAAATTGAATATGTTCCTCTGAAAGGAAAGGCAAAAAAACTAGCAGGAGCCCTTCCATTTTGATAGCCCCCAACTCCCTCCGCCACGACACATATGGCGCCTGTACTCGTAATACTCTATGGCTGAGATTCTATTTTGATCCAAACCCATTTAGTCGAGCCAAAGGTATCCATGAATGCTGACAATTAACTCCTTGCTATTGGTTGTTTCAGTTGTTCCTTAAACCCTTCAGCACCGCCTGATCGACGAGCATGTCGCCGGGGGGCTATCATTGGTCACGGAACCCCATAGTCTCCGCGGACTGTTGGGAACCAAAACCAATGGAGAAATTCGTGCACTCCCAGTTTAGATGCCCTTGGACCGATTCATGGTTAGGAGGGTTTGACACGATGGCTATTTTGAGATTGTTTGGACGATTTACATCGTTTAAGTGGGTCTGTAAAAGCTTGACCCTCCATTCTGGTCTTTACTATGTTACAAGTTGGTCCGTCAAACCTTAAGCGTCGCTTCAAATTAGATACATCCTCGATGAACGACGATCACCCGGGCTAGAATCTCGCCGATTGAATAAATAGTCACTTGTGTGGAAAAGAAGTGAGAAATAACTAAGTAAAATCCATTTCAGTTTCAAATAACACAAAGAGCGCATACAGTCGCCACTTATCTTGTCTTGTGGATCATGAACTTAACATTTTATGACTTTGATTCCCCAATACTGTCAAAAATTATAGTGGGGTTCTTTTCATTTGTAGAAAATGATACAGCTAGGATCCATGAGCTGGGGAGCCAACAAACAACAAAGGCCCTAGTTCAGGCAGCCGGATTCTGTAACCGGATAGCACCAGATTGAGCGGCGAGATGACGAGTCCTCTTAGAAAGGCTAAATAGAAACTCGATACAGACTGTGGCTATGCATCGACATGGGAATTTTTGACCATTCATCTTTGCAGCGACGATTGTCCCTAGGCACGGATGCGATACTATCGTTTTAGTTTCCAACACCTTTCAAAACTATCAGCTCCCTTATTTTCAATCGAGGCCTCATGAAATATATCTTTTGAAACCAGATATCAGTCTATCACGCCACTCGGGGATGCTTAAATTCTCCAACTGACTAGACCTGGAGCTTACTATTCATCTCCTTGGGGAACCTCTATGACAGGTGCAGGAGAGTCCTATCAGAAGCTTACTCCTTATATGGACCGCCTGAAAGACGCAGTTGTAGTGTTGTTGCAGACGATATATAGAATTGTATTTTTGATAATGAGCGTGATTTTCGACTAATTTAATGTCCCAGTATAACTCGTTCATGCCTGGTTAAAAAAAAAGGGCGGGGGGGTTTAATCCACTGAGTCTTGTGAACCTGAAAAGATTAATGAAAATCATTGAGACCTAGTCCTGGCGCATCCCTCGTCCATTCCTTCGCCAGCTTAGAAAAGTACGAAAGGTAATATTCGTCCGATTCGTCCCAATCACTAGGAGACCAATCCCACTCCGGGGATTTGAAACCATACACAGCCGAAATAAGTCCATCATAACACAGGCCAGGAAAAGGAGTTTCAGGTATTGGCGAGAGTAGGCCGTTGATGTGCAAATTCTTCATAAGAGCTCCTAACATGATTGAACTATACTCAAAGGAGCATCTTTGATCTCCTGTTAAGAGAGAATCACGCTTCTCATGAAGTCTGGAAATAATGAGAGAAATCCCACTCTCTCTGCGATGATTCAAGTTCTCTGAGAATATAGTCAGATCATATCCATCTCGATTAGAATGCTAACAGCTTACGAATGACTTCATCTGGGATAGGTAAATTAAGATTTGTAATCACATCCTTACTTTGAGAAATCGCAATTGATGTTGATTTTTCAAATTCAGGCAGTTTGAAACACCAGGATATCCACAACCATAGCATCAAATCTCGCGAGTATGTTTCGGGAAAGCTTTTGACCAAAGAGCCAATCCATGCTTTTGCGAAATATTTGACTAGTGCTTGGCAGTTATAATAATCCGCTATAACAGCAAGCTTGGCCAGTTGTTCAAGGTTTACTTCTTGAGGTAGATTTTGGGGCTGACAATGAATAATATTCATCAAAATCAGGAAGGCTTCCAGGTTCTCGTGGCTAGTGGTTATCTCCACCGGTCCTTTTCTGTCTAGAAGAGAGCCTTCTTTCCAGCCTCCAGTGAGTGTTCTACTGAACACGGGAGAAGATAGAGTCAAGTGTTTTCCGGATACCTGTATGCGAAAGCACTTCTTCTCATGCTTGTGGCTCTCAGAATTCTGCATGGTAGCTTCTCCATGTTCGGGTTCCTCCGGGGTTTCATTGGGATGTGTATCGTCTAACTCCACTTGCAATGTGAACGGTTCAGGAGGCTCAACAGGCTCATAATAGTCATCAGGTGGAGGTTGTTCAGCAGTATCATAGTTGTCACCATTTATCTCCGGCCCATTTAGTTCCGGGACTTCAACTTCAGTCTCTCCATGATTCCAAGGTGCAAAGGGCTCGTCTGGATTTTGAAATATGATAATCACCTCACCCTCTGGATCAATAATATGAGTTGCTTCATCCATATTGCTATCTCGAAAGCGAAATCAATATACGATCAGAACGAAGACTAATCCATAAAGGTTGGTTATTAGGAACGTCCGAACTATAAATTTTTCACCGCAAGGTTGCAAGGCTGTATTCCCCCTCATTATCCCCACCGACGTGGCTGCCTGTTAGTGGTTGCCTTGCTCTCCTTTCATAAGAACGAGGATCTGATAACTGCGTTTTTAGATTGGGTGGCATGCATATGATATCATAAGACGGTCTAAGTGTGGTAATATTATCCGTTGGTGTATTGAGTGTTGAGTTATTCCCGATTAAAGTATGAGGGTTCTTATGTTAGTAGCTTATATATCGCTAAGTATTCAATAAAGTATCGAGCCTAGCTCTACCGTAGACCGCCCTACGAAACTTCAGTACTTATGTTCAGACCCCTCTGTTACATTGTGATTCAGCCCTCGATTAACTTTCTTTGCTTTCGTTACTGCCAACAGTCCTGCATGTGGTCCACCAATGGGCCTTTTTTATCTAGATTCTTCGATTAGATTACGAGAGTCTACTAGATCCCTAGGATCTAGCTTCCTTGTCTGGTTAGGGTTAAATATGAGTCTCTTTCTAAAGAAATATCTGGACTAAATTGAAGAATTCAATTCATCCGTACGAAAATGAATTTAAAAACGGGGATGTCCCATCTATACGTGACACCCATATGAGCATAAATCATAAAATGTACACAATGCTGATAAAAAAAATGCTTGCGTCCATCCCTCTTGAACACCATATATGTATCGTTGGATATCAATCTGCACTCGAAGCAGAGGAAGATCGTGTGGTATCGCATGTCGAAGAAGAAAGGGTGCCATATTCGAGCCATAGACAGCAATATGATAATATAACGGTGGATGTTCAGGACGAAGTCTCGTCGCTTTCTTTTCCCGCATCTGTCCTCCCTTGTCCCGACAAGATGCAACCCATCCACTGAATTTTATCATTTCCTTCCTTCTTTCCCCAACTCAGCCATCCACTTGAAAAAATCAACAACTTAACCCGAACTAACAGGCGGAATAATCCCCACCTCATCTCCCGCCCTTATCACTAACCCCTCCCCTTCTCCTTCCCCTTCAACATCCACATCCACATACTCCATCCCCAAACTCACACTACAGCTACCAAGTACCTTGTCCCTTATTCCCGGATATCGCTCCTCGAGGACACCGAAAAGCTTGGACAGCGGTAAAGGTGCGGGGAGCGATTCGGTTTGTTTCTGCGTGTAGGTGGATGCGCTGGCGAAGTAGTGGATTTGGAATGTTCCTGTTGAGCTTGGTGTGGTTGTTGTGTTGGAGGACATTGTTGAATGTGAGCTGGAGGGGTGAGGTCAGGTGAGGAAAGTTGGGCTCGTGAGCTGGTGGTGTTTTATTTTATATTAATTTATGTCTGAGAGGGGGAAGTGGACGATAGCTGGTAGTGAGCTTGCGATAAGAGATCAAGATAAGCAGCTGTGGAGATCACTCACGGAGCACAGACAAACTAAACACTAAAAGGTAAAAAAAAAGTAGGAAATAAACTCCGGAGGCTTCAGATCCTCGAATAGTAGATCACACAGTGGGAGGAATTAAGCCTGATGGAATTGGATGAATCTCACGGATCTCCAACGGTGGGGTCAGGTCTGGGTCTGTGCGGGGTAGGCTGCGGGACCTTGGTCTAAGTTATTTTCTGACTATTTGGGGAATGGGACGGTGCTACTAGTATAACTGGGATAGAATAGAAGCTTCGAAGATGAGGTACGTGTGAGGATCGACATGAGGGTATAAAACAATAACGAAAAATGGGAGACCACAATGATGTCGAGAATCAACTGGAGGCCGGTTGATGAGGTGGCACCGGAAAATAGAGCTTCGTATTATTCTTCAAACAGATAGAAATCAATGAATTGATACTATGGACTCGAGATGTTACGTGAATGGCCGACTACAGTGGGTGCAACCGTACAAATGAACCTAGAGAGTGGATTGCTAGACTGATATTCTCTTCCGCATACACCGTAAATGCACTGACAACCACCCATCCGCTATGCAGACGAAAAGAAAGAAAGAGTAAACTTCGCACGCGTGATGGTATCTCAAAAGACAAATGATATTGGATATTGGAATCTATGATTGATGGAGATATCTATGCTTTCTCCTGCAGCACAGACCGGAACGCCGCAACCAGATCATTCTTCAGGTCCTCCCAGTTCTCCAGACCGACACTGATCCGCAGCAGTTTCCGATCGATCTTGGCATCCGTCATGGTACGCCATTCGATAAGCGACTCTACGCCACCCAGGCTGGTCGCGTGGTGGAAGAACGAAAGCTTGGTTGGTAGCTTCCGAGCAAAGTCCTCTTCCTGGAGGATGATAGAAAACACGGGGCCGTAGCCATTGGGCATCTGCTTGCGCAGCCACGATTGATCCTCCTTTTGGAGACTGGCGTGGTATACCTTTAGGAGAGCTGCCTTGGTAACAGCCTCGTCGCTGCCAGCTTGCGGATTGGGCACGTTCAGGGCACCGTCCAGCCAGGCCACCAGGCGCTCCGCGTTCTGACTCTGGCGCTGGACACGAACTTCAAGCGTGCGCAGACTGCGCACCCCAAGCCAGCTTTCCATATTGCCCATGACACTCCCCAAGAATGTCCGATCACCAAGCAGTTTATCATACCATGCCTTCTTTTGCGTGATCAGGACGCCGCAGAGAACATCGCTATGTCCACCAAAGTATTTCGAGCCAGAGTGCATGACGATATCCGCGCCCCACAGGAATGGATCCTGCAGGGGAGGCGGGGCAAAGGTGCTATCCACGATGAGGAACGCACCGCGTGAGTGCGCTTTCTTGGCATACTCCTCAATATTCGAGGCCACACCATGCGGGTTGATCGGAGTCTCCAGAAGGACGATATCACCAGCTTCAAGCTGCTCAGCTGGGCAGTCAATGTCCAGCTGCTGGAGCCCTGTCAATCGGGAAATCAGACTGATCACACCAAAGCATCCGTGGTAATTCTGCCCGAGCGAGATATGACGAGGGTTAAAAAGGACAAGAGCGGCATGTAACGCCGACAGGCCAGAGGAATACGTCAAAGCATGGCCATGTGTAAGAGCAGAGAGGATGGTTTCGAACCGTGTAGTGTTCGGGGAAGTGAAGCGGGAATAGATGTGCTTAGTAGGGTCGATGTGATGTTCCTGAGGTGGTGAGCAAGTCAAGAGGTAAAAATCAATGGTTCACCAACGCATACAGTAGCATCTGCCCAGGGGACAAGGTCCTCGGGGTTCTCGGAATATCTGTATGTGGTGGATAGGTGGAGCGGAGGAGCAACATCAGTGACATTGTTCAGAACATCATCTGCATGCAGTGCCAGGGTGGCAGGACGGGCGTTTTCAGAGTTCGCCATGGTTGCTTGTGATGGAATTTCGGGTTTCCAATGGAGAGATGTGGGCGAGTTTTAAGGATGATCTTCTCCTTGCGAGTTGAAGATGAGAAAGTGTTAGCGCTGGGAGATTGGAATGACAAGCGGGGTCCCAAGGGCGCGCGGTATCAGGACCCCACCAGATGACGAACAAAAGGAACCCGCAGAGTGGTCAGCGTGGTGTCACGTGAAAAGTAAGTCGCGAAATCGGAGCAGCGTTGGTGCCCCGTTCATTTCAAAGAATTAGAAGAGAGAGATAGCTATTGGGATTGGCAGAGATCAGCATGACGAGTCCAGTCTCATCATGCTTATCGGCGAAGGGACTTCATCCGGGAAGGCTCTTTAATTGAGGCAGGGATCGCGGATCGGAAATTGGTACGCTCTGTGAGGAATTATTAGCCACGAACACGTATCGTGAAACCAGCATGAAGGTCTCACCTGACTCAGTATCAAAAGTAATGTCAATATCATCATGTTCACTGGGATATTCCGGCATATCCAGGCAGACGTATGGGGCTGACTCGTCGTCGGTTTTCGGCAGCGCAAACTTGGCATCCAGAATCCGGATGCCAAACTTGCCAGAACGGCCGAAGCTCTCAGACTTATCCGTGCTCTTCAGCACAAAATTCATACTCTTGCCATGGCTGAAGTCAGAGAAGAAAACAAGCAGCTGAATTGTCCGCTCCTGCTGAACCACCTGGATACGAGCCATATTCGCCTCCCATTTCTTGTAGATAGGAACCACCATTCTGCGTCGTGAGATTGCGAATGTGGAGGCCATTCTAAGAAAGTTAGCCCGGCACTGTACAACGTGGTTTACCGATTCGAAATCATACCCGTCAAAAAGCACCTTGAAACCCGTCAAGGCTGCCTGGAATGTATGCAGATCTAGAAGCACAATCAGCGCTGGTCTCAAAGAGAATACGCTTTGAAAACCCACCCTGCAGGGAAGCGAACTCATATTTCCGGACCATGGGTCTAGTCTTCACGAGTTGAAGCAACTTGGTGACCGTTTCGGGATAGTCTTTTTTGACCAAATTTTCCGCAATGGAAATAGTCATATCCTCCTGGGCGGGTCGATATACATTTAGGACGGTATTGTTACTGACATCTAGTCCGATCTTCAGCTCCCCAGGTCCTAAAGCACGTCAGCCATTTGTTCAGAACAAGTAAACTTATCAGACACTATACCTAGATTGACACGGTCGGTAACAGAACCCCATTCCGTGCTCACAAAAGCCCTAAGATGTTCTGACAAGATCGTCGGCCCGTATCCATGATCCACAAAGCCCGGTTCCTGGTCGACAATAGATGCCGTGCCTGCCGGGAACTGAAGATGAGCTACGGCTGGCTGACCGGAGAACATGTCGGCCGGTTGCTCGATAGCGAAAGAGCGCACGGGGATATCCGATATTTTAAACTCCTTCTCACTAGGGACCATACCTAGGAGAAGAGAGTGCAGAGTCGTACGCTCCGGAATTTCATGGAACGTCATCAACATCGAACGCGTTCTCCCCTCCTCCGTGACATTCAGCAGTAATGCAGGAGACCCGTCCTCTCCGCGAAGATAACCATACACGATCGGAGCACCCTCCCCAAGCGCGTGGCGCACGTTACTGAGAGTCTTCACCTTGGGGCTCGTGACGACAGAAAGGCGGAAACCCCGATGAGCGTCTCTCTTGCCCATACCAGATGTCACAGTAACGAGTTTCTCGAACAGACGAATACGGCATCGTTGCATGGGCTCAGCAGGAAAGGCTTTTGGTGTGCCAGGGTCCATGTACTGGAATACTTTGAGGGTATTCTCGAACAGAACTCGCTCTCCAGGCTCCGGTAGCAAGCTCTCCTCGATCTTGCGGGTGTATTTAACTATATTCCAGATCATCTTGAAATCACCCTCCTCGAATACGACGTCGAGCTCGAAGCCGCGAGGGAGCCGGACCTGCATGGAGAAGGATTTGACATGCCATTCTACGTCATCCCAGGTAGGGCCCTTCTTCCGATCTGGCTGGATCACAATATTGACCAGTTGATTCTGGCTGCTAATGGCTGCAAGGACGTACCAATCACCACGATCGCGGATAATTGATAGCACACACGGAATGGAATATCGCTGGGAATCATCGTCGGCTGAGCTCACGTAGGCTTTGACAAACATGCTTCCGTAACTGAAAAAGCGGCCAGTATCCCCCAATGGCATCATATCTGCTATATTTACCTTAGCAGAGTTGTCGATCACAATTGATTTGGTAGCACCGGAGAGAATCGCTGCAACGTCAGGGGTGAAATGGGGATATTTCACCCACACCGTAGTGTCCAGCCCGTGATCCAGCATATCGTCATCCGGTGCTCCGGTCAGGATATTGTTTCGTTTCATCGACATTGTCAGCGCGCGCAGGTGGCTCATCATTCCCTGGTGCAACCCCAACGTATCAGCCAAAGATTGGTCCCCCGCGCTGTTTGCAAGAGCAATCAGAGCATCCATGCCCCCCTCGCCGTACCGAACCACTTCGGCAAGCTGAGGAATAATCTCTTGGCTGATCCACAAGACTTTTCCAAGGTCGATAACCGCTTGTCGGGCTGCCTCTGCGAGATTGTGTTTCCGCGCACGTACAGTCGTCTCCAGGCGTGATCTGCCACGAAGGAACCACCATACCGACGTTCTGATCCAGTCCGTCAGTGGTATCTCTGTGACCGGTTTGAAGTTGTTCGCAGCAAGTCCAAATAAAGGATAAAATCGTTCCACATGGGCCACGAACTCCGCAAAGGCGCTGTCGCTGACCGCATTGGCGGCTGATCGCAGGGACATCTTGGGAGGCTGTGGGCTGGACGCCGTCGTTCTATTATCCCGGCTCTGAGGACGCGATCCGTGGTCCGCGACATTGGCGTTATCCCGGAGCATCGACCTTTGAGGCGGTGAAAGCGTCTGTGCCGCTTCTGAGGAAACGAAAGGCAGAGTCGGTTCTGGCAACTCAGCCGGTTGTTGGTGATGAACAGCAAGGACGGGAGATTTCTGTAGGGAAACATTCAACGAAGCATTATCCGCCTCCGCATTCAAAGATACTTGTGAATTGAGAGACGGTCGTGCAGATCGGACAGGGAGAACTTCCTGGTGCGCTCGAATTTCGGGTTCTGCATGATCTGGGGAAGACGGATCGTCAAAATGATGCTGCAGGGCCTGTCCTTCTTCTGCGCGCATCTTGGCCTGTACCCGCTTTGCGAAGGAGTTGGAGTCCGGAGACTCTCTGAATGAGAGCCGGGAGCCTCGCTGTCCGGAGTTCAACGCCACCAAGAAATCCGCATCCTGCGTGTTCTGCATCAACAACGGTCTCCAGGAAGAGCCTTGGGGCGAATCATCTGGTGTCGGGGGATCGTTGTTTATTGTGATCCCATCTGGCCTATTTCTCATATTCCTCATTGTGGTGTCAACACGCAGTTCCGGGGCTTGCCCGTGGCTCCCATAGGGCTGATAACCATATCCTTCGTCTCCATATTCTGAGCTCCGCTTCTTCGACCTATTCCGCGACCGAGAAATCTCCCGCGTTGGAGTATCGCATTCATCACCACCTTCCCCTATCACATCGGGCGACTCAAAGCTGAAAGACACTTTCAACCCTCTCCGGTGAGGTTTCTTCGGGACAATGTTGAACGCGCCAGCCGGTGGCATTATTTCGTGAGAAGAAGCGGGGGACTGCGGGGAGGCATGCGACAGTTCGTGCGATCCCGGCCATCGTTGAGAAACGGAGACATCAATCCGAGGGGCAGGAATCCCTCTCTGGGGAGATTGTTGTGCCTGGTAGCTGGACACCGGTTGGGGTCGTGCCGTGCTCAGGAAGTCTTCGATCTGCTGATCTGTCGATCCGTGATTCTTGTCTTTTGAGAACAGTTTCTCTTTCCACTGATGTCGTTTGGACTGCTTGGGTTCCGCAGGCATTGCAGGCATCGCGGCCACAAAGGCAAAGGGATCCTCTCCAGCCATCGTGATCGTGACCCAAGGTGAACTACCTCTTTGTAATAGACTCCAACACTATAATCATCGCACACTGGATCACTACAGGAGAATTGGTGATGAGGGGACTTGCCCGGTTCATAAGCTCCTTATCGAATTGCCTTGTTCGCGCGATGACTGGAGGATCGACAGGGGTTTAATCAGTCCTTTGATAAGGACAGCGTTGGCGGTGGGGGTCGATCCAAGGACTGCCAGCCACCAGGGCGGACGGAGTCCTGCAGCGATGTTAAGAGGAACACAAAGACAGACCGAACGGAGACGTCGTGAATCGATGATGGACCGGCAGATACTCAGGATATAAACGGGCAGATGAGAGGGGCGTCTGAGCTTCCGGACATTCGTTGTCTGGCAGACTGGTGGAGTACGTTGGACCCAAGATCTCCCCGGGCCCAATTAAAGTGTCATTCCTCGCTTCCAGATTCACACGATTGAAGGGGGTACGAAAGGGTGCCCCAGGAATTAAGGGAATACACAAAGAGCATCCAGGCGCCCTACCACGGCTGCATCCAGGCACGTTCGTTGACAGCCGCGTAGGCCTGGCGTTCTGGTCCAGTGATTTTTCTGTTCTCGCTCTGTTGCTGGTACTCTCCCGCTGCGGTGCTGTACTGTACTGATTGCGGGCGGCCCGCCTATCGCTATCACGTGCGTGCACCCGAGACGACGGAGCTATTGCAGTGCCCTCCGTTTCTGTTTCTAACATGCCAAGCGCCTAGCCGTGATACTAGTATATAGTTTATATTAGAATTGGCAGCCCTCTGCACATTTGGGACTGGAGAGATTCTGCTATCATTGATAATTGCTCGCGGATGGTGCAGCCAACGGTGCCGCGTATAGAGACCCTCCTCATAGCGGTATCTCATCTCACCGTCTCCTTCCCCGTACGTAAGTAGGGCGCCAGTGGGAGGAGTCCCCAGGCCCACTGCTGGCCGCCACTGCGTGTCACTGCAGCACCGACCCAAGTCTCTGCACTTGTGAAACACCACTACACCCGCCCTGGCCATCCCGGATGCTCCACCGTGGGCCCCCCTGGTCCCAACTGGCCCCAGGGTTAATCCCCATTCAGGCCTGCGATCTACTGGCGACGTGGTGTGTCGCCCACCATTCGCACACACTGCAGCGGCTCCCCCAGGCACACACCGCTAGGGTCTGCGGTCCCACCCGCCTGGCCAGCCAGTGGCCTCGCGCCTGCCGAGGCAACGGTTACAACTGAGCACAGTGCTGACCACTCGGATTCCCCTATGAGTGACTCGCGCGACACATCAAACACTCTCATCAGGAGTGCTGGATATTGGCTACCTTCGGTTGATGTCGCGTACTCTAAATTAGCCCGACCAATGCAGAGGAGTCGCTAGAAGGATCAAGATCGTTCGAACACGCGTTTCTTTTTTTGTTTTTTTCCTTTTCTTTTTTTTTCTCCCTTTTTATTTGGTCCTGATCGCTTTCCACGTGTCCTCCGCGCTCGTCGAGCCACAAAGTATAAAGAATCAAAGAGCTTCGTACGTCATCGCCCCGCGGTGATCCACGGGGCCAGCTGGGAGGATGGGGTTAGCCCAAGGCAGTGTCCCAAGACGCCCTAAAATAACAGCGTCCCAGCGCTTCATTCCTCCGGTTTCACGGTCATATTATTATTAGCCTTCCACGCCTCCGCAACCTATCCATCAGACCTATCACTGCGGTTGCAATGAGTTCTGTCTAATACGGCCCGTATTTCGTTCGATCCACCGCGCAGACGATGGAGCAGAGCCCAAATCGAGTGACACCTTCGGACGGAGTAGTACTGTACTCTTCTATCACGAACCAGGACGGAAAAGTAGATCTTCACGGGCATTGCCGATCGATGGATCCCGCTTCCGTGTGTGCTCGGACGGACTGAAGTTTATAGTCATCCTAGCAACTGAGGCCGCAGGGCCTTGAATGTGATTGATCCATGAACATTGCTTGTAATGGCAAGAACAAACGTCGAGGTTCGCTTGCGGTCTCGACAGTAAGGATGGAAATTAAACTCACAAATAAGCAACGGCCTAGAATGCCATCGAACCAGGTTCGATCTGGTGTAACTAGAAAAGAGACGTCGAAATTTCCACTCAAACTCTACATCTACTGCGCATGTGCAATGTGGTATGAGAACCCAATGGAGACCAGGTCTACCACGATCTAAGCGGGAAATAACATGCATACGCCGCTGGTTTTTGCACACAACTTTGTGAGAGCTGTAATAGCTGAATACGAGAGCTGCGAAACACGGTTTCTGAACTCAAATCGAAGAGAAACATCAACCGTCGTCAAGCTTCTCCGTTTCTTCACCCTGGCCAGCGGAACGGGCGACGGTTGGGGCCGAGTGGCTGTGAGGGATCAATCGCACCGCACGTGTTCATAGCATTCCGATCCGCGTTGCTCTTATGCGTACACCAAATTAACAACCCTGTGCAGCTTCGCGAGGATCCCGAATGCCCGAGACATGCTCAAGGGATGTCGTCTGATCTGATCAGACCTGCACGAGGAGGTTGACCCTTTCCGTTCTGCAATAGAGCAGACAATGACCCTCCTCTCGCATTCTCCGGTTACACTGCATATTTCGTCAACAGATGAGCATCATCCCAACCGATCGGATTTCCCAACCCATGAAGACCAAAACAAGCTACGCCTCAAAGCTTGGTTGGTGAGACATCATCGAACTACAATGGAAAAAAAAAACACTTGCAACAATGCGCCATTCGTCTGGCGATGTGATAAATCCCCGGGACTTCTTGTCTCTCGGCACTGCAGCCGTTGTCGCATTCCAAGGGATGGCTTTTGAAACTTTATGCAGGGACCGTGTCTATGCGAACTAGTCTGTGTCTCGAACACAATGCCGCCTTATTTATTCTAGAAGAGAACGCCCCTTCTCTTTTATACCCGAAAACGGGAGTTTGTGTACGGAGTACTCCCTGAGTAAACTGCCGGGGTGATCAATCCCAAATACGAACACGAGGATGATACGCTGAGCTACCTCCGTGTCTTTGTATTTAACTAATTATTTAGTATAAACTCTACTAATCACTGAGCTGATCGTACTTAGATGTATTTCCGTAATTATCCAAAATTTGTAATTTATACATGTCCTGGAGGTGGTCTATATATATATTTTCTACATCCAACATCCCGCACAGAAAAAAACCAACCACACGTGACGTCAAGACCAAAATAAGCCAGTACTCAACATTAAAGATTATGTAATATTATCTCGATTCTTATCAAAATAAACGGGTCATTATAGTGAGCAGGCATAGTAGGCTGGCAGCGTCGTCAACTCTACTAGTAGGACTAATATCTCATCTTGGTTTGGTTCAGTTATGCGAATACTCTGTCTAAAGAACCTTTTCCTGCAAACACGCAGCTTTAGCTTATCTAAGCCTATCACTTTTAGCGCTCAATTCGATATGTCCTTTCATTTGAAATCTTCAGAATCGGTGAGAGAGAGAGAGAAGAAATCATATCCCTCCATCTGATCTCCTGCTCTTTCCCTCAGATAAGTATTGGAATTAGTGGAGATAAAATAGTCTACAGGAGACACGGAAACTAATTACCCAAGGAACTCCTTTCTGAAGACGCCAGATCCGATTATCCAGGATACTCTTGTTTTTTTTCCCCTTGATATACTAAGACTAGATGGATTATGTACTGTATCTTTCAGTTTCTATTTTTGGAATAAGGGGCGGATGAAGGCGCAGGGCCGGCTGCCTTTAAAGATGAATGGGGATAGTGATGGGCGAAATCAGATGTTTTCAGAGAAGGCCTGGTTTACGTGGTCAGGGTTGCTTGGAGAGAGGTAGGGGGTGAGTTTTTTCAAAGGTAGAGAGATGGGTAGTACACATGCTTATTCTACTTATCATAGATAGTCATAGATTAAGATGGGACTTTCATTATCATTTGAGTAATGTGCATAGTATTCGGAAAGGAATCTGATGCAGGAAGGTGACACTAGTCATGATTCTCTCTGAAGATTTGGAACCTCAATGTGATATTGAACTAAGACTAGAAAAAATACGAAATAAGAGAGAGAAGAAACAACAGTGCAAGCCAATCGGAGATGAAGTGATGCAGGAGCAACAGAGTCATAATTTAAAGTGCGATGATGACGCCCAATTATTTCGAGCAACAGAATAAAATGTAAATCGTCGGTGTAGGCACCCAGATACTGCAGATAGGCAAGAATTTCCCAAAAGAGAAAGGTCAGCTCTGGACCTGGATGAACTGCCATAAGGTAGCCCCATTCGAATGACAAAGAAGTGTACAATGTGCATTCATGAACAATCTTTTAGACACATCCACGAAATCCAATCACAAGGGTCCACGCTGAATTATTACTGGAAATATACAGTATGGCGATCCCGTTCAAGGAAAGTATCGCATCGTTCGCACTGCCTTGTGTCAAATTAATTGCATACTTCGTGGCTCCATAGAGAATAGTGGCCTTGTGCGATAAGGCATACATGATTTGATTGGTAAGTTATACGGTTCCATTTTTTGAGATTGCATTGCGAGGCTGAACGCAAGGCTGGCGGACTCAGGTGACCAGCTGCACTCAACAGAACCTCCGGGCCATCAGCAGGTTTCTCAACCCTTTTCACCAGTCTCTCAAAAGAGATAACCTACCTATCAATATCACAACTACACTTGATCATCAAGTAGTTTTTGGCAGCGAGTCTGCCCACCATTCGACTCATAATGCGTCCCAGAACCCGCAAGGAGTTTGAGATTGCCATTATTTGCGCCCTCCCCCACGAGGCTGACGCTGTTATAGCATCATTCGACGTCCAGTACGACAAATACAGCCAGGTATATGACAAGCTTGAGGGAGATAAGAACACATATACAATTGGAAGAATTGGTCAGCATAATGTCGTTCTGTGTTTACTGCCAAGAATGGGCAAGGTGAATGCAGCGAGTGCGACCGCGAGTTTATTGATGACCTACACCAAAATCCAGCTAGCCCTAGTCGTCGGTATTTGCGGGGCTGTTCCTGTTTATTCTGATGATAAGGTAATCTTCTTGGGTGATGTCATTATCAGCGACAGTGTTATCGAATATGACTTTGGCAGTCAATACCCGAATGGGTTCCAGCCGAAGAGTCATATCAAGGAAACAGCGGGACGACACACTCGGGAAATTAGAAGCCTTCTTACTTTAATAAGGACAAACCAGGAACGTGAAGAATTCGAAGGGAAGATATCCCATCATGTCAATAACCTTCCAAGAACAAGATGGTCATACCCTGGCCAAACACATGACACGTCGGAGAGGCCCAATGATCACCATCATGTCCATATTGGAACCATTGCATCCGCGGACACTGTAATGAAGTCTGAAGAGCACCGCGATAAGTTAGCTAAGACGGGGGTTATTGGATTTGAGATGGAAGGGGCTGGAGTATGGGATAATATCCCCTGCATTATCATCAAAGGCGTGTGTGATTATGCAGACAGTCAAAAGAACGATATATGGCAGAACTACGCAGCAGCAGCTGGGGCATCTGGAGCCAAAGCATTCTTGGAGTATTTGGCATTTAATGTTAAACAAGGTCAGTGAAATGTCCATACTCAGTCCAATGATACTAATTATGTTGACTTTTAGCAATTGATGAGGAGGATAAACACTGCCTCCGCGCTCTTTTCTCAACTGACCCTGAAGTTGAGAAGTACCGCATTGAGCAATCGAAGGGTGGCCTATTAGAAAGGTCCTTCCATTGGATTCTCAAAGACGACTTATTCCAAAAATGGCACGATAGCAAAGGAAATCGCCTACTTTGGATAAAAGGCGATGCTGGGAAGGGAAAAACAATGTCCATGATCGGCATCATTGATAAACTTTCGTGGCAAATAAAACCATCTTCGCAAGTGATGAATATTCCGATCGTATCCTACTTTCTGTGTCAAGGTACTGATGAGCGTCTCAATAATGGTACTGCAATCCTACGAGGTTTGATCTATCGCCTTGCTATTGAGAAACCATCACTCCTTCCGCATCTGCGACGGAAATACGACTACTCCGGTCAAAGAGCTTTTGAAAATTATAGTAGCTTATCTCTGATGTTTATAGATATGCTAAGGGATCCGGAACGTCCCGCAATATTCTTGATTGTTGATGCTCTTGACGAATGTGAGGCAGAACTGCCCCAGTTTTTGAGTCTCATCAAGCAAACAATGTCTATTTTAGACCCCCCGATCAAATGGATTGTATCCAGTCGCAATCGGAATGACATTGAACAGGGTCTCAACCCTATTAATTCTCAGGAAAAACTCAGCCTTGAGCTCAACGCAAACTATATATCAGATGCCATAACTGAATATGTGTCTCACAAAGTATCACAGCTGATCTCGCTCAAAGATCATAAAGACACCCAAAAGCAAGTAAAAGACGAGATTCTCCAGAAGGCTGACGGCACCTTTCTATGGGTTTCTCTTGTCATCGAAGAATTACAAAAGAACTTTTTAGAAATGAATGCACTTTCTACACTCAGGGAGACTCCAGCTGGTCTCACGCCACTCTATGGGCAAATGTGGAAAAGAATGCAATCAAACAGCAGAGACTTTCAACTTTGCCTTCTGGTTCTATCAAGAGCTTTGTTAGCTTATCGGCCTCTTCACTTACTTGAAATGCATGTTGTAACAGGTCTGGAAGAACAAGGACGAAGATCAGAAGATCTAGAGAGAATTCTCAATATGTGCAGCTCGTTCTTCACTATCCGAGGGGATTACATTTATTTCATACACCAATCAGCAAAGGATTACCTGACCAACAACGCACATACTGTTATTTTCCCCGCAGGCCATGGAAAAGTCCACCACAGTATGTTTTCGCAGTCAATAGATGCTATGTTAAAGACTCTTCGATACAACATTTATGACTTGAAAGATCCTGGGCCGATTGCAACGGACTTTAAAGCCGAACAAGACACATTAATCTCTGTCCGCTACTCGTGCATATTCTGGATCGATCATTTCTGTGAAGCAGACACCGAGTCATTAGAATCTGGCCAAGATTTATCTGATAGTGGCAGAATATCTACTTTCTTGCTCGATCATTTCCTGCATTGGCTAGAAAGTCTAAGTCTCATGCATGCAATTCCAGTCTCAGTAACAACAATCAGAAAGCTCCTCTCAAGAGTCCAGGTAGGTTAATCCCAATGACCAGTTATGCTGACACTAACCAATATCAGTCAACGTCTAGTCCTTACCTCGTCGCATTCTTACGAGATTCTGCGAGATTTGCACTCACTTATAGTCATATTATAGAAATTGCCCCTTTGCAAACTTATGGCAGCGCTCTTGTATTCTGCCCTATCAAAAGTGAAGTCAAGAGACGATACTGGAATGACAGGCTCTCTTGTATAAAATACATAACTGGCATTCCAGAAGACTGGGATGCTCGTTTGCAAACGTTGGAGGGTCATCAGTCTACTATTCAGGCAATAAAGTTTTCACCAGATGGCCAAATTCTAGCGTCGGCTTCCAAAGACGGCAAGATTGTGTTGCGAGATTCAAATACTGGAAGCTTAAAAGGGATACTGAATCATGAAGAGTCGGTTAATTCTATTTCTTTCTCGTCGGCTACCCAAGAACTCGCAGCCGGTTCCGCTGATGGCATTGTCCGGCTTTGGAATACAACCAAAAGCACCTACAAAGATATTTTTAAAAGCGATGAGGATGTTATTGCAACTGTAACGTTCTCACCGAATGGCCAAGTCCTTGCAGTGGCTCTAGATACCGGTGCAATTCTCCTCTGGAATGTAGCTACGAACATATGGGAACAGATTTTGTTTCCAACAAAATCGCACCAGGATATTCTTAATGGGAGTATGTGCCTCAGCTTTTCATCTGATAGCCAGATATTAGCATCAGTATCATATGACAAGAGAGTTCGGCTATGGTATAAGACGACTAGAATGTGGGAAGAGATCCTCAAAGGTGACGAGAAATTTGAGGTTGTTGTTGCTTTTTCACCAGTCGATCAGATCCTAGCAATATTATGCGGTAATCATGGACTATTCTTCTGGGATACAGCCGCCAAGGTCTGGAAGCCCAAGATTCACTGTGATGATGGGTTTGCTTATTTGCTCTCCTTCTCACGGGATGGTCAGATTCTAGTAGTCGGTTCTTTGGAAAGTTTGTATATCTGCAGCATCTCTGGAAGCCAGGTACAGCAATTTCGTGATATTGAAGATCAAATTGATGCTATTGATATCTCTCCGAATGGCCGGATCCTAGCATCAGGGACAATCGGAGGCAGCGTCTTGCTCTGGGACACTGCTTCTAGATATTGTGAATCTTTAACTAAGAACAATGAAATTGCAGGCCATGGTACGGTCTCACAAACAAAGATTGATCTCGAGGCGAAGAGACTTAAGGAGGATTTTCGATATGTTTATAAATTCACCAAGTCATCACCAGATAGCCGGGTTCTCGCGTCGATTTCAGCCAATGTCGAAATGGTCCAGCTCTGGGATCCAGATAATATGACCTGCAAAAGAACATTTGAGGGCAAGGGAACCTCGTTCACTAATTTCAAGTTTTCACCAGACAGTCAGACAGTAGCATTAGCAGCATATCAGGAAGACACGAGAATTTGGGATATAACAACCGGTAACTGTAGAAAGATATTAAAGTACGATGGAACGTCTTCCATAACGTATCTTTCTTTCTCAGCTGACGGCAAAATCCTAGCAACTGTCTTGAATAAAACAAGAATCCAGCTCTGGGATACAGCCACTTGGGAATGTAAAGCCACTTGGGAATGCAAAGCCATTTGGAACTACGGACTCACTTGGAAATGTGAAGGAACTTGGACAAGAGGGGCCTCTTCAACACCCCAAGAGGACCTTAAAACCCGCCGTCTAAGGATAAATAACCTTTATTTTTCATATGATCGGATCCTCTCAATAAATTCAGATATTCGTACGGTTGAGCTCTGGGATATCACTACCGGGATTTGCAAACTTATGTTTGAAAGTAGAGATTACGTTAATGCTTCCGCCTTCTCTCCAGATGGACAAACATTGGCATTAGCGACATGGAAGGAAATTAGGCTCTGGGATACAATCACAGGAAAAGAGAAACAAATAATTAGGCGCAACGGTATTGAACGGGTTTTATTCTCCTCTAATGGCCAGTATCTTGATACTAATAGAGGATTGATACCGCTCAGTGCTCAGCTAAGGCCTCAGACATATGGCCACAAAGGTGACTCAATTTGGCTCCTATTTGTCGATTATGAATGGGTGGCTCTAAACGAGAAGAAGATACTTTGGCTTCCTCCAGAGTACAGAAGCAATTGTTGTACTGTCTGTCGGAATAAACTTATTCTACTATGTAGGCTTGGTGAAGTTATAACTCTTGAGTTTACAACACTATGAGATAAATATTCCGGTGATTTTGGATTGCATATCATGTGTTATATATACATACCCAATACATGTATACATATTCATGCTAAAGAGATAGTCCAAGTAGATCTGTAGCATCTTGCGTTTATGCAATTTTTACATTGCTCTCGAATAAGTGAAAAGATTCAAGATATTTATCTGCTACTTCACAATTTCGTATATTTGGGCTCAACCCATGATAGTAGTCATTTTATAAGTTGCCCTTTCTGGAAAAGAACTAGTTTGAAGAGTTTTCTTTTTTTATGACCCCCGTTTTCACAAAACGCAGGACCTGATTTCTCCGGGACAGGCTCATTCTCTACAAACATTATATCAAGAGAAAGAGTACTTTAAAAGTTCTGACAGCAAAGGATAATCCCATAATATATGGAGTAAACCCCTGCAGTCTATGTATAACACACTTTCAGCCCCACCCGTAGTATACGTTGGAGACTACCTACTCCTAAGAACCTCCTGAGGAATTTCTCCATGCCTCCTAAGCGAGGGGCTCCACCTATAGGGATATATAGCTTGATCTAGTTGCTAAGAAATTCAAGCTCAGCGAGTTTCAGTGCAGATATTATATATGTACACGGAACGAATCTAACCCTATTACTAGTTAGCCCTGTAAGCTAAATGTGTTAAGGACAGAAAAGGGTAGTGTGGAAGAACCTGAAATACGACGCAGTTATATCATTAGCAAAGTTATTCTAGGAGACTTGTAACAAACTGAAATTATAGGATGAGTTTCAGAAGGGACAAAAACTCTCTACTGTAATAAATTGCGATGTGAGAAAGTAGGGGTTTATATTGAAAGAGAAAATATTTCATTCTGCTCTGATATGCTAGGTGTTAGGTAAATGAGTTTATGAGAATTTCAGATGATAAAAAGCCAACCTTGCTGAGTTAGTCTGAATGGCATGCATCGCTGTATCCGTCTGCGGCCATCAAATTCCGCACCAAGCATTTGTCTAACTGGCATAAGTGGCACAACTTCTGTGCCCATTATCAAAAGGATATTGTATTCTAAGACCCCCAAAAAATTTCACCTTAAAGTGTAAGAAGAGAGCTAGTGTTCTAGGTTTAGAGTTTTTCTTTTTAATAATCTGCTATCCGCCAAAGATTGCTGATACTGATTTTGATGGCCGATAAGCGTTTAGTATGTTTAGTATCCGTCGGCTGTATTTTCTTTACCCGTCTTCCGGTTCAATCCATCGGGACGGAAGAAACTAAAATAGCGACGGTGTAATTTCTCCCCGATTTTGTCGTCAGAATTAATCGTCCGTTTAGAGTTATAGTACAGCCACCATTATGCTCTGTAGGATCGAGTTATCTGAGGTTCACCATATGAAAGGAAATGTGCCTCCCATGCAGACTACTAGCACACCTAAGGACCTCTATTTTCTACGGCCTAATCGGGCAGGAGAAATAGAATGGTGAGAGAGAGATTTAAATTATTTTCTTAAATACATGTCCAATATAAAGTAAATAGCCCTCTTAGACTTCTTTTGGTGCGACTTTATTAAATCCAAACATTCGCGCAAAGACAGAGTCATATGCCCAGTTAAGATTGAGAAACTCCAAAATTCGAACTAAAAGCGCACTGTTGCCGGCCCATATATCGGTTGGTGGCCCGCAAATACTGCTCTGAGTGACCTTTCCTACGACCTTTTTTGCAAAAGCATCTGGTTCCATATAACCACTCTGCAGATTTGCCCACGTCTGGTTTATCTGGCGAGTGAGGTATCTGTACCGCGACCCTATGGTAATCCACGTTAAGATATTAGTACACGCCTCGATCCTCCCAAGATGTAGCGGCTTCCCCTCATAACTCACCCTCATCAACCTCCAGATAACTTTCAGTCATTCCCGTTCTGATACCACCGGTATGCACAACGATGACTTTGACGCGAAACGGTTGCAGCTCAATTCTTAGAATTCGCGCGTAAAGATCCAAGGCAGCCTTGCTTGCGCAGTATACCGAATGAGATGGCTGGGGCATAAAGCCCGACAGACTGCTCGTGAAGACTATTGAGCCTTGTGTCGCAATTACCATTTCGGCAAACACACGGTTCAGTTCAATCACTCCCGTAAAGTTGACATTCATCATTCGGGCCGACTCTCTAGAGGTGGTTTCGATAGCCATAGCAAGACTACGGTAGCCGGCGTTATGGAAAATTATGTCCAACTTGCCACCACATTTTGACTTGACTACCTCGTGGACGGCATCAATTGATTCAGCGGATGTAATATCGAGGGCAAGAAGGGTGATCTGTTTCGAGCCAGAAGCGAGGTCGCCCATATTTGAGGTCCGGCGAGCAGTGGCGAAAACATGATAACCTTTGGAGGCGAATTCGCGCGCAAGAAAATAACCAATGCTGCCAGTAGTACAGCCAGTAATGAGCGCATATTTTGAAGCCATTTGGACTGATTTTATTTTTGTGTCTGGAATAATCTAGCGCGTATGGTTAAGTAGTATCTATACAATGTTTTCTAAGCTCGTATGGTGGGTATGCGGCATGAACGTCGGGGACAACGGAGCGACTCAAATTCCCGACGGAAGTTATATCTCCCAATGGAAAAACAGAGTTCATTCCAAGATAATCCTATTTATCTCCGTTCCAGCCTATCCTAACTCTATATGAACTAGATTAAATATATTCACGAAGTAATTTTTTTTTCTTTCCCTCTTTGATAACAAATCAATCGTTTATCTGTTGCTATAATATGTTTCATTATGATCTGAGATGCTAGCTACTAGGTAAACGAGCGTCTGAGCGTTTCGGGTGACAAAAAAAAAAGAAAGAAGTCAACCTTTTCTCTGATCTGCCTTACAGCATGGAATGCCCCAATCACTTTGGCATGTTCACGACCTCTCCAGTCTCTAGCAGATACGGGACAGAGTATCCGAAGGAAAGCAAGGATTTCGACGTTTCAACCCAATCATCCTGGTCCTTGAGCGTAGCCGGCCAGTCTGGGTCGGCTATGACATTCATGATGGATTGAATGTCAGGGATTGTGTACTCGATGAAACAGTCGAAATCAGCGAAATCCCAGGTGGGGTTACGCTGTGCAAGTGTTTGCTTCATTGAGTCATTGAGAGAAGCCGGAGTGATGAACTAGATGGTGCAATAAGTATCGTGTGCAATTCAAAGTCGTAACATGAAGCACTCACGAGCGAATACCCAAGGACACCGTGCTTCTTGAGGATGGGAATGGCAAGTGGGAGGTGCTTCTCGACGATCCAGTTGATAAATTCCTCATGGGTGTGTTCTTTCTTGCGATAGTGGGTGAGTGTGCATTTCATACGTTGGCCCTCTCGCTGGAATTCAGCCATCTTGATGGTCTAGCGGTGAATATCGTGATGTCTAAAAAGGGTTTGTTTGTTGATTAGGTGGCGCAAGATTTCATTGATATTTGAAGGTCCCCTCGAGGCCGAGTCTCACGTCACACACTGTCAGGCCGAAAATCAGGCGTCCAAGTTGTAGAATTCGGAAATTCCGATACCAGTTGCGAAAAAGCCCTAGTATTTTGAAACCCTGTAAGAATTAGTTTAGGAAAATGGATAGAAAAGGATGGATAGAAAAGGCACATTGTAAATTTTCCCGGGGTTGCAATCTGGATCACTCAGGCGAGTAAGCGGGAATGTTAAAGTTAGTTTTCGGGTCCATAGAGGCGCGAATTACATGCATCTAGTACTTAGCTATAGCTGCTAGTAACTCTATGAACGAACCGGCTAATCATATTTAGTCGTGCAGGGTCAAAGGGGGCCTAGCTAGTCCGTTGATTCGACGAAAATCGCTGTCAGACGCTTTATATCAACCCGTGATACCTGACATGTCAACGCTCTAGATAAGGTGAGTGCTCGGGTAATATAAATATTCTTGACAATATATGTACCTTAGTAAAGCAAGATGTCAATATCCAGATAGACCAAGATGAGATTTCCTCTTTTAGTCGAATGGTAAGGAAATCCGACATGAGGTATTTCATAAGGGCAGGATTCATCAAATAATAGTAGATAGTTAATACACTTCGTGTATTTGTGTCTAGATTTCTTTTGAACACCCCCTGTCATTCCAACTAAAAATAATAATGTTAAGTTTTGTAAAATAAACAAGCTATGGTATCTGGTGTCGATGCCTGCAATCTATATTTTTTCTACATGCAAGGATTATGGAATACTTGCTCATTCATTCTGGCATAATTTGTATCCGTGTGAACTCCATATGCAACACCCACCTGGTAAGCTCAACCTACATGATCGCATCCCAGCTTCTAGAGCTACTACTGCCGCTCTTTTATCTTCGAACACAAGCTCTCTAGCCCTGATATGAGCCTCCTGCTGCTTTTCTTCCTACGTTACCGGATATTTCGGTTGATAATCATCTCACTACACTTAGATGGCAGGAACTTTAGTAGATGCGCCCACACGTCCCTAATGAGATTCGAGTTACATCTATTGTATACTGCTTACCTAGTTTCAAGATAGAGAATAGAGATTCAAGCTCCCCAATAAACACTGTCACGCGATTCTGATCTTCAAGCAAGCCTCTCAAGCACAGCTAAGAAAGCTAGAGTAATCTGATCCCATATGCTACTGTGTCAACTTCATTCTTTGCTTCCCCCCTCCCGATCAGCGA
Source organism: Paecilomyces dactylethromorphus (assembly GCA_029606265.1). Classification (NCBI taxonomy): domain Eukaryota; kingdom Fungi; phylum Ascomycota; class Eurotiomycetes; order Eurotiales; family Thermoascaceae; genus Paecilomyces; species Paecilomyces dactylethromorphus. Next base: position 494,308 of record JAPVCE010000038.1, read on the forward strand.
CACTAGTTCAGTGATGGCCGGTCGAGGATGACGAACGGCTGGGTCCTGTAGTCAGACGACGTCATCTACCAATTCCGCGGACTTTAGTTAATATAAGACGTAGCGATCGCTCGTTGTCCACCGAATAGTTTCCATTTTCTTTCCCACACCCCAGAATGCCAAGGAAAGCTAAAACTGCTTTTTTATAATTACTCCGATATCCTTCTATATTACGTATTGCATGGTTTGAGATCTCTCATGACAGGTGTGCTGGGTATGTCTATCAGGCAACCCACGTCGATCTAATCGGCCGTATGATGACTCTCATTGGTTCCCTCGTGTTTGAACAATGGGTGAAATTGCGGGAACTAAAAATCCACACATGGCTTGTGTTGATTAGCTGACTCGTGTTAAAGAAGAATAATAGCTATGAAGAATTTATCTGCAATTGTTAATCTTGCCCGCTTTATGGTAGAATAAACGGTAGAAATAAAGATAAATAGCTCTCTAAGTACCTGAGAAGAGCTGTCTCACCTAAATTACACAGAGAAACTCCCGGTGTCTACATAGACCATGTCTGAGACTACATACGACTACATCATCATTGGTGGCGGTCTTGCCGGCTGCACTCTGGCCGGGAGACTATACGAAAAGAGCAATTCCCTCAAGATCCTCATCATCGAAGCTGGCCCAAATGTCGTCGACCACCCTCTTACCCAATCTCCCCTTGGCTGCTTTGGCGCTCATTTCTCTCCCCTAGACTGGGCCTATACCACGGTACCACAGACCAATCTTGACAATCGACAATGCTATAACAGTGGCGGCAAAGCACTTGGTGGAGGATCCGCAGTAAACTATGGGACATGGACGCGTGGAAGCGCTGCGGAGTATGACCGCTGGGGAGAGATAGTTGGCGATAAGAGCTGGAGCTATGAAGGACTGCTGCCATATTTCAAGAAAAATGAGACGCATTTCGACCCCAATGCTGACCAGACCGTGCACGGCGTTGCTGGTCCAATTCATAATGTGTCTGTTTCCGCGAGCAGTCCAGACCGGAAGTATCCCCTAAAAGAACCGTTGCGGGCAGCTTGGGAGAGATTAGGTGTGAAACCTATACAAGACATAAATGCAGGCTCGCCGCTGGGCCTGGGCGAATTGGTGGAGAGTTGGCGCGGTGGACAACGTCAGATTGCTAGTGAGGCATATGGAATTTCAAACCTCCCCGGCGTTACTATCATGACTGAGATGATGGTGCAGCGGGTTCTCATTGAGGATGAAGAGGGCAAGAAAGTAGCAAGAGGAGTCGAGGTGGTTGAAGGCCAGATATTCCACGCAACAATGGAAGTTATTGTCTCGGCAGGTGCATATCGCACGCCACAGGTCCTGATGCTCTCTGGGGTCGGGCCTCGTGAGGAACTTGCAAAGCATGGTATCGTTCAAATTGTTGATGCACCGGAAGTCGGCCGCAATTTCCACGACCATTTTGGCATTTATAAGTGGTGGAAGCTGCGGAATCCGGAAAAAGGATTAGCGATGGGAACTCCATTATGGAACAGTCCGGCCTACGCTATGGGACTTCCCTGCAACTGGGTTGCCACCGTGCAAGCTCCCCGTGACGAATTGATACGAGCGTTGAAGAAAGATGGAGAAACAGATATCGAGGGACATCCGTATCTCGCGTCGAATTCCTGTCACATAGAGACACTCCTCGTCTATGCGCCTGCAGGTGCAGTTATCTCGGGGGTCGAAATCCCAATGGACGGCACACATATCGCCTCTGTGATCCTGGGGATGGCAGCAACTTCACGAGGGGGTATCACTTTGGCATCTGCGGATGCAAGAACCCCTCCTCTGATTGATCCAAATTATTACGCTACGGAATTCGATCGAGCGGTTATCCGCGCTGGGATACGGCAGGTCACAAAACTTTTCCTGGAGACACCAGAAGGTCGAGAGATTGTTGATGCCGAAACGGTGCGTCCTGGGTTTGAACCCCTGAGCGCTCAGTCCACGGATGAGCAAATCGACGCTCAAGTGAAAGTGGGTGGTAATACTTTCTACCATCCTGCTGGCTCAGCTGCAATGGGAAAGGTTGTTGATACAAATCTTCGTGTAAGAGGTGTGGAGGGTCTGAGGGTTGTGGATGCAAGTATTCTGCCGTTACCTATAACAGCACATTATCAGGCATTGGTGTACACAATTGCTGAGAAGGCGGCAGACCTTATTTATTAAGTATATGTTTTTCTTTCATTCTGCTTCTAGGATGAAATCAGGCGTGATAGATATTTTAAGCGATTTTGCCAGACCTTAAATCGTGGACATATTGAACACAGGGCCAACTCCTCATACATCTAGTAGAGCTCAGGGCATCTTCCAGGGAGTAGTTGTTAAGCATCTTCCTTCCATTTTTCTCCTCGGAAGACTGACTGCGCATGTAGGATATGATGTTCTGATCGGACTCGATAACCGACTCAGCCTTCATCCGTTCCAGAGCCAGAAAAACAATCCAATTGGAATCAAATGTACCCTCGCGGTGTGGCCAGGACTGGAGAAGCTCGACCGCGTGAGAGCGGACTCTGTAATCTGGACACTGCAGAGCCGCATAATACAAAGCCGGAAGGATGCCAATCTCCAGGGTGAAGCTCGGCCGCTCTGAGAACCTGCCAAGAATCTCTTCTACCAGTGACAAATGTGTCTCAAACTCAGGGGTAAAGAAATCTAAAGCAATCTCACCACGAAGAAGAAATGTCTTGACTGCTAGAGATAAAGTGCGATGCATTATACGGATCATATCCACTCCTCTCTGCTGTTTTGGACTAAATCTTCTGTAGGAGCAAAACGACTCGAAGCAGTGGCCAAATTTATACAGCTGAGAAATAAATTGCAGCTGCTTGGCGAGCAATGTCCCATATTCTGAGGCTATTGCTTCTTCTGATAGGTTCCTGATCCGTGCAAGAAAAGGGAAAATATCAGCCACAATGGGATCAAAGGCCTGGCGTGCCTCAGAAAGATCACAAAATACCCTTAAGCCATCTGTAGGGTAGGTATGATGCTCAATCTCATTGTAGATATCAGTCAAGAGTTCACCACTCCCAAATTGAGCAGACTGGATACCCAAGTTCGTGAATGCCTCGACCAGACATGTATCGACAGGTGAATCGGAAGATGTCTGAGCTCTTGTTTCTCTTATAATCCGCAGACCGCTGTGCAAATGCTTGAAGGCATCGTCATATTGGCCCCGCAACAGTTCCATCAGAACAAACAGCAAACAGCAAAGCAACATGACCTCTTTCACTTGCGGATCTTGAGACGCATGCCGTCGATTCAGAATGGCAAATGATCTTCCGCATTGTTCCAGGGAAAATTGGTGCCATGTATTTTGCACTATTTGTCCGGGCAGGGGCATGCCATATATCTCTGAATCCTGATGGACAGCGCTCAGCGCGACCACGGCATGATATACTGCAGGTTCTGACAGGCTCATCCGAAGAACCAGTTCCTGCCAGAGAGGCGAATCACATAGCCCCTGTAGTGTTGGAATCGTGTGATACTTGAAATATGAGAAACACCGTCGCTCATCTGAGGTTATCGCCCAACGCAGGCCATCTGCCACTTCTGGGACGATCTGATCTTGATTTCCCACATCCTTCTTGATGGTGGATTTGGATTTGCCACAACGAGGCAATCGCTGGAGGTCATAAGCACAGGATCGTCCGGTGCTCGTGCAATTCTTACATGCGCCCGGTGTTTCGTCGCATTTGATATGGCGCATTCTGTGCCCGATGGGTGGTCAGTACAGTCGTGGGGAGACCATGCGTTACGGCTCTCGCTTTATACGACTCATACTCACCGGCAGGTGCGACACCCTGTCCGAGATTTCTTGGTACTGGCCCTGCGTCGTTTGACGGTTTGAACGTCTTGCAATTGCGTCATTGCTTTTTTTTCGTGTCCCGTTTCTGTTCTTAGAGTTTGACACTAAATATTAGGACGATCGGCGGCAGAAGACACTGAGAGTCAACGGGTATAATATCTCAGCAGCAGTAACAAGGAAAAGTCCTCATTTACCCCCAGATGTTGATTCCTTAGAAGATGATGGAAGAAGAATATAAGAAGTTACTAAGCGGGTAGACTTTCAGATCGGACGGGGCACGTGCTCGAGGTATTTGCTGCGTTACATCGAATTTAGGGCCCCCCGTGAATCACCCGTAAGGCTTTCTACAAGTTGGAGGCCTAGCGGGGAGTAGATACATCCAGAATGCTGCAATCTGGAGAAGATCTACATGTTAAGCACCATGATCTTCAATAAGGCTGACCCGCTTCTTTCAAGGCTCTATGCAGGATGCACAATCCTTTTAACAATATGTATTCATGTAAAAGAGCTATTTTTATAATATTTCTCTTTTTGCCATATGTCAGGCCTTTGATTTCCAAAAGGATGCAGGTTCGATGAGATGGGTTCACTTTGTTTACCCGCTCACTCAGCCGCATTAGACTTTTAAGGATGTTATTGGTCCATGACTCTCTATTGTCGCTTTGACTCAGGAAGATTTGGCACTGTTCGGCGTAGGAGTGACTGGAATTGGATAATTCTAATGTGGGCTGTTGATAACACAAACTCAGCTCTTAGCCGTTTGAATCATATAAATTAAATGATTTGTTAAGGTAAAAGTACGACTAAAATAGTTACAAATATATTATAATTTATTAGAGACTTTACTTTTAGGGAGCTTGCGATAAGATTCTTCTACGTCTGTCTATATAAACAACACCAACAGAGATAAATAGCATCAGGAAGCTTCATTCTGGTAATGTAACTTTTTTTCTTCATTTGATACTTAGACCTCCAGATCTTCAGTGTCTAATTTAGTATATCTCTTCTGTTTATATTCTGCACTAAGAATTTCAACAAAGACTTAGATATGTAGCTAGCAACTGGGCAGTAAAAGAATTATTGAATCTATAAGTTAAGAGATAGAGAGACCTATATAACAAACACTAGGCCCAAGAAGGAAATTCTCTAGCAATCCGGAGGGAGAGGCAGCCAATGAAAATAAGACTTGGCAAGGACCAGTGACATCCAGGAGAAAGGTTTGGGTAATGGCTCCTTCAAAGATAAAGGTCTTGTTGGCTTGCCTTGCAGGCGAAGTTGGACCCTATCACCGATTTCATCCATTTCAGAATAGTGGTTGTGACAGCGTTCAGGGTAGGGTACTCCCGGGAGTGGTTTCTATTCGCTCCTATCATTCCAAGGCATTTATTTCCTCTATGCCCTCAGTCCTTAATCAATAAGAATAGTAGTTATTGTCGGCGAGATTTCAATGTTGATTCTAGGAAGCATTCTAACTAATTGGATGTTTACGTTTCTCCTCGTGTTTAATCTGAGACTTACTACGGACAAGTAACCCCTTGAGCCAGGTGTTATGTTGAAACTATCTCAAAGGCGCTATAAATATATTATTTGACGATATTTGGACGAACTTTAACTTCTTGATCATTCTGTCGCCTGCAGTGTGATAATATAGCTAACGGATCTCAAAGCATGACATGCTCCTTAATTTTCGATGGCAGGGATTCGAAGAACGAATGTCTATACATTTTCGCCTATTAGTACCAAATATAGTTGCTACTTGATGCAACTAGATGATCTGTGACAGGGTCTAAAGGTGTTCGCGAGCTAAAGTCATGTGCCCAGATTGGCGTGAAACATTATATTTTGGTAGCATCAGAGGATAGTTTAGTTTTTATTTATAGTTTTATCGAGACTTAGTACGTGTTTGTAGGTATCTACTTTGACTCCTATTTTCCTCAAGGCTGGAGGCTCTTAGAACTTCGCACTGTGAGGTCGGTGCGCGATACTACCCATGCTATAAATAAAGTTCCCGACAAACCCACTCGAGTAGGATTCTATACGGCGGGGTCTTGATCTTCTCCCATAGCAACCTAGCAGAGCCTTAACGTACAAGGCTCTAATTCACGAATCCACCTCCTCTCTTGAAGAGTTCCCTGTTTAGTCTTTAAACTCTCGGCTATTTTCAGAGTTCAGCTCAGTGTGCGATGGTCACGGTCCGAGAGTGAAACCTGACGTATCACGGAGATGCCTGAGAAAAAAACTTATCTCGATTGTTGGGTTCCCTTGTCCGTAACGGGAGACCATGACGCTTTGGGATACGGGGTAAAAACCCTGAGCCATGGGCCGGGATCGTGCTGATCGTCGAGGTGGTGATTCCTGTGGTGATTTAGTTTTGTCGTCTGGTGTTGTGGTCATTTTGCTTATGTAGTCCGATTCGGCCAAATGATGATGCAAGCACCACTATTACCTCTAGCAGTAACATCTGTTAAGGGAAATAAAGTCGTCTGGGCCCTCTTGCTCATCAGGCCTGCCAGAACCCCAAACAGCTACAACAGCCCTCCCGACGCTTCTCCTAATGAATGAAGCCAGTGATATATTTACATCCCCCTAAGCTATGTCGGGACCGGGCTGGGTGTGGCTGATACTAAAAGGTCGTGGTTGAGGACGCTAAGCCCGCAACCCGAGTCCGCGATCACCAGCCCTTAGGGTATCCGTCGGCGGTGCCAGGTAGATGAATCTGAGACAGATAAACAATGCTCGAGTATCGACCGCGATTCCCTGGTGGCTAGTGACCACTCAAAAGCAAATATGATAAAAGCACATGTGACGGTATCTTATCGCCAATGGAGACAAATAGACGAGATCGCTAATGCTGCACGCATGGTGTGGGAAATAATTCCTGACTCGTCAGACGCTTGCCCAGCCACAGTTCGACCGGAGCATCACGACTTTCCTGGCACGACTGAGACAACAGGAGAGATTAGACAAATGGACAGCACGTTTTGATCTGCCAAGCCGGGGGCCAGACAGTCGGTCTGTTTTTGTCATGCCATTTGGTCGCGAGATAGGTATAGTCCATCTAGGCAGGAAGCCTCCTGTGGAGCTGGAATGTAAGGAGTCATTTGTGCTGGCCACCAAATTTGGAAATCCATACACAGATGATTTTGTACATGCGGTTTCGATACTCCAAATCTAGCAAACGATGGGTTAGCTGGGATAATATTTTATTAATACTCGAAATCCTAGCACAAGATAACCGACCGACCGTCCTGCCCACAGCCAATCCACTATCGTTGTGTTGTCGGATCCACGTAATAATGCTGCTGGTCTGTCACAGGTCGTGGGGTCGAAAAGCTTCGAAACTCGAAGACAGGGAACACGGTTTTAGGACAGCATCCGCGCTGCTAGACAAGGATGGTTGATCAAGCAGCTCAGGATCCCCTCGTTAAACCCTTTGAGGATTAAGTGAAGTGTTCCAAGTGGGCTTGGGGGGAAAGGTTTCCAAGTTTAGAGCCCGGGACTCTCGTGCAACTTAACATTGGCCCACCGCCCGGCCCGATAGGCTGAAGCTGGCTGTTGTTGAGGCTTAGACGCGCATTCCGCCTTTTTCGCTGTCGGGGGGTTTTCTCTTCCAGACAACGTCACGTCCTCCACCAGAGCTAATATCTATTTTTTTGCCGGGTTAGACTTGATCGTCAGTTTGAGAACCCGAGGCTTGTCCGTCTACGACCAACGGTGATGTTTGGTGCCTTATAAGGAGATCGAGTTGGGCCAATTGGGAGCAAACAATGCGGAGGTGATAATCCACCCGAATCGTTGTCCGATAGCAGAAGCCCTACGAAGGAAAATCCTATCGCCAACCGCTACGCATCCCCCCTGCTCTCTCGAGACCGCACCAGGTTGAGTTGGAGGGTTATAAGGAGTCTGGACAGAAGGGAAAACAACCGCAGAGATAAGCGCATATTGAGAGCTGCGTGCACATCGTGGAGCAACAGAGCTGGAGGGGCTGATTGCCCCAGGAGGTCGTCTCTGTCGTAGCGATGCTCAACATGGATGAGGGACATGACGTGAGATGGGAGGATACTTTGTGTTCTGGGGAGTCACTGTCTATATGCCAGTGGCAACCATCACCAGGTCCACGGAGCAGGATAGCTGCGTGTGTTTCTACTCAGTCCCGATATGATGACGACGCTCTTTCGCGGCGGCGGACGGCGGAGTGGAGGCATTATCGCGGTGGTCCATTTGGGATCCTACTCTTGCTTCTCATATCGATGGTCTCTCCAGCGGCAGCAGCTTATCTGAACTTTCAAAATTGTCTTTCCAAGACTATCGTCGATTCGAATCCCCTTCAGCTGCAGTTTGTCCCGCTGAACGCTACGGTCACATTCAACCCAAGCGACACTCTTCATACTCTTAATGTCACGGTGTACGGCAATGTCTCTGGCCTTGCAACTGACGTGACCTACCCAGCTCCTGATGATCCGCAGTGGACAAATCCTAACGATACGGTGGGAAAGATCATCGATCTCAGCAAGTCCAACAACAAGTACACAACACTGTTCACGAACCTGAACGTATTGAGCTTCACACCGTATCAGAATCCATCACGATTTTGTACTTCGGTCACCCAGGGCGAGTGCCCTCTGGCGCCAGTCTTTTATGCCAATGCGTAAGTGGATTAAGCCCTCCGTGGCCTATTTTGAATGAATTGCGATGTTGATGATGAACAGGAGTGATTTATCCGAGTTGCGTGCCTTCTCCATCCAGCATGATATGCTGTCATCATACCGCTTCACTACAATAGTCCCAACATTGCTGGTCAGATCTGGAGATGCCTCGAATGCAGATCTCGCATGTATATCCATGAGCATCACCCCAGATATCGGCTCGACCCTGGGTGATACATTTAGATACGTTCCTCTCGTCATCTTGATAGTTGTGGGGATCGCTACGATGGCGGCTGCTATGTACAGCCCGTGGGGCTCGACAGACGTCTTTCGATGGACAGCCAATTATGGACGTGACGAAGACCTTCTCCGTCTAGTTACACCAGGATTTATGGATTGCTTGCAGTACATCCAATTTGTTGTCTTAACGGGCGGTCTCAACCTCCAGTACCCAGGTTTCTATCAGCCTGTCGTCAGCCGAGCTAGCTGGTCTACCTTGATGTTCAACCAAAGCTTTGTTAGCGGTCATGAAATCAACCCAGTCCAGGACGGTATCTACACTGTCAACGCGACTTACGGCTTGACACGGCTAGGCCAGCACGTTGGTATGGCAGAGGCAAAGGATATTTGGCCAGGAATGGCTATCTGGCTACTGATCATCGTGGGATGCATTGCTGCTGTTATCCAGGTCGCCTTCACCTTGCGTTGGCTCCATCGTCGGATCCAAAACGTGCCCGAAGAAGATCTTCGTTCAAAGAACATGCCTTTCACCGTGGGGAATGTCATCCGGATCACGTTCAATTACCTGATGCTTCCATCAGTGTCCTTGTCCATGTTCCAGTTAGTTGTAGCAGCACAGTCACCTATCGTTTCAGTGGTCCTGGCAGTTGTTTTCATTGTGATATTGATAGGGTTTGCTGTGTGGCTTATCCGGCTTATCGTATCCGCTCGACCTAGGTCTTATCTCTTCGACGACCTATCGACCGTACTTCTGTATGGTCCCTTATACAATACATTCTCGGATGACGCGGCGCCATTTGCCTTGGTCCCAATCTTCCTGACCTTCGTGCGTGGGGTTGCAATCGGTGCGGTGCAGCCTTCCGGCATAGCGCAGCTTGTGCTCCTGGCAATCTGTGAAGTCATTTTTGTCCTCACCCTTGCTGCTTTTCACCCGTTTCCACCCGCAACATCTATGAATCTGTATCACACGTGCTTTGCTGCCGTTCGGTTTGTGGTAGTCCTGCTTAGTGTTACGTTTGTCCCCTCGCTGGGCGTTTCGGAGAGCTCCCGCGGTTGGATAGGATACGTTATCTTGTTCATACATGCTGTCGTTCTCATCTTCGGGTTCTTTCTTAATGCGCTGCAGACCCTGGTTGAGGTTCTGGTGCGTCTCGCTGGCGCAGGCGGTTATGAAGGCGTTGCAGCCAGAGGCGGCCTTATTAAGGTTTGTAGTTCATTTGATATCATGTTTGTCGCCCTCCACATTAGTCCACTAGCTAATGCTTTGCTTCTGTCTAGGTCTTCGGTATGCGTCAACTATCTCGTCGTAACCCGCGTGATGTTGTAACCCGTCAAAGCATGAACTCGGAAGCTGCCATACTCAGCGTGGAGGATCGGAGATCCGCCCAATTCGAAGGCTCCCGAGCCCGAAGTCTTTCCGGAAGTTCTGCCATGCTACTTAACCGTGGAGACCTCGATCTGGGAAGTTCCCAAGGCCACACCCACAGCCGAGGGAACAGTAGTGGTGGACCTTATACTCCGACCACCCTCGGTGGAAGTGGGTATACCAACGGATCTGGTTATCAGGCCATGAGTAATAATTCCTCATCCAAAGGCGGCCCAATCATTGGGTTTGAGATGCAGGATCCATACTACCGTCCACCCCGGCCGCCACGCAAGGCTCTGGAAGGCGGACAGTCGAATCGATCCCGTGAGGGCGGCAAGAAGCACTCCAAGCACTCCAATAATAGCGATGGGGAGGACGACATGCTGGATGCCCCATCTGGTGCCCCATCTGGGGGCACTCCAGCTGCTGCTTACTTGGGCGCTTCGAGAGACGAACACGACTTTGACGACGGTCGACCGGGCCGCAAGGATTATGCAGTCCGTGAGGTCGATTTCTATTACCGTGTGCGGGGACCTGCCCTGTCTCACACCGGCACTCGGAAACTGAAGACAGGTCCCGCTGATCCGACGGGTCCTGTATCATCAGCGACGGGTTGGTTCCGCAGCTTCTTTGGCGGGAAGACAAAGGAGAAAAACAAGGGCTTCGAGGTCGTCCGAAGTGCGCGCGCCCCGCCTCCTGGCCTCTTCCCGCCGTCTGAAAGGGAAGAATTCCATGAGCCTTACCGGGACGACCCTGCAGCCCGTAATTCTGAAGAGCAAAGAGATGGTGAAATCTCACGAACTCATTCCCGTCAGGGTTCTGAAACTAATATATCCTACCGTGATTCCGACGAAGAAGATAACACGCATTCCAGCAGTACGCAACCGCCAGTCGACTCTGGTAGTGGTATTGAACTCCCGGGTCGGGAGGGATCTCGACGCGGCACGCAGGCCGATGACGACCAACCTCCTGTACCAAGGAAGAGTTCCAAGCGACAATCGTATATCGATACTGCGGTCCAGGATGTGGAGAGGACACCGGGGCCATCGTCTGGCACCACCACCGAACCCGCAACCCCCAAACCGTATGATCCGCCGGTGTCACGATCCACGCCGGTGCAGTCACCGGATTCGCAGACTGGCCGGCTGCCTTTCAGCAGCCGACGACCCAGCAGCCAGGATCGGACGGCTTCGATGGCATCGACTGTCGCGTCTACTGTGTCCAGTGGCCAGACTCCCGTCCTGGATGAGAATTGTCGGCCTCGACATACTGTGCTGGGGAACTTCGCCTCGGACACGCGCCACGATCGACCGTCGAGCGTGGGCCATGTCGCCCAACATCGGACGCGCGACCACATCCATCAACCCAGTCCGGAAGAAACGTCGTTCCCCGGCAGCGCGGCGGAGCTTGTGCGGTCGGCCTCTCATCAGTCTACTACCGACCATGATTGAGAGACCTGCCGCACTGGTTGTTGACAAGGAGAACCGTGGATTCCTTTCGCTTACGACCTGTTGTTTTTTTAGGCATTTTACTTAATTCCTCCCTCTTGCCGCATAGAGTCTGCATGCGCGTTGTTTTTTGGGTGCACGCTTCCCAGCGCATGCATGCCCTTTTTACGAATTTCCTTTCTTGAGAACAAAAAGCTTTTGTTTTCCTTGGCGTCTGCAATTTGTACATGTTGTGGCATTCTGACGGGGAGACCGCGATAACACGTGAGCGCTTCATGACGTTTTTTTGTGTGTGTGCATCTTCGACACGAGTCTCTTTTTATCCTGTTGTAATGTCTTGGAGTGGCCGATGCATGGCCGCCGGGCGGGGAATGAATTCTTTGGAATCGAGGTTGGAGACGAGGCACTATACTCTCTGTATATGATCTGCGGGTTCGATTCGTGTATGATAATTAGGGAAGCTGGAAACATTTAGGACCGGAGTGCCATATTATTATTATTAGTATTACTCTGTTCCCGCATCGTGATAATAATATAGAAATTGAGTCTAGCATTGTTGGTGTTGTGGTTGTGTCTCGCCGGAGGTATAAAAGGCCACTAAGGCCGGAGCATGTGATCCAGGCAGGCGGTCAGTCTCTCATGAATCGTATTGTTGTATTGTGTTGTATTCTATTGTATTCATTGTATTGGATTGTCTGCTGATCAAGGCACTGTCTATGCTCATCCCCCTCACATCACAATAAGAGATCGACGGAAACCAATGTCCTGAAATTCGCACGCAGAGCCAGCCTGTCTGGTATTATATATATGATATCTTATCCAGCAATCTACATTCTACACTACATCTCCAGGTCCCCGATGCTGACACCGCCCGGCTTCTCTGTGGCGACGGGCGGCCGGTGAGACTTACTATTGGCTGTGGCGCCGACGGCGGATTGGACTGGTCTCGTGAGGATCAGATCAGACCGTGAGTGACTTTATTATTATCATTGTCAGCCTCTGCATTCGCTGTTCCTTGTCGGGTGGTACTTTTGACGGGAGTTTTCTTTTTCTCAGACGATAATTGCATTTTTCTCTCGTTGATCATCTCACCCCTCCGTTGGATATTAGGAATTTGACTCCAAAGAGTCGGGCATTGTCTGCTGGTGATTCTGATTCTGATTCTGCTGCTTCTGGTGGCCCATCCCGTTGTTCGTTGGGTCTTCCCGCTGATCTCCCCCGCCCCAGATCCGAGAACTATCGCTCCTACGGCGAACTCGGGATCGTGGATAACAAGACCTCCAGCCCCCGGGGAAATCTGCTACGACGCTGATTGACAGTTTCACCCGCAGACTGGAAGGGGGCGCACACATTACGACGCCGCTGGATTTTCGTCTAGAAGCACAGGCCAACGACGTGTCTGCTGGGAGGGGTCTGGTCTGAAACCCGCTCTCCGTGGTCGTTCCATCGATCATTGCCAACGAACTGCATCGTCGCAGATAAGGCTCATCTTCACGCACTCTCTCGATTTTGGTGGTGTATCTGCACGAACAGGACGAGAGAAATTCAGAAACCCTAGTGGGATCTCCCGAAAAGAAAACACACCAAGTCATCGTCGGACGCTTGTTCCGGTCTTTCCCATCTGATCCCTCGCCATCCGTCCGTCGGTGCCACCAACCCTGGCATCCTTGCGCGGCGGAGTCCATGACGGCCCGTCGTCTAAACGGCGGAGACTGGTCTCGTCCTCTGTGATAGGAACGCAGTCGTCGTTGTCGTTGTCCTCGTCGTCGGTATCTTCATCCTCGTCGACAACTCGTCCCCCGCTCTCCTCGTTCGCAACGGCCCCTCCCTCGATACGAAGGTTCATGTCGTCCCAGTCGAGCTCTCTGTCCGGTGCGTCCTCTGCGTCTGTGAATTCCTTAGCTTCCGGCCCTGCTGGTTCAGGGTCCGGTGCGAGTCGGATCCAGGGGAATGGTGGAACCGGGTCTATACGCTCCTCGCACAGCGAACATGATGAGGAGTATTGGAGGCAGCTGGATCAGCGGCGGGCTGCCTCGATAGCAATGGAGCGGAAGAGGAGGCTGACAGGTGGTCTGGACGATCCTCCTCGAAGCCAGCCATTGACGGTCGGTGGCTCTGATCCAGGGTCGAGCAGCAGCAGCAGGAGGCTGGATTTACAACATCGACCTTTACCCCCGCCTCCCCGGACGAGCGAGGAGGATGCGGCCCCGGGCTCGTCCCGGGTGACGGCGATTGATATCTTGTCGTCTCCAGCGGCCCCCTCGCAGCAGAGCAACGCTGCGTGGCCGCGGACACGGAGAGAGAATGATTATCTGGACTACATCTTGCCGCGATGGCAGCCAGATGACGAGGCCACCCAGTGTCCGATCTGTGGGACGCACTTCAGCTTTTGGTTTCGGAAGCATCACTGCCGCAAGTGCGGACGGGTGGTGTGCTCGTCTTGCTCTCCACATCGGATTACGATTCCTCGGCAGTTTATTGTGCGGCCACAGGATCCCAACAGACGACCGGTTTCGATGTTCGTTCCTCCTAGTACGGCTTTTTCGCAAGTGGTGGATCTTACGGTAGATGGTGCTCAGCAATCAGCACCGTCCAGTGAAGATCCGCTGGCGTTTAATCCGGCTTTGGGCGGTGGGGAGGAAGTCCGTCTTTGCAATCCATGCGTTCCTGACCCGAATCCTGATCCTCCCCCGGCATATACGGCAGTTCGATCAGGAGCATCGGCGAATCAGCCAGTACATCGAGCGCATCATTCTCTTTCTGCAGCGTCGGACCGGGAGGCGCGGAGGCGTCGATATGGCATGTTGGTATGTATACTCTACACCTGAGAACGGTGGTATAGTTTTAACTAACGCTTTGGTAGTCCCAGTCTGAAGACTCGGGCACGACTGGCTTAGCAGCATACGGAAGTCTTGGCTACGCTATCCCGGGTACTCAAGGGCACTCGGCACGGTATCGTACGTCATCGTACTCTGATAATCACGACGCTTCTCCGCCAGCATACTCTTCTCCTCGTACTTTTACTGGGCAGGTATGTAACAATCAACTGTCCTTTGGTAGAGTTAGAATCTAATAGAATAAGCAGGCTTCCCATTTCCTCGGATCGTTTGGATCACGGCCGCATCATTTGCATTACGGTGAATCGTCGCGGGAAGAAGTTGCCAGCTCGTCGGCTGATCTACGACCTCGACGGTCATCCCGCCCGCACCGCCATCGCGTGGACGAACGCGATATCTGTCCCATCTGCAATCGGTTACTTCCCCCACGAGGACCGGACGGCAGTGAAGAGGCCCGGGAGGCCCATGTCCGTGAATGCATCGAGGGCCACGGACGGAGCGGTCGGTCATCCCCGCACAGTGGAAGCCCTTCGTCGCAGCCGCACCATGCCATGCGTATGCTTACATTCACCGCTACGGAGAAAGACTGCATCGGCCACGACGGGATGCCGCAGGAATGCACCATCTGCATGGAGGAATATGAGGTCGGGCAGCAGTTGGCGCGTCTGGAGTGCCTGTGCAAGTTCCACAAGAGCTGCATTACCGAGTGGTTTGGACGCAAGAAGGAGTGTCCTGTCCACAAAGCGGGTTGAGCAGTTCTCCTCCTCTGTGCCGGCAAGGTCTCTGTCAAGTCTCTCGAGATCATTTTGATTTTCTGTTTATCCGCACGAGCATCCCCGCAGATTTTTCTCTTTTTGTTTTAGCTTTTCTTTTTTTGGAGTCTGTTCTGGTTATACACGGTTCACTGCGTCACATCCACCTCGGACAGTTGGTTATTTTCCTATTACATACTACCCACTCGCGCATGCACCGGCGTTGTCCTTTCCTTGCTTCCATCCTGCAGATCTTCCAGCGTCGTGGTCTTGTTCCGTCCGTCCTTTTGTTGGTTTGCATTTTTACCCCCCACTGCCTAGACGGTATGATAGATATTGTTAGCTTGGCGTTGTGATTGGTCTGGCGCTGATGTCTTCCCACCGGCGGGGTTCTCTGTCCATGCAGATTGGGTCCGTGTGAGATAGATGGCTGGGCTATTATCGAATATGATCGGATATTGCTTCTGTGGATCGATCTGGACTAGAGTCGTGCGTGTTAGAGTGTTAGATACCTCTGCGTGAAATCTGATCTTCCCTCGATATATAGTATACCACTTGACCACCACCGGAGGTTGGGCGATTGGCCGCGATGAATCGTGTAAGAGACGAAAAGAAAACCACGTCCAGCGAACGACGAATAATAAGATAGAAAGCACCAGCACCGCTGGAATTCTCTACTCCATTGTGGTGCTAGCGTTCGGATAGCTTTCCCCGCACGCTCAGCAGAACGAGGGGAACGACGCATGGCAGATCCTTATAGCCTCGAACCACGCGGGAAATCCATTCCCATTCCAGCCTCCCAAGATTAGTGATCGCGATTAGGTGATCTGTTCTTTGCCACCATCCTCGGAGCTTGTCTTGTCTTGAGGCTCGATCATAGGCCATAGAGGCCTCAAGTCCCCGGAGAGATAGACGCGACTAAACGCCGAGTGAACGGCCGTAAACGGAACTGCTTAAGCCCGAGCGCTGATTTTTCTTTCTTTCTCCCACTGAACGTCAATGCATTTTCAGTCAGCATCAACCACGTCCGGCGCAGGCAGCACAATTCCTTGACTTTTTGCATCGAGTCGAATCCGCAACGGGGCAGAGGGGGGTTTAAAACCACCTCCGGGCTGCTACGCATTATCTGATTCTCGGTCTTGACTTCCCGTTCTTATAATATCACATCAGAGCAAAGATCATCGGCGTCACGGCGGCCGATTCACCGTGTCCCCGACCTGCGGGACTGAGAGAGCGTGAGCTCCCTCCGAACCGCCGTAAGTCGACGTGAGAAAGTGGAAACATCGAATGTAAGTCGATACTATCCGATTGATCCAGCTATCCCCAGATTTCCCCGGGTGTTTCGGTTCGTGTCCAGGGGAAGACCAGCTGCCGTCTTCCGCGCAATGGCCTACGTATCCGCGCAGGGATGGCGGCGCGATGATGACTTAATGGATCTGCACGACGTTACTTGATGAGAAAAGTTGGACACTGACGTGCCCTTTGGTCTTCAAGCCTCCATTCAGCCCCGATTCCCACGTGGGACCATCGGCGATTTCTGCACCGGTGGCAGCGATATCCTGGTCTCTGTGTCTGTGAAGAGGGGAATCATGGAGATCGATCCTCGTCTGCGCGCTGCAGGCGACAACGGTGGCGTAACGGGCTCGCCAGCCCTACAGCATCACGTCTACGATCCGACGCCGCAGTCGACGCATGCAACCCATTCGACCTCCGGTGGCTATCCAGAGGTGCCTTCGCAGGTCTCCCCCAGTGATCAATTACATTCCTCCACGCCTTCCTCGTCCGGTCATGGCTACTACGGGAGTGTCCCTCCGACGGCGCACTCCTATTATCCCAGCGAACCCGCGGCCATTGCAGGTGCGCCGCGCCACGAACCGATTGATCCCGATGATCCTCTGGCGGATCTGAAGCGCCCACGCGCGTGTGAGGCCTGTCGACAGCTCAAGGTCCGCTGCGAACCGGATAATGACAACCCGACCGGAGCGTGTCGGCGCTGCGCCAAGGCCGGAAGGACGTGTATCGTGACAGCGCCGACGCGCAAGCGCCAGAAGAAGACGGACAGTCGCGTGGCGGAGCTGGAGAAGAAGATCGATGCCTTGACGGCGAGTCTGCAGGCCACGCGAGGGCAGAATGCGCTGGCGGAGGTGGGGACACCGCGACAGTATGCGGAGGAACAGACGCCGCGACGGTGGTTAGGAGGAGGACCACCCCCGGGGCAGACGGTCGACCATCGCACATCGGTTGGACCGGCGGTCCTGGGTTCCCCGGCACATCTGGCAGGCAATAAACGACAGCATAGTGGTGAATTCAAGAACCCTGGCCACGGCGGATTTCTGGCGCCGCAGCACGGGCGGTCGAGCAGCCCGCAAGCGGACCAAGAGACGCGCGATGTCGCGGACTTGTCGAGTGTTTTCCATAGCATCTTTATTCCCAAACCGGATGGCGGGAACGAGTTTGCGGACGTGATTGACAAGGGGCTGGTGGAAGCCGAGATTGCCAATAAGGCGTTCAATCGATTTGCGGAGGATATGGCTCCGATACTCCCCTTCGTCGTCTTCCCGCCGGGTACAAAAATGGGGGACATACGGCGGACGAAGCCGGTTCTCTTTTTGGCTATTCTCTCTGTTGCCATTAGTCCTTTTCAGCCGTCAATTCAGTTGCACTTGATGAACGCCGTTTATCGAGTCATTGCGGAGCGTGTCGTGGTCAAAGGCGAGAAGTCCCTGGAAATGGTGCAGGCTCTCCTCGTGATGTGCCTCTGGTACACTCCCCCGGACCATTTTGAGGAACTCAAGTTCTACCAGTTGATTCATATGGCGGTGGTCTCGGGCATGGATATTGGCATGAACCGGCGGACAAGAACGAAACACAAGCCCTACGGGGTGTGGCGGGAGATCATTGGAAAAAGAGCTAGCTTGTTGGACCCGGAGTCGCCCGAGACGAGAAGGGCATGGGCAGGGTGCTATTTCATGGCTTTACTGTATGTCTTGGGTTGATCCTCTTACTAGGTGAAGTGAGCTGACAGGTCTAGATCAACATTTGCTCTTCGCCGTACGATTCTGGTGCGGTGGTCACCCTATATGGATGAATGTCTTGAGATCCTTCAGAATTCACCAGATGCGCTGACATCTGACAAGGTGTTAGTCCACTGGATGAAGCTCGCTCGTATTGGAGAGGATGTTAGCTTTCAGTTTTCTATGGACGATCCGGTGATGAACCTATCGTTACACGATCCCAAGGTCCAGTATGCCCTGAGAGGTTTCGAGAAGCAAATGGATCAGTGGCGCACCGAGGTCCCTTCAGAATTTTATTCTCGTATGCAGCATCTCCTCTGAGATATATCTGACCATTGCTGACGGACTTAGCACTCATGAGGCATTTTGAGCATATCATGAACGTGTATATGCATGAGGTCGCCATGCATGTAGATCATAACATCGACGATTTCGGACCGCCCTTCGTCTCGGCAAGCCGGGAGGGGGCACAGACCGAACACACAAGCCCTGCCCATGTGGATGCTCTCACCTCGTGTCTGACTTCGATCCACACGTCCCTTGATATTGTGTGTTCTCTGGACAATGCCACGATCCTGTGTATGCCCACAATATTCTTTGCGCGGACGTCCTATGTGGCAGTCGCGCTGATTAAGCTCTTCTCGGCTACTTCTGCACCGGACAGTCGGCTGGGCCAGGTGTTCGACCCGGCGGATTTGAAGGTGGAGTACTACCTAGACAAGGTGACCAAGCGCTTCAAAGATTCCGGCATCGTCGATGGTGGTCGGACAGCGGCCAAATTTGCCTTGGTCCTGACCATGCTGAAGAACTGGTTTTTGAAGCGGAAAGATCTCGATCCGTCTGGAGAGGGGAGCATTCAGCGACAAGGCTCTGTGAAGGTGGAGCATGAGAAGGTATGTAAATGGTTTTTTCTTGTCGTTTCCTTGCTGCTGTCCCGTTGCTGATATGAAATTTACAGCCGGGCACAACGCCTCTGCATCTGTTGAGCGAAGTAGCCATGGATCGCAACAACAGGCCGATATCTAGTCATCAGATGCAACCCCAAGAGCAATCACAATATCCTCTGCCGCCTCAGATCAATGGACCCGGAGCTGCTGTTGGCGCCAGTCCCGCCCAGGAGCGAGGACCTGGCTCTGCGAACGCCATGCAAGACACCTGGTCGCAGTACCCTCCGCCGCCCAGCATGTCTGCCACATCATCCTCTCAACTATATTCCCAGCAACACACACCTTTCCAACCTCAAGACTACCAGTCGATGATGCCCACAGTCGATCAACCACTCTATGCCGGGTTTCTGCCCGAGCTCGGCATGCCAGTAGGCTTCGACACAGACAGTCTCTTCGGCCTAGGAAGCATGTTGGAAGATGGATTATTCGATTTCCCCCTGGACATGAACCAGCATTTTCAATGAGCTCGACGCGTCGTCTACGAAGCAGGATTTTGCTGCTAAGTAACGATTCCTGTTCACAGCTCACTTCACCACTCTTACTTGTACATATACATTCCACAACACTCTTAGATGATGCGGCTGCATCTGGTGTTTGGGTCGCTTAGACATGATTATTACGTGATAGCAAACGTCGGGATGGGGAAAAAACGTAATGTATAAATGATCCGGTGTATGGTTGGGAGTACATAGGATAAAACAATATGATTGAATATATTCAGACACGGTCTACACTATATAAGAATAGATTTTAATACCGTATAGAGGTTATATCGATATAATATCCAATCAGATACGGATCGCCCACATGGGATAAAGATGAAGATCGAGCCTCAATTGCTATTGTTCATATTCATATTCAGATAAAATCGTACAGATATACCATGGACTATCCTACTCTACAGAAATCCAGATAATAAATACGTTAATTCCTACCCGCCACATTCAATTCGAGCTGCAGTTTGCTCTTTTTTTTATTATTATTATTATTTACCTGAAACAGCAGATAAACAGGCCGTACATTTCCACGCTCTTCGATTACCTAGAACATAGAAGGAGGTGGTCTGGATATATATCGCTATCTACGGAGGTGAGAAATCACGCTATTAATTGCCTTCGAGCGTAAAAGGAATGATAGATCTCAGTAGATTAGAATACTAGACTACCTAGACGACTCAATCCTATGATAGTTATATACGAATAGGCCCAAACCCACGGGAAAAAAGAAAATCATATAATAACATATACCAACATACATAATAGCCGAATAGCCGAAAAAATATATATATGTATAGGTATATATAAGATAGGATAAGAATATCTATATACGAATGATCATGTACAGAAAACATCCGTCGACGCCAAGGTAACTAACACAAAATATACCATACCATAGTGTGTTATACTATGGTTACAAGCCCAAACATAACATAAACCTAAAACAAAAAAAAGGAGGAAAAAACAATGAAATCCAATAAATATAGAGATGTACATAGCATAATATATACTTCTCCCTGTTCCTTCTCTGTTTCTCTTCGTGTTCGATGTGATCCATGTGTTGGTCACATGTGATAGTTAAGGGAATGGAATGGGATGAAGGAGTAGATACAGGATGGTGCCTATGATGATCTGATCTCGTCCAGTCTGATTCGATCCCATAGGATAGGATAGAATGAGGTATGGGTTGGATCAGATCAGATCTAATGGAGTAAAGAGAGTGAGAGTAAAGAGTCAGAGTTAGAGCAAGACATGGGTATGTGTACGGGCATGGGTATAGGTATGATATGGTCATGGTCATGAATGAGGTTGTCATTGTCATAGCCTAGATCGATATAGTATCGTCTAGGGCTTGTTGAGTTGTTCGCGGCGGTAGAAGAGGAGGAAGCCAAAACTGATATCGTAATTGAGTTAGTTGTGCTGTTCAGCAGAGACGAGTAGAGTGGAGTTAAAGAAGGAAAAAGGGCTACAGTTACATACCTTGCCAGAAGCTGGAAGAAAAGCGCGACCCAGAACCACGCATTGCCAAGTTTATCCAGCGACGAGCCGATGGCAGGGGAGATGCTAGCGGGTCCGATTTTGTTCGGTGCGAATCCACGCGCGCAGATCGTGGCGATGGATCCGATCGACTGTGCTGCCAGCAGTACAAAGCAGACGTGGACTCTCGTCAACGTCTGTAGCAGAATCATACCCAGACCGACCTGCTGGATCTCGTCGAGGAGACCGAGCCATAGCCAGAGACATCTCGAGACGATCGATCCGCCGATCAAGCTGGAGCACCAGGGCAGGTAGTAGCCGATATTGGAGGTTCCCCACCATGTTTGCGCCCAACGTGGAGCGCCGAGACTGAGTCCGAAGACGGGCAGGATCCAGCTGTGTTCCTTGGATAGGACACGGAAGATGAAAAGGATGGCGATCCAGAGGACCACGAAGAAGAAGATCACGAGAATGAGGATCTCCCATGCCTTGGCGTGTTTCGAAGACCAGAGGAACGACCAGTTACGACCGAACGCCGCAGCGAGGAACCAGTTCTGCACGATGACCATGAAGAAGAACCAGAGGACGATGCGGCGACGGAAGAGGGACGTGTAGAAGAACAGGATGCGGCCGGGGGACTGGCGGTAGTATTTGGGCAGGCCCAGCGCAAGGAGGACGCCAACGACGAAGCAGACGGCTGCAATGGGCATCGTCACGGCCGTGAGTCTCCATGAGTTCAACGCAGCGGAGGACACGCCGCTGACTTCAGCTGCGGTGACTTTCGAGCTCCAGAACCAGAGCGCACAGGTGTAGATCTGCTGAATGCCCTGGATGAGACTTGCGCGGAACATCCAGTCCTTGACAGGGACGGCGCCCTGGTCTCCGAAATTGAGAGCGAAGAATAACGATCCACTAGATGATGCGGTGGCGTAGACTCCTGCAGCGACGTTCTGGGCCCATTCTCGTCCGAGAGAGGAGAGACCGTACGGAGAGACGCCGATGATAATGAATGCAAAACAGTATATGAACCAGGGGAGTGTGAGAACAATGACGGACGGGAAGCGGTAGAACAGGAACCACCAGATGATAGACGAGACGCAGTAGATGGCCGCGATGATGTAGAGTTTATTTGCCGTCTCGCCGACCTGGCCGACTAGCAGGGTGATTTGAGCGGAGTTCGTCGCGATGATTTGTCCCAGACCAAGGAAGAGAGCGTAGACGGGCCACGTCCCGATGCGCCGTCTCATGAATCGCTGAATGGCAATGGGCCGCTTGTATCCTAAACGAGAGAGCCATTGATCAATCTCGTCCTCTTCGTGCGAGTTCGAGTTCGAGTCTGAACTGCCAGTGACGTACGAGACGCGGTTATATTGTGTATCCTCGACAAAACGGTCCGAATCTGGCGCAGACGATGGACGTTCCTTGGGCTGTTTCTTCAGCTGGGCATCGTTGTACATGTCGTAGAACTTGCGCTCGCTCTTCATCAGGAATGTCTCGATACAGCAGTCCGTGGTCGAGTTCTTCTTGTTCAACTTGGTGAGGATCTCTTCGAAGCGTCGCGTGAAGTGGTTCGTGCTGTCTGTGAAAGTTGGATCAACCTTTTGCAGCTCATAAATGGGCTGCTTGTGGCTGCCGACGACGGACGGTAAGGAGAGAACGGAGACATTGCGCGAGTGAGCTAGAGGAGTGCTGGATCCGGAGGCCTGCTGGTAGGGGTATTGTGCCAGCTCGGGAGGTGTTCTGGGAGCTGGAGACGAGGCCCGCGAGATATAGTATGGCGATCCGGGCACAGAGAAGTACGACGCACGAGGACCAGCCAGTGATTGACTGCTGTTGTTCCAACGAGAAGAACCAATGTCCTGAGACCCGAGCGTGTTGTTCACGGCAGCCATGGCCTCTTCGGGCGAGATATAGTCCGCCCGCGGAGTGGAAGTACCTTCGTCGTCGGCGTCGGTGGTCTCATCATCCAGCTGCTCGTCTAAGATCTGGCTCTCGCGCGGCGGTTTCTTACTCAGACGATTTCTGCCCTGACCAGGTCCAGATCGTCGACCGAGTGAGAGTTTGCGGCCCAAGAAGGTCCTGTTGCCCTGTTCGTCTTCCTCTAATTCGCGGAATCGAGACTGCGCGTGCTGTATCACTTCGTTGGGTGGCGTATCCAGGCCCTCCATCATTGACTGGGTTGGTCTAGGAATGCCCAGAGTAGAAGAGCGTATGCTCTGCGCCTCCCAGTAGTTCGGAGTCTCTGGCATCGGGCCTGACACCGTGTTCTTGTTCTTCGCGTGGTGGATTTGAATAGCGGTCCGTTGCAGGACTTCGAGTTTCTGGATCCATTCGAGGACAGGGAAACGCTGCCTGGCGGAATTTGCACGCATTTCGTCACGAGTCTCCTGAGACGAATCTAGGGCCGATTTGATAGCGATTCTCAATTGATGCAGAAGATGGCGTGTTGCGTCCGACTCAACGGTGTACCACCAACCAGGCATCTGGCCGAGACCTCCAATGCGAGAACCGATTCCCAGAGCACCTTTACGGCCGAACTCGACGGCAATCAAACCGAAGGGCTCGTCTCTGGACGGGATCAGGGCGAAGTCGGCACCGGAAAACACGTATGGAGGCAGGACCGTAAACTCGGGCCTCGAGAACACACGACCAGGGAACATCTCCATGATGCGTTCCAGCTTGATAGCAGCCAGCTTTCCGTACAAATCGATAATGGGACCGACACAGATCAGCTGAACCTGGGGTCTGGATTGCAATACTGCCGGCATAACATCCGCAATCAAATCGACTCCCTTCTGCTTCGACCATCGTCCAACGAACACCAGCAGATCAGCGTCGCGATCCTGGTTCAGACCAGCCCATTTCTGCGCCTGTAGCCTGTCATTGATGTGCTCCTCGTGAGTCTGAACCGGGGGTGCAACGTCTGGGTCGGTTTCCAAGGCGCCAGTGTCCGATGGATCAGGGTTAGGAAGACTGCCAATCTTTTCAAGACTCCAGAAAATGGGATATCGAGCCCATGAGCGCTTTCCGTACTTCTTGGACACACCCACTGCGCCGAAGCCGCGTTGGTGGAAGCGCAGATAGCTAGCACCGGCGTGGAGCAGGTTGAAGACGTTTCCGAATTGAGCGTATTTGGTGGCAGTCTCGACGGGTAAGTTGAAGACCGAGCAGACTTCCTTCTTCTCTTGCGGGGTCCTCAGTGGCCACAGACCCTGGAATTCAGCATTGTGCAGAGAAAGACAGACAGGGATAGTTCGTGTTGGGAGCAAGTAAAGAGGCGCCAAGCATCCGTGGAAGTCGTTGATGTGGTAGAGGTCAATCGAAGGGAATCGTTTAATTGTCTCTGCGATACACTGGTTCCATGCTGAATAGTAGATTGCGCTATCGAGGTCATCCATACGGGGAGGGTAGGGCTGCGCCTTGGTCTGCTGTCGGAATACAGGGGCATCGAGCAAAACGTAGGTGATATTGCCGACAACATGGTACTGCACATTAACGAGGTAGGGCTTTTCCAGGATGGTGACCACGTAGGGTTCAGTTGGCGCGTCCTCAGGATATTCAATATCACCGACGCAAGGAACCACCCAGATAAGATTCTGATGTTTTAGATGCTGGGACATGAGCTGCGCCATCACACCCAGACCACCGATCTTGACCTTGATCTTCCAGTCTTCGATGTTGTATTCCATCGTGGCGATCAGCACCGTACGCCGCTGTTCAGGGGCTCCCGCAATGGCAATATCTGTCGGCATGCCCTTCTCAGACATCTTTTCCGAGGCATCGTCTCCGCCCAACTTTCCTTTAACCTTGCGCCAGAACAGCAGCGGCAGTTTGTCATTTTCAGCCACGTTTCCATCTGTGTTGTGCTTGACGCGGTAGAAGCTTTTGATGAAGATGAGAACACCACCAACAGCCATAAGGATCGGGATAACCCAGAGGAGAAGGAAGAGCACAAGTTGAGCCCATCCAGATCCGACGGGGATCAATTCATATCGCAAATTGGCATCGTTGAGCGAGATGGTCCAGCCGAGATGAGGAAATGGAGGCAGCGTGGTGATGTTGATCACGTTGGAGGACAGGTAGGACGGAGGTAGCTTTTGAACCACAGACGAGTTATCGACATCACCATAGACCTCTGTTTGATCCGGCTCGCCATTCTTATCAGATCCCCAGACACTCATCTGTCCGACAGCTGGCCACTCGTAGACGAAATCGAACTTCCAGCGACGCGACTTCGTGTCGTAGGTCATCTTGCTGTCCAATCCCGCATCGTAACCATATTGATTGTACGGACCGTTCCACCACAGGTGAGGGAATCTTCGAGGCACGCCGTCTTCCCAGTCATAGTCACCTTCCTGAATGTAATCGCTGCTGCCGGTAAGTCTCGAGAAGTACTGCACGCGGATGTGAGTTCCCGTCCACTTCTGGGCTTTCGTGCCGGTCCAGGTTGGGAAGTCGACTGTCGTGTTTCCACCGGTATACGTTGTCCAGTTGGACCAGGACAGACCGAAATCCGTCGAGTAGCGGAACTGGTCGGCTCCAGCGGCGTTGTGCTGAATATAGATACTTCCATTGTCGGATTTCTGCACAAGACTGGTGGAGTAATTGGAAAGAGGGGTTATCAGGGGGTTATTCTCACTTCCGACACGGATTAAGAACCGGTCGACAGAGTTCGTGTGCGTTCCAGACGACGTGGAAACGTTCTTGACGGTTAGTTCGTGGACTCCGTGGTAGACATTCTTCAGCTTGGCGGACCATGTCCATACGGTCGGGATCTCTCCAATAAGGTTATAGCTGGTTGTCCTCGCAGTGATCTTGGTGCAGTTTACGCTAGATGTGTCAAGAGTGGCATTAGTTCCTTTTTCTGTTGTAGAATTCAGGGTGATTGCATTGGTGATTCCGTCACAGTCCATCTCGTACGAATACCCAAGCTGAATATCGATGGTCTCCCCGTTGTCCTCCGAAGATACCAATCGGGCATCGTGACCAGGGACAAAGTCAGTGACAACAGGACCGGGGTCAACAAAATCGGAAGCTTCAACGTAGGCGCGGTATTCCCATGGAGACAATTGCAAGCTGCGAATGCATCCGTAGGACTCGGTATCGTTGTGAACTCCAATCTCTCCAGGACCGTCTTCCAATGTGAGCTCATCGTAAGGGTAGAAGAGATTCTTCAGCTTTGTTCCCGACTGGAACGGAGCCAACAATGCGGTATCTTTATTGCTACAGTTGCCACCGTAGGTCTCGGTTGTGTTGCCATTTTGATAAACGAGCCAAAGGGACTGACTGCTGTTGGACGACGACGTCACGTTCTGGATTCCGGACCAGTAGCTGCGTAGCACCGACCAGAGACCAGTCACAGTTGGAGTACCCGATGAACCAGCAAGATACACATTATGTGTAAGCTGAGACAGTGTCTGGAGATACCAGCCATCATTGGCCACTGGATACTGTTCGCGAATCTCAAACATCCGCTTCATGATGTTGCGAAGCGGGTGGGCAGGGTTCCGCTGATCATACGTAACGGTGATATCCTCGCATCCATACAATCCCTTCTCATTAGGAAAATCATAGAATTTAGTCGTGTTCAGAGTGAAGCAGCCATGTGTCCACCAGGCAGTGTGAGAAGTTAAAGGCTGACGGCCGAACAGGTAATTCTTGGCAGTGGCATCGAAGACGTACATCGCCTGCTCTTCACCCCAGAGGATAAGAGGGATTCCAGGTAGCTCCAGTGTGATGATAAAGAGACCCAGAAGGTACTTCTCCGTACCATTCTTGATTGCCGGCCAGCGGAAGTTATCCTGGTTGGAGACGCCATACATATGCCTTGGGTCCACCTCGCCCGTGAACGCATTGATGAAGTCGTTGGTCACAACCATCTCATTCCAGGCCTCGATGAAGTCAGTGGGCAAGTCGAAACCGGCAACCAGGTTACCATCCATTCCCAGGAAACGGGTCATCGAACGATAGATCGTATAGTGGAACGCGGCTGCGTCCAAGGCCTGGTACCCATCGGATCTGAGGAAGTACGAGTCTGAATTATTCGTGAGCTGGACACCATCGTATGCTGAGTCAGGAAGCTGGTTCGGCTGGCGACCTCGACCGAGATAGAGACTGCCGAATGTATTTCCAGACGTGATCTCTCCGGGGAGGAAGAAGTTGTTCTTGCCATACTTCTTCGCACATTCACGGTACACATTGGTCATTTCACTCAGCGGCACGAGGGTTGCCTGGACGGCTTTATCGAAACGGAAGCCATCGACATCAAGACTAGCGATTTGCATACAAGAATGCCTAGTGATGATATCACGAACAGGTTTGTGCCATTCACGCAGACGATCCTGGACCGAGGCGAACTTGGTGAGTTGACGCTGCCAGTCAGGGAAGTTGCCAAATGCCTCCAGTTCTCCGTACTGATCGAAATCGCTATTGTAGCAGCCCTTCAGGTTCTGGACACCATCAGTGGTTAACGGGTAACCAGTCTCATTCCAGAACTCCGGGTACTCGCAAGTTTCGTTGTATTCGTTCCCGAACTTGAAGTCACCATACCGCCTCTCTGTGATCCACTCGACTTCATATTCTTTTGGGTTGAAATCAGCCGAATCGTTCAGGTGGCCTTTGAAACCGATGAGGTTACTCAGTCTACACGGATTTGTGTTAGCTCATATCAACCCGAAGTATCCGGAGTATACACGTACGTTGCTAACGTATTATCCACGATCACGTACATGCCCCGATTGTGGATCTCGGTGATCGTACGTCTCCAATCCGAAAGCGTTCCATGGTGCATATCAAGAAGAGTTGTGTCAACGGGGGAGTAGCCGTCGTAAGCCCAAGGCAGATTCATCAGATACGTTCCGGCGAAGTAAATACCCTATCGAGATAAGCAACGGAACAAGCCGGATGAACATGAATAGATTTAACTTACCTTGAAGCCCATTCCCTGAATATAGTCCAGAGAATCAATTAATCCAACAAGATCGCCTCCATGGCGCATCTGATTAGAATTAACAACATGCTCGAAGGTGGTCCCGTTGATATCATCATTCGTCGGATCACCGTTCGCCATGCGGTCCAAAAAGATCGTATAGATCGGGAAGCGCCAGTTATCCGGCGACGGATGATAATCGTGATCCGCCCATTCTCCCCAATAATCAATCGGATTTGTTGCGGTTTTATTTTCGTTCAAGTTATAGTCAACGAGCGACTCGGTGTAGGGCCAACATAGTGCAGTGATGCTCAGCAACGATAGTATGATAACCGCCGAACGCTGCATCTCCGTGAAAAACATCCCGGCAGTGACCTGCTACCGACAAACCGCGCAACTCAATCTTCTGAGAATTGCCAACGGAAATAATCCTACATGCCCTAGCTGAGGGAAAAGAGAGAGAACGAGGAACGAAAGAACGAGCGACCTGTCGACTCGAGACAAAATGCAGCAAGACTTTTTTGTACAAACGAGAGTTGAAACGTTATCAGGCAACGAAACGCTGGAGGAGAAAAATGGGAACTACTCTAATCCTCAGGACCTGCTCGACCTACTCGACCTACCTCAACTTACTCGACCAGACAGAAGCGACGACATGGAACCATCCACGTAGTTCTTTGGTCTGTACTTACTCTAGACCTTTACCCGCAGTGGGGTGGCGGTGTCTCTCACCTTGCATCACGGTTCGTTGCTCCAGCGCACCAAGATCTTTGGACAGGTATAAAGCCCGGATTGATACCGTATGTTTCGCGCCCCCAGCATCGTCCGTGCTTCTAAGGGCCCACGGACGGGAACCGAGCTGGTCGTCACAACCTAACCGACCCTGCAATCCAAATCACCAGTTCGTTCACCATCTGTAGCTATATTAAGAAGCAAACATGAACAGGTGCCCCAGTGGGGTGATGTCGCAGCGCTACGATGTAAATCCTGAAGGCTAGGGCAGCTCTCTAGCCTCACCTTACATCCTTAGCCTTATCAAAGTGTTCCTTGGCTTAAGATTGAAAACACGTTGGTGGGTCACGCCGCCACTAAGAGGCTGAGAGTAATATTGGTGCACATCGGCTGCGTGGATTTTAGATAATTATACAGGTGGAGACGCGATACTTATCCCTGTGGATCGACCAATATAATCCCTTCCTGATCTCCCGCTCTCCAGTCCGACCTTGCTGCCTATATCATTTGTATTATTAAATCACGGTGAGAAAGAAGAGACGAAATTTTTTTTTCATTCATTGCTTTCCCCGGTTTTTCGTCAAATGTTTCCTCCTGGAACAAGTAGTGGATCCGACGCTTCCATCTCCACTTCCCATGTGATATATATATCTGGTTCCCGTTTTGGTGGCGCGCTGACACTTAACCTATGATATTAACTCATTACAATTCACATCAGACAAACCTTGGTTCTGACGCCATTACAGGTTTCGGGTCAGGACAGGCACCGAGTCATATCGCACCGTTGTCTCGTAAAGAGAGCACGCCCTCACCTCCCTAACCGCCGCGCGATCAAGGCAGAATAGCCACTAAATTTTTCTACTAATCGAGGCTTGCAGCTTCAAGGTCTCTAAGCGCTGGTACTTAGCTAAATCCTTTGGATCGACGCGATTCTTATCATGGACGAACCGCAGCCAACCATTATGGCCACGCAACGAGGGCGTTGTACCAAAGGAAAAGAGATAACGTATACGAGTGCACATTCGTCAGTGGTAGAGCCAATCCTGGTCAGCAGTGCGTAACCAAATTCGTATGCCCTGTCTATCCCGACGACCCAGGATAACGGTTTACACCGCACAACAGAGAGGAGCTCGACCAGAACTCCGGACTTTTCAATGACTCCGACTTGTCGGGCTGGTCGGGGCTGGGTCGGGAGTGACCCATAATACCCATTGTCTTCGGATTCTAGAGCTCAAAAACTTCAGAGGACAGTGGCGGGTCCCGGTTTACCGGTCGTATACCCGGCTGTACCCGCCGGGTCCCTTACCCGAATGAGTAATCCATGCGTTTCATAAATCGTAGAAGTACCCCATCGCTGCCGACCTGCTTGGCGAACCCTGGATAACAGACGAAGGATTGAACCCGTGCAGGGATGCGCACCATTGTGTAGGGATCTCTGAATCAGCGGAAGGGCAGTGGTGGGGGGTTTGAGTTTTTCATTTATCCACGAAGGATGGCTAGAACTTCTGTTCGGTGCGTTTCGCCATCGCCCTGGACCGGATGACTAGATGAGTCGGCCTTTTCCTACGGCATGAGACGGAGAATACGAGATAACGAGACTCTAAGTCCAGTCTGGATAGATTATCCAACCGAGGTCGTTCTTAGTAATCTGGCAGAGGCAGTCGGCTTCACTCCAGCGCGGTACATCGTATCTGCAGTCCTCCCTACCATTTCTTGGCTCACAGGAACGCTGCAAATTCCTGCAATCTGATGCGCTTAAAATAGAAAGCCACCATGCTTCCTTTTTCTTCAATATTTGACCAGCAGTTGGGATAAGCTTAAATCCTGGCCGTTCTCGTGTTGCTGACAGGCATTCCAGGGGATTCTTTCAGCTCGTGCTGTGCGATTCAGGCCCCCACTGCCAAGTCTCCTTACATACATTAGCTAGGAAAACCAGTTGCTTTATTTCGACCTCCTTGTTGCGGGTGATGGGAACATGGAGATAGATGGTTCCGTTTGATCATCGTCAGTGAGGGGCGTTGTATATCCGTAGATCGTAATGCCATGCCGAGGGGACTCGGCGGAGAGGATCTAAGTAAGCTAGGAGATATAAACGATCTACAAGTGCCCAAAGATGTCAATCGTTCGGATATCCCTTTGGAAAAGAGAGAAATTTGTCCTTGCGCATGTAGATCTGTAGACGGTCAGTGTACCTGGCACCAATTTGTCATTATATATACTCTCTGGTGCATTTTGCCCCTAGTCTAACAGCAAAATCAGGTGCTCGCTGCCATTCTAAACTCAGAACTTAACTACAAGTAAGCAGTGTGCCATCACAAATTAATCATGAATTATACCATCGCCAAGCTTCCATCATTGCCCCTTGTCCTTTGGGGGTCTTGGTTACCAATAAGCATCTCAATGCAAAACGTGCTGAAGAAAACGTCAGCGCCAAGAGCTTACTGCATGTGAGGTGTCAAAACCGCCCTTATTCAAATTCTTGACACGTGGAATCTTCTAAATCCCTATGACCCAGCCTCATTGTGTGATCAGAGATTAGATGTTAGACATCTGAGAGATTGTCTGTAGGAAGATATATACATAACGGCAGAAGCGACACCTTGCTACTGCACTGGTGACATAATGTGACCGATTTTCGCATCTCATATTCCGGTTCTAGCTAAAATATATATGAAACAAAATATGACTCAGTTTTCGGGTTATAATAGCACCTTTATCGAATCGCATGACGAGGCTATTGAATTTAACCTTATTATGCTTAAAGCATTGTGGGAGACATGTTTTATTTCGCTAATAGCAGAAAACTCAGGGCGCTTCAACTACCGATGGTTGAAAAATCCAACGACTGTGGTTGGTGCATGTCGGCATCTGTCAGAGACACGTGAGAACTCGAGCTGCAATAACAGACCTATAATACTTTTCCTTTTTTATCATAGACTGTTGGGAAAGAAAACGATTAAATCTCAATGGCGGCATCCATAAGCCTCCTCGTATCATTGTCAGCACGGCGCATCATGTCAGCATTTAACTCACGTCAATTTACTCTCACTGGTTACAGAGGGGCTCTAGCCCCCAATAAATATTGGCAATGTACGAAGTGAGCCAACAAATATTAAGCCCATATAACCCGAAGCTGAACGCCATGTCTATATCATCAGGATGTTGTCCATGAAGGCGGGGTTGTAGTTCTTCGACTTCAGAGACTAAACCCGTCTTCAGGTCCTTGCCATAATGACGTTCATTCCTATTATTTATATCGTCTCACTCATCACCCTGCTCTATTTTCTGAAAATAGTTTTCTCCTCTGGAAAGCAACGTGCACCGCTCCCGCCTGGTCCAAAACCGAAGCCCATCATCGGTAATCTTACAGATTTGCCACCGCCGGGTGCGAAAGAATGGTTGCATTGGGCACGCCATAAAGACCTCTATGGTGAGGAATATACCATGCAATGAGTACCTACGAATATTTTAACGATGGAGTGGAAAAGGTCCAATCAGTTCCGTTACTGCCTTCGGACAGACATTGATCATACTCAATGACCCGCAATATGCTTTCGAACTGCTGGAGAAGCGATCCGCCTTCCATTCGTCTAGACCGAAGATGATATTTGCTGGTGAAATGTAGGATACTGGCTATCTCAAACATACATCGCCTGCTGAAGTAGCTGAGCTGATCTACATCATTCACAGGATCGGTTGGGAAGATGGTATTGTCATGCAACCATACGGCGATCGTCTTCGCGCGTCCCGAAGATATGCCGGGAGAGTTCTGGGCTCAGCAGCAAAAGTGTCCCGTTTCCATGCTCTTCAAGATGTTGAAGTGCGTCGTTTTCTGCTGCGTGTCTTGCGAAGTCCTGAAGATCTCCAGAAGCACATAAGAACGTAAGTAGTATGCAAGCTTTCTACATTTGAAAAATTACCAACCAACTCAATATAGGGAAGCTGCCGCAATCATTCTGAAGATGACTTATGATTACACCATTAAACCTCATGGGAATGATCCGATAGTAGATCTCACCAATGAGGCAGCTGCGCAATTTACATTGGCAAGCGTCCCTGGAGCCTGGATGGTAGATGTGATACCATTCCGTGAGTTCCGGCTTCATTATTCTAGAGGACCCACACTAATTTAGGCAGTGAGGTATTTACCGGACTGGTTTCCAGGAACAGGATTCAAACAGACAGCTCGCGAGTGGAGGAAATCTGTGGAGAATGTCGTGCAGAAACCTTACTCGTATGTGAGGCATCAAATGAAAATTGGAAACTATCAGCCTTCATTTGTGTCAGAATTGCTAGATAAAGGGGAACTGAGTCCAGAGGAAGATTTTGTGGTCAAATGGGCTGCTATATCGCTTTATACTGGCGGCGCTGATACTGTGCGTATGGCCCTTTAGTGCACCCTTACCCTCGAAAAGCCATATCACTGTAATCGAGACGCATATATACTAACATTTACTTTGTTAGACCGTATCATCTATTACATGCTTCTTCCTCGCCATGACTTTGTTTCCTGAAGTGCAGCGCAGAGCTCAGGATGAGATTGATCGAGTTATCGGGGCGAATAGGTTCCCAGGCCCTGATGACCGCGAAAACCTCCCTTATATCGAGGCTATTGTGAAAGAAGTGTTGCGATGGCACCCAGTAGTGCCTATGGGTGCAGCGCATATGACTACTGAAGACGATATCTTTGAAGGATATCGCATTCCCAAGGGCGCATATATTATGCCTAATATCTGGTAAGCTCTACTAGGAAGTTCACCGGATATAGTACATGAATAATTATATCCTAATATTCATATTTAACATTATCTAATCATTCTTAGGGGTTGTTTCCACGACCCCAAAACATATCATGATCCCATGACGTTCAAACCCGAGCGTTTCCTCAGCGAGAATGGCCACGTTCCTGAACCCGATCCTCAGACGATAGCTTTTGGATTCGGCCGTCGCATCTGTCCTGGACGATTTCTTGCAGATTCAGCCGTTTACCTAACCATCACGAAATCCTTGGCTGTCTTTCAGATAGGCAAATATGTCGAGAATGGAAAGGAGATTGATCCAGTTGTAGAATTCCAGAATGGTCTTATCAGTCATCCTGCACCGTACAAGATTAGTGTCAGGCCGCGGAGCGTAGTCCACGAGGCCTTAATACGATCTGTTGAGATTGATTATCCTTGGGAGGAAGGTGATGCTGCTGTTTTGGAGAGCCTGGACGTGTAAAAGAAAACGGACATTAGTTTCTGACACAAGCCGTAAAGCATGGGGATATTAAGAATGTTGTGAATCCGTGCGTTGATTACCAAATATACTCAGGTTATAATTACTAAATAATACAATTTGCTTGCTTCTCTTCTGGATGAAAACTTGCCCAAAAAAAGGACATCATATTCTTTCATATTCCATTTGCGTAGCTGGCTGTGGGTAGCGGGAAACGCAATCGAGGATATGAAGAAAGATAGCACTCCCCATAGACGACCCTTGACAAATAGAGCCCCTATAGTGTACACTCTAGCAGTCATTCTGATTTTCTGCCCCAGCTCTAAATGCGATTTTCATATCGCTGATCTTCTGGACCAAACTTTGTTAGATTCATAGTTTAGTTCTCTATTAGATTTTACATGCGATTACTTCTTGATTCCATTCCTTTGTCGACTCGCTTAGCGTCAAATTTTAGGGCTCCTAAAATTCAATTAAATGACAGGACTGATCCGTGGTACCGTGTTATGAACTATCACACTCAGACGGATAGCACCTGAGCGTTGGTGGGGAAGCCCACTGCGGTGATGTCTACAACACTGAATCTAGAAACTAGTCCTGCGACTAAACAAGACGTGTGAGGACAAACAGCAAGGATTGGATTTTTTTTTCTTTTTTAATAATCACTGCTGAAGGCTAACAGATAACCACTATTCAAGATTGGACACAATAAGCAAAGAGCAGTTGTCCCTCAAGTTGGATCAAACTACAGGAAATTCTTAAGGTCAAAGCACTGATGGAGACTTTTCTAAGTAAGCTTGGTGGGTCGAACGGAGCTCACCGGCTAGCCCGAGCTTCTCACACTCTCAACCATATGACCAGTATTTTATATTAAATATTAAATAATTATTAGACTAGTCAAAAGGGAACTTCGGTTTTGTGTAGTGCGGAAATAAATCGCCTATGGCGGGTTTTAGTTTTATTATATATTTTCACGAACTATCCGTTGTTCAATCAACTAAACAGGACTTAGTAAAATTTGCCTATTTACGGTAATATTAATAATAGCACTGCAAATAGGTCTAACTTCCTGTATTAGCGGCTTCGTACCCTGGAGCATCAAAGATCCTTGGAATACCGTGTTCGTTTATGGGTTTGTATGGAAACCCTGCTGTATTTTTGCTGAGGGTCTCGACTAAAGATTATTTTCGGTGCTCACAATCGGGGCGCTTCTGTCGGACATATTAGCTCTCCGTCGCCGCGGATTCTCGCCGACAGCACGCATACTAGACATAGAGCAGTAAGGGCATTTCCAACATGGAGTATTACGATGAGAAAATAAACGACTTTAGTGTTATTATGCTAGTCTCTGTTCACGTATGCAGCAAACAAAATCACCATGTTGAATCAACAGAAGCCTGACTTGATCTCTCTCTTCCAAACATGTGTAGGGTCATACCCAGAGTCTGTGGCGATAGAGGACTGCACACAGTCTACCGAGAATCCAGGAAAACTGACCTACTTGGACCTCGATGTACGGTCTAACTTCTTAGCTAGAGAACTGCGACAGAATGGCGTGCATTCGGGAGATTTAGTTGCCGTACTATCTCGGCGCACGCCAGATGCATTTATCGCAATGCTAGCAGTTCTGAAATGCGGTGCATGTTATGTGCCAATGGATCTAGACACTTGGGCACATGATCGGATCTCCAGCATTTTTAACCTTATTCAACCATCTGTCGTGGTCTCGACGGAAGCATTGGACAGGCTGGAGCAACGATGGAAGGTTCTTTGTGTTTCTGCAATACTTGGTCAATCCGCATATCCTCTTGACTGGTCAACAATAAAGTATGAGAGCCAAGATGAGACGTCGCAATTTGATAGATTGGCGTATATTATATTCACCTCTGGGACAACAGGGAAGCCAAAGGGTGTTATGGTTACGATGCGCTCGATATCAGCATATGTCAGACAAGGCGACCATGATCGACCATTCAATTTCAACTGCACCCAAGGTTCACGGGTCCTATTTATTGGCTCTATTGCATTTGATGGTGAGCAGATATTAGTGACTATTTAAGTGATAGTGGCTTATTATTTGGGCAGCATGTATCGGGATCACATTCAGCACTTTATGCAATGGCGGTACCTTAGTTTTGGCCAACACGTCCACATTTATAACAACTGCCAAAAGATGCACAATTCTTCCGCTCAGCCCTAGCATCTTGTCGACTTTAAGTCCATCTGATGGATACGATAATGTGAAAGCCATCTATCTAGGTGGCGAATCCCCCTCACCGGGGTTAATTCAAGCATGGCATAAACCTGGTCGTCGTATATTCAATGCATATGGTCCAACAGAGGCAACATGTACAACATTGATAGCCGAATTAATGCCGGGTTGTGCAATCACTGTTGGCTGGCCCATTAGTTACAGCAAAGTAATCCTACTTGACCCCCAAGGGAACGAATCGGCCGAGGGCGAGATCTGCATTGGGGGTACTGGGGTTGCAGTTGGTTACTTCTCTGATATGACATCAACTAACAAGTCCTTCATCCTCCGTGATGGAGAGCGTTTCTACAAAACTGGAGACCTGGGCAGACTCACCACGGATGGATTTGTTTTCCGTGGCCGAATGGACAGTATGGTGAAAAACCGTGGGTTCCTCATTCATCTGGAAGGCGAAGTGGAACCTGCGTTGCTCAGCTATGCCAAAGTGACTGGGGCAGTTGCCATGAAAGTCGATGATCGTATTGTTGCTTTTGTGACCCCGAAGCTCGATACGGAGGCTCTTAGGGAATACTTGAGCACTCATGTGTCTTCATTCATCATACCCGATGTCATTTATCCATTTCATGAGTTTCCTCGAACCGCTAATGGAAAAGTTGACCGCAAGGCTCTATATGCTTTCCACGAGGAGAAGGAGAAGATTGATGATCTTGGCTCTCTCGACAGTGACATTTCACCGATAGAGGCCACAAAGAAGGCCTTTTCCCTCGTCCTTCGGCTTCAAGCATCCTCAATCACAGCAGAGACATCATTCCTACAAAATGGAGGTCATTCTTTGGCTGCAGTGAAATTGGCTTCGATCCTGCGGAAGTTGGGCTACAATGTATTGGTCTCTGAGATATTCATCCAGGACACCATTAATAAACTCGCTCAAGTTCTAACGCCATTTTCCCGCAACAGCTTTTTACAGCAGCGTTCCTTAAAGTCGTCATCAAATATAGAACGGGTATCACCAATGACAGACCTCCAAACCCGCATGGTTCGCGCCACAATGCATTCTCCTTCACTACATTACATTAAGGTAGGGATGACCTTTGATCACCAAGGGAATTCAAATCTATCGAATACCCTTCGGCAAGCATGGGAGGCTCTTTTCAATATACATGGAATTTTCCGAACATCTTTTGATCTGTCGGTGGATCATGGAGTTCAGATTGTCTATTCGGAGTGTGTCTTGAACTGGAATGAGCAAATTGTGACGATGGAGGAATGGGATAGAGCGCGCTTGAATAAAACAGACGCCTGTTCTTTTCAGCAAAATGGGTTTCCGACTATGGAATCGCTGTCGTTCTTTCATCTTGTTACCGTCCCAGGTGTTTGCACTCGACTAATTTGGACTGTTCATCACAGCCTCGTTGACGGGTGGTCTGCAGTAAAAGTCCTCGGTGATTTACGAGCCTTGCTGAATGGGGATACTCCTTCAGTAGGCGCCCAATTCTCTGAAGCAGCACATATCATACATGATCTGGCCCTCAACTCACGCCAAAAATCTCTAATTTACTGGCGTACAAGATACCAGCCATTTATCCCAGTGAACCGAATTCTGACCCCACAACCACTAACCATCTCGACTGCGCAATCCGAGATACGAAAGTCGCTTCACTTACCTGTGTCTTCCTTGGTGGCAGCTGCCAGGAAATTTCAAGTGACACCACCGACCTTGGTCTATGGAGCCTGGGCTCTGCTTTTGTCTCGCTATTCCAATTCTGAGAAGATTACTGTTGGTGCTGTCCTCTCGGAGAGGAGTCTAGCCCTTGATGATATTGAACATGTTGTTGGACCGCTGATCAACACGTTGCCTCTGTGTGTCGACACGGTCCAGGCAACTGCTGGCAAATTTTTAGAGTCGGTTCTGCAATCTCTACATGAGCTCCGAGACGTGCAACATTCATCGAATGCCCTTATTCAAGAAGCCACTGGAGCCAAAGGAAACGACTTATTTGAGACAATTCTTGCTGTTCAGTACGACTTTCCCACATTTTCTCTAGGAACAGAAAGTGGCATAGTTCCAACGGATATCGAATTCAAAGAATCAACAGAGCTGCCGTTAACAGTGTTAATTGATGTTTCCCACGGTATCCTTCAATCAAACGTTTTGTATTCTTGCTCTCATTTCCAAGAAGCTACAATTACCTCAATGATATATCATTTCAGAAACTTACTTCAGGCAATTGTTGAAGCGAATCCGGAAAGCTATCTTGACGAAATACATTCGAGGATTTTTGATGGAGATGATAGCCCTGACGCGCTGGTTCGCGGCCAGGAGGAGATCGATACCGAGTTTGACGGTCCACGGACTCTGCAACATGCGATCCAACAGACAATTGGCAATTTCCCAAATCTATGTGCGGTGGAAGGACCATCACGATCCTTATCATATGAACAATTAAGCCATTTTTCTCAGATTCTTTCTGCACAGATCAGCCATGTCACTCGGCCAGGGGATGTTGTTTGCATTATCAGTAATGGTTCAATCGAATGGCTGGTGGCAATTATAGCAGTGATTCAATCAGGCTGCACATATTGCCCAATTGACATCAAGCTACCTCTGGCGCGACAGAAGTACATGATAGCTGCAGCAGCTGCCAAGGTGGTTTTATTCCCGACTCCACAAACGCGATCCGGGCAGATCCTCGATGATGTCTATGTTTGGGACGTGGAAAGTGTTGTCTCACAACCACGAAATGAGGAACAACGAGATTATAGTCGGGAAGCTGGTGCAGATGATATCGCTTGCCTCATCTTCACCTCTGGTAGCAAGGGCATCCCCAAAGCTGTCCAGTTACAGCACAAGGGCATAATGTCTCTACTTTCATGGCGACTAGGTCGGATCCATTCCAAACCATGCTGGCGTATAGCCCAAACATTGTCCCTTGGATTTGACTGTTGCATTTTAGAAGTGTTCTCTGCTGTATGCTTCGGGGCAACGTTGGTTCTGAAAGACACTGAAGAACCCCTGGCTCATTTGAAAAAAGTGAACGCCATGGCATCAACGCCATCACTCCTTGCTACCCTAGAACCAAGTGATTATCCCAACCTTCAAGTAATTTTTGTGTTGGGAGAGGCCCTTTCCCAAAGCCTAGTAGACCGATGGAGCCCTGGCCGGCTGCTGCAAAATTGCTACGGCCCGGCTGAGTGTACATTGTTCGTGACATGTAAACAATTTCAGGAAACCAATAACCAAGTCAGTATTGGAAAACCTGTTCCACGAAACCGCTGTTATATCCTCGATAAGAAGCTGCGCCCTGCTCCCGTCGGAGTCAAAGGGGAGATCTATATATCTGGCATCCAAGTGACTGCAGGGTACCGGAACGACGACATACAAACGGCCGCAGCATTCTTGTCTGATCCATTTACCGAAGATTCTATCATGTTCAAGACAGGCGACATGGGTCGCTGGCTGGTGAATGGCGAAATCCAGTACGTGGGCAGAGAAGATGATCTCTTCAAAGTGCGAGGCTTCAGAATTGACCTGGGAGATATCGAAGCTTCTATTTTAGCGCTTGTCTCCGATATTAAAAACACTGCCGTTATTGTATCATCGGGAATTCTGGTTGCCTTTGTAACGCCGTCTTCCGTCGACATATCTATTGTCCATGAGAAGCTGAAATTCACCCTTCCCGATTATACCGTGCCGACACACATTGTACCGTTGGATGAACTGCCATATTCTCCTAATTACAAGATTGATCGGAAGAAGCTCGCTCTGATGGAGGTGACCAAACAGCGACCGATTGAACCGGTCATTTCAAAGACAGAGCACCTTGTGGAAGGGGTGTGGAGGGAGGTCCTTGGTGAATCCTCTATCACCCGTGAAATTAGTGCTTTCGATAATTTCTTTGATCTTGGAGGCCACTCTCTATTACAGATCAGAGTTGCACAAAAGCTTGCTCAAGCACTAAAGATTCCTTTTCCGTTAAGCCTTGTAATCCGACATACATCTCTCCGATCTCTCAGCCAAGCTCTTGATGAGCAGGTCGCAAGCGGGCAATCTACTAAAGCTTTTCTCTCGTCAACCCCGATAACGAGACATGAAAATCTTCCGTTGTCTTTCTTGGAGGAAGAGCTCATCATTAATCACATCGTTTCAGATAGGTCACCAGCACTCAATATTATATTCGCAGTTGAATTGACTGGAAGCGTGAACATCCAAGCGATGGATGAAGCTTTTAAGGAGTCCGTTCAGCAACGTGAAGTCTTCCTCTCACGGTATAAACAAAATCAAGGGAAAGTTTCCCGTACAGTTTCCTCGGAGCCTATCCGTATACAGCTGGTCTCTGCACGTGAGCAGTCATTCGAAAATTTCCTGAAATCAGCTGTGAATCATCGATTTGATCTCCATAATGAGCCTCTCATACAGGGCTGGCTTTATCAACGCCATCCATGGTCGGTTTCTCTGATTATTATCTTGTCTCATCTTATCGGCGATGCTACAACCATGAATGGATTTGTCCGAGACCTCTCGGAGCGCTACAAAACACACGAAAACGGATACCCGAATCATGGTATTCCGTCGAAACTTGCAGGAATGGGAGAAAAGCTGAGTTACATAGATTGGGCTCACTGGTCAAGATCCTATTCCTTGGAGGAAAGCAGGGGGACATTCTGGAAAGCGTATCTCCATGACCCACCTTTCACGACACGTATCAATCAGCACTCCAAACCAAGAACGTATATGGGAAATTCTCAGTCATGGTACCTTTGTGGCTTACTCAGTAAGGGCCTCCTGGGCCTATGTTCTGATATGTCTGTAACACCCCATCAACTCATGTTAGCAGCGATCGCATTATCGACTCAAGTCCTCCAGCCGAGCAGTGATATTATTCTAACTGCTCCGTATTCATTACGCACTGAGCCAGGAACTGAAGCGCTCCCAGGCTGTTTTCTGGACCGGATTTTGATCCGTGTGCGATGGGCGAGAAATTGTTCAACCCTACAAGAACTTCTCCAGATAGTCCGTGAGAGTTCACAGGCAGCCCTTTCCCATGAAGTTCCCTACTGCGCTATTCGCAAGCTCCTAAATTTTCAGCCATCACTTACTAAGTCCTTGTCTGAGATTATGGTAACCTACCACTCTAGCCAGGAGACGGATGAAACCATTAATAGCCTCTTTGATATCGATAGTACCGAAGTCTCCTGTCGACTGCTCGATATTAAACCAATCGGTGCCAAATTTCCTCTGCTTTTCGAATTCCGGCAGACTCGCCAAGAGACAATATCGATCACCTTGGAACATGACCAAGGTATCATCACCAATGATGCCGCGAATACCCTTGCATCTGCATTCAGACTTGTGCTGGAGGCTATGATCAGAAGATGGGATGTTAATGACATTCTTTCGGCCATTCAGACCGGTAATAGTACCCTTTCCGGTGGCTTTCAAGATCCTCCGCACACTCACGGTTTGCCAGCGCGGGATCTGTCTCCTAATATGGAACATATAGAGAGGATTAGGGATGCATTTGCTCAATGTCTTAATATTGAATTTGGAGATATATCTCCTGAGAGATCATTCTTTGATGCTGGGGGATCTTCTATGGATTGTGTGAGGTTAGTCTGGTTGCTCCAGTCGCAGGGGATCGATGTCGGGGTTCGAGATGTGATTTTGTCGCAGACACCTTTTGAATTGGCACAGGTCATTAAGAACTTATAGGCAGTGTAAATAGATCCATAGTTTATACCGGGAATCATTACATCTATATAGTGTTGAGGACCCATTACTCCCAGGGAGCTCCTGGAGGATTTCTTCCGCACCTCCGAGCTCCACCCACAGAGATAAGAGCACGAGACTTTCGGAGAAGAACTCAAGCTGAGGTAGTTTCATCCTGCCAATAAATCTGCAAAGAAAAATCATGGAAAAGATTTTAATGGTAGACAAGATCATAAATTCCACATGTCAGAAGGGGCATATTCCGGACGAGACTGTGCTGATGGTGAATTTAGGATATCCATATTATCAATGACAGAAAGGTCAGGGAAATCAATGTCCCCATGTGTTAGTGAGCCTAGAGGATTTGCATAGTTGTATCCTATATTAGTCGAATCCATCCACCCTAGTGACCCAGGCTCTGGGAACATTTGATTGTGAGATAGAGCTTGGGTTGGAACCAAACCCGAGTTATCAGTACTTGGCATCGGATCATTCTCATTTTTTATTTTCATAATCAACTGAGCAATAGCTGGCCATGCCCCCGGCGCATTTCTTCCTCTCATTTCACAAATAGTGGTGGCAGCACGAAGACCTCGATTCCGGATTTCTGTAAGCTCCGGGTCTTGAAATCCCGGACTTCGTAGCTCTGATAGTATGTAAAGAAGTGGATGAAAGCCGACATGGGAAGTGATATGCCAGTGGAAAGGCTCACAGTCTTTTTTGGCCACGGCAGCGCACCAGTTCTCAATAGTTTCAACAGCGTTTGTGAAGATGCTGATAATGGTTAGTATACACGCCCAAGAAGTCTTGTATTGGCTGCTCACCTAGTTCTAACTTCAATATTGACGATTTTCTCACGATACTCACTTGGTACCTGGATCCAAAATATGACCCAGAAATCACATTTCAATTTCTCGCTGAACTGCAGGGCCATAGCATGCATGGGGATCCTCTTATCACAATACCGAAGGAGTCTTTCTAGATCCTGACCCAGATCTGCAGCCATAGCCTGTGCAGTTTTCAATGGTTCTTGGTTTTCTGTCAATGTTTTCGTTTCCGTCATTTGGCGCTTCCAACTAGGGCCCAGTCTTCTTTTGAAGTTATGGATAGTCTGAACAATACGCCGGAGATAATGAATTCCCGTCATCCTAATCAAATAGACTGTCATATCAGTAAATTTATGGGCATCAGACATTTTACTCGGAGAGCTCGCCCCCTCCGTCAGATCCAAGTCGTCGATGTTGAGCGGGAGACGGGTGTCAAAATCTGAATCGTGGATAGAAGGCACAAAGCCCTGACTCTCTGCTAGACGATAATCTAAATGACAAATTTGAGCCCACAGGCGGCGGCGAAGTTCAACCTGCACCGCATCGATCGTCCTGAGAGGAAGAGCCAATGGGTCTCGATGCAACCCTTGAAAAGTGGCGATGCGTATTGCCAGGCCGACCAATGCCCATATTTGGCCTGTATCATCTTCGCGGCACTGTACTGTCTGCGACAGTTAGTCAGATTGGTGGCTTCTTACATTTCAAGGGACGAACGTGCCAAAAGGATCACAAAGGCTTGCAGCACTTCGATCGCTCTGCTGGTCAAAAATTGTTGTCTTCTCAAGTAGATTTCCGTGCCCTTTCGGAACCTAGCCAAAAGTTGGGACTTCTCTGTTGTAAAAATGTTGGACACATCTTGCTCTTTCATGCTGTTGACGGCAGCTAGGAAGATGGACATAACCAACGGCTCAAAGGAATCCATTTCATTTCGGACGGTGCTGCTACTCCCAACCCCTAAGGGATAACGAGTCTCGACAAACATGTCGAACTTGCGGGTTAAGCTAGGCCGATGAATAAGTCTTATCATTGGATCAACATTAGCAACGAAGGTATTGAGGAGAAGATAACAATCCTCTCGCGTGTCCGGATATAGAGATGGGAGATCCGCCGGGGTGGAATCTGTATTAAAGATGAGGTCATCTGAGAACCTCGACATCTGTTCCGGAGCGGGGTCTGGTGTCTCATTGAGAAGCGATTTGATATCTTCGATCTACACAGTGGATCAGACAATCTGCCATGCTCTTCAGAGAATAGTGCTGACCTCATCAGCCATCAAGGCCCAGTGCTTTGCCGACACAAAGCGGAGCGTGCCATTATCAATAAGGAAAGCAGCGTCGTCTTCAGGTGTTCGACATTCTGGCTCTGAGTTTGGCGTGGAGATAGCAATCTTGTCCAAATCCAGTGAAGTCGACTGTTCCCAGTCCTCGTAAGGCAGAGCCTGGGCTAGAAACTCAGCTAATCGCCGGATGCGAGAACGATGATTCTTAGCCTGAGAGGAAGGAGACATTTGCGTTGACCTGA
The DNA here is from genome assembly GCA_029606265.1 of Paecilomyces dactylethromorphus. Lineage (NCBI taxonomy): Eukaryota > Fungi > Ascomycota > Eurotiomycetes > Eurotiales > Thermoascaceae > Paecilomyces > Paecilomyces dactylethromorphus. Next base: position 538,525 of record JAPVCE010000038.1, read on the forward strand.
TCGATCGGCTTTCCGTTCTCGCCGAGCGTTCTGGCGTCTGGTTGGCGTAGGAACAGACATGTTTCCCACGTTCGCAGGCTGAGCACGAGGGATAGCGACGGTCGCATTTCACCTTGCGGCGACGGCAGGAGAGACAGGAAGTAATAGGTCGACTAGTATTCAAGCCAGACGGCGAGACAAACTCCGAGACATGATCCATTTGACCAGAGAGCAGGTGTTCTAGGGTCAGTGTTGAATACAGATACGTCGGTTATACCTCGTCGCAAGACTGATGGTGGAAGAAAAAGGCGAAGCAAAAAAGGGAAGCAGTGACAGCGGCGGTAACAAGATGGCGCCGAGTTGACGTCGTTTACTGAGAAGTGGCCCCCATATCCTATCTAAGTGGGTGCTGGGCTGACTAGAGCTGCAAGTCTAGCCAAAGTAGCTTGGCTCAGCTAGATAATTCTAGCGTACTTCAGTCCAGGTCCTGGCCAGGTACTATCCATACTTTATATTTTAACAGGAAAAGTAAATTATGTTAAGTGGAATATATTTTGTGATATGATATCTGGACGGTACGGTATATGGGCCATAACCAGGTTAAAATAGTCCCCAAGACAGCATTATACTTGTGTAACATACTGACAAATTTTCAAGTAAATTTCGCTGGCTACAGTGATATAAAGTGTTCATCCATTTCATACGTGTCTTAGAATGTGGCGCCATTTGGTGGAATACGTAATCCGTCATCCGAGCTCGGTCTTGTGGCTAACAGTCAATTCACTAGTAACCTTGATTCTAATGGTATTCATGCAAGACATGGACGCTCCACCATTTTGACGCTAATCAAGGTCCTCGGATAAAAGGACGTGTGGTTAGCACCTAGTATGCTTATTATCTAGGACCCCTGCTATCACCGACCGAAAGAGTCGAAAACGTGGCAAATCACGCGAGCGGCGAGGGATTGGGCTGGGAGATGTGCTAGACATTGGGGGCTGAAGTAAGCTTTTGGGGGGCCTTGATTAATGACCGGTGTACAGTAGGACATGGAACTAGGTACATGTTGGCTTCTCTCGAGGAGTACTCAGTAGGGTTGGAAAAGAATGAAACCTCGAATGGTTTCTAAGCTTCTCGGCCGAGGCTGCTTGATTCAGCCCCCATATCCGTGTTATTTCATGGCGCCTGCAGCCTGTCATTGCAGAATCTTCTAGTTGTGGATGAGCATTCTGCCCATGGATTAATTTAGCTCGTGAGGTATTATTACCGTTAAGATCTAGGCGATCTGTATCGTATTTTACAACATTTCAAGGGCCTGAAGATCTGATTAGACATCGGAAACTTCCTGAACGCCATCTTCATTTGGTCTACCAATCAACCAGTTTTCATAGACACGAAGTTGTTACAACATCCCTACAAGTGGCTGGCTGGCTGAGAGTTAGAAGGGGGCCGGTTATTGAGACAAGCAGCATGGCGCACCAGGCCTTCAGTCATGTGGAAATGGAATTGCGCATGTTGTGCAAACGGACATGATGTATAAATCTGATAAGATGGTTATCGGTTATCTCTGTTGCAAATCTATCGTCCTGGCCCAAGACAATATGTCAGGCTATCACTCCACAAACATAAGACATCCACGGTTGCGAAAAGCCTGTGACTTTTGCCACCAGTCAAAAGTAAGTTACCTAGTTCTTTTTCATGGCGGGTGCTGGAATTGAAAGCTGAAAATTAGGTCAAATGCACTGGCGAGAGCCCTTGTGCGCGCTGTATGGAACTCGACATCCCTTGTCAGTATGGCTACGTCAATCGTACAGGAAAACCTAAGGGTTCACGCAACAGAAAGACTCTTGAGAAGGTGCAACGTCTGCGAGAGGAATATGAATTAAGAAATGAGACATATTGTTCTCGCCCAATCAGTCAGCAGAGTCTCCAGATCGAGGGGAACGCGCTGGGGACATCACACCAAGACCAGACTCCATTGGGCAGAGAATGCACTTCCCCCTTAGAAACCACCCATATCTCTCCATTCGGAACTGAATTTCCAGCCATCCAGGAGACTATCGCGAAAGAAACATCGTCGCTGAGTGAGAGAATGAACGACGAAGCTCTTTTCGTGGTCGATGACCAACTCGGTCAAATACCATCCATAGCACTATCTGAGGAGCCGGAATCTCCAGGCTTAGCGAGGTTTCGATGTTCCTGTTTCACGCATCACCTCCAAAGTATGACACAGCTCTACAACCTCAGCCAGAAACATGAGAAAGACCGCTTCGATCTCGGCATGCAATCTACTACAGAAGCCCTCTCTTCTTGCCGTGCCATTATCCAATGCCAGGTCTGCCGTCGCGAGCCACATACCCTTTTCCTTGCCCTCTGGGCCATACGTCTCGTATGTGGGTGGTTCCTGCGCAGGGCGTCGACACAGAACGCACCTTTCCCAGGTGCCAATACCGGATGGGATCTGAACCAACGGGACGACCGTATTAATTTCCGCTGCGGAGACTACAGCATTCCTGCGGAGCAGTCGTCCGCTGTATGCGAGATGCTCTTCCTCACAGTGGTTCGTAATGGCCTGGAAATCCTAAGGCTGTTTCGGAGCACCCTGGACAGCGATGAGGTCAACATGCAAGCGAGTGGCCCGTCCCTGGCAACGATGGATGAAACATATATGCGGTACGTTATTACGCATTGCGAAGAAAGTCTAGCAAAAATTTTATATCCCAACAGCCAGGTTGAAGATAGTACATTGCCGGGTAGATGGTAAAATTCATAGAGACCGGCCTAGCAGGGAAAGACTACTATTACGGAAGAAATCAAAATAGATTAACCGATCAAATGTCAATACAAAAATATCACATAAAAATATCCCGTAAATCTCTTTATTACGGTGACATATCTTTCATCATTCTCATGCCATGGTCGAATAGACCTTAGGGCTAAAGTAGACCGTCATATACGGCCCCTTGTTCTTGTATGAATAGGAGACGTAGGTCTGTGTACCTGTATCCATATCCAGGGGATGATGGGGGCTGGTCATAAAAAGATCAGTCATCTTCTCATAATGCCAAATGATAAACATAGAATACTGACAATCTCAACCGCAAATCCTTCGGATACGAGTTGGCTAGATCATTCCACCCTTGCCGCCGGAAATACGTTGCCAATCCCTCCGCGACTGCTATGTCAGTCTTCCCATAATGCTTGACAGGAATGTATACTTTCGGCTCGGGGTAGGTCTTTCCCGGCCGGATCTCGAAGTTGAATCCGAACCCCGCCGTGCGATGATCGTTAGGAGGTAGGGGGTCGTCATTGGCGTAGTCGGCGGGCACATCTAGCAGGAGAGGCCAAAGCTCGCGCAAGATTTCCACTCCGGCGACGGTGGTAGCATCCTTCAGTCGGCCGCCAAGAGTATAGATGTCGCTGACATGGCGGAAGGAAGTGTATGGTGTGCGCAGGTAGACTTTGATGCGGGAGTCCCTCGGCTCATTGCAGTCGAAAGAGAGCGTCTCCACGCGCAGATTCTCACGAGATGCAACGTAGGCTTCGACGAGCGCTAGAGCTGGAGCGACGGGGTACTCTTTGGTGTCGAGCTTTAGGATGGAGTCGCAGATCAAACGGCCCTCCGAGATGCCTGTCTCGAGCGATTTCAAGATGGGGAAGAAGTATGCTTTTAAGGCAGCCTTTCCATCGCTGAAGTCAAAGGCAAATAGATTCTGGGACATGTGTTCGTTCGAGGGTAGCTTCTTGCTGATGGTGGCTGCGTTCTCAGAAGCAACCAGGAGATCTTTGGCAAAGTGTCGGTACCAGTCCAGGTTTGTAACGTCGGAGAAGTCTTCCATACTTCGCAAAAATTCCTCCACTGCTATTCTATTGAAGGGGTCTTTGTCCGTGCCGGCCAAATTGCCCACTGGCTCAAAGCCCAACCGGACTGTGGCTTTGCTGCCGTGGAAGTTGACACTCGTCTCTACCGGGCTGAAATCATCGGTCATGAAAGAGTTCCAGTGCGGCTTTGCTCCTGGGCTTGGTCGGGGTCCTAGGACAGGTAGGATGTATCGGTAGATAAGAATCAGGTATTGATACTGATGCGTGATATTGTATTGGGACTTGATCAAGAGATCCTGGATGGTTGGAGCAATGACATCCCACCAGAACCGCTGGTCCTGATCATGAAATGCAAGACCATTACTGAGGATTCTTTCTGGACGATGGAGTGTAATATTATCATGAAGACTGTTTGCGTGTCCCGTCCCATTGAATTCTCTTGCGACGACAGGAGCGGGGGTTGCTTGCGTTGCGACTGCCATTTTGCTTTCTCGTTTTCTGTTCACATCCAAGAATCGTAGGACCTTATAGACAACTTGCAGTCATATATTTGTAGACACTATACACGAAAACATGAGTATTCGATGTTGGATTCGGACCTTAAACTCGGAGGAGTTAATTCATGCACCGAATCTGCCTCCCGTGCTAGCAATATGGATTTCATAGGTCGGCATTTTTCAGCATATGTCCGTCCGAAAACACGCTCTTACTGTTCTTTCCCCCATCAAATAGAATGAATTACCCTGGTCCCTATCTGCTATCCTTCTCTCTCTGAGACCAAAATATCCATGTCGGATCATTAAGTTACTTGAGTTCCAATACGTTTCGGTGTTGATCAAAAGATATATTTTTTTTTTGAAAAATTATTACAAGAAGCTGCATTCGGTTCTATAACCCGAGTTATATATCATAAATTCAAACTTAATTAATAATTTTAATCAGAATACACAGGATCACTTCTAGTCCGTACATATCTTGAAATATTGTAGCTGCTGAAAGCTACCGGCCGTTTTTGTTTGCCACGTCGCGCCCCCATAACTCTTTTCTCTAGCTCTCACTCTTGCTTTCCTCTTCATCGTCATTAGCAAGTAGATATTAATTTGAGGTTATAATATTTATGTTGTTCGCTGGTAATTCTCACATAATGTAATATACACCATACTGAGCGTAATGACCAGGTAACTTACTAGTAGCCTTTCTAGGCCCCCTCCCGGTTGTTGTAGTATAGAAACCCAAACCTGCCGAAGCTAACGCCGAGAAAAAAGATACATTGATTGTAACCTCCGATATCTCGTACGAGTTGTGTATTCTTTCAAGGAATATCGTATGATGCAGCGGAACCTCGATGCCGAAAAGGTATGCCTTTCCCCCAAAGCAGTGTTATCAAAAACTTCATCTGAAGACCAAAAGTTTCCATCACTTCATCTGGTAAGTGATACTTTGTTATATACAGAAAGTACCTTTAATCATCTTTTGATCCCATTCAGATGGCTGCTGTTGTTGAATTCTTTGCCGGCCTCCCTCTCACGCGCTGGCTGCTCGTTCTCGCTCCCGTAGTCGGAGCTGTATTCACCTATATCACCTATATTTTCGGGGATCGAGTCCTAAGTTACTTGCTTAATGTATATTCGAGTTACTTATACACAAATATCGATTACTAACGGAAAGATAGGTCTTTTGGTGTTCGATATGGCCGATTGTCGCCGTCGATGGCAAAAGATCCATCCCGGGTCCTCAATACATTCTCCCCAATGGGCAAGGAAATGAAAGGCTTCTTACTCCACGGCAAGCAAGTATTCAATGGCGCGAGCGCTATGGTTCGATATATCGAATCTGGAACGGACCATGGCCAGAAGTGTAAGGTTTTGTTTACTGACTTCTTCATCTTGGTTGCGTAGCTGACGGGTGATCTACACCAATAGAGTGATCACGGAACCAAGGGACGTAGAGATGTGGTATTCAGGCAAAGGGGAACTCAGTAAAACCGCTAGGGACACGACAGGATGGCTTTTCGGACGAGCCATGGCCGATGCCGTTGGACTAATCAATGGCCCTGAGTGGCGCGATCTTCGCAGGTCTCTTGATCGGTTCGTCAATTTCCAGGAAGCAGCAAAGCGTTCAGGTTTCATCTCCCAGAGGGCCCAAGAGCATATAGCAAGCCTTTCGGAACGTCAATTAAGTCCAAAAGACCGTGGCCCCTCCGAGAAATCTCACCCGGATCAGGTAGTAATCAACGTGGTACAAGCCCTACAGCCATTTGCGTTCTACACCAGCGCTGAAATCTTCTATGGTGAGCTCAGTTCTGCACAGAGGGATGAACTGTGGGAACTGGGAAAAGAATTTGTGCAAGTTGCTGGCTACATAATGAAAGAGGGTGTCAACCGCACGAGATACACTCGATGGCTGTATTCGTTAACTGCATGGAGAGGTTTGTGGAATTTCCAACGGAAATGGCAATCATTCAATCGAACTATTGTCCAACAAAAGCAAGGGCAAGCTGAACTTCCGATCGTTCAGCTCTATCGTGATGTGAATGATGGTAACATCAAGGAACAAACAGTTGGTTCCCACATATTGATTCGTTCTGGACGAGTGTTTTTTGACCATGCAATGGCAGATTCTCGCAACCTTTACTGAATCCATATTTGCTAATCTTGACGTTACGACTTATGTCATTGCTTCATGTGTCCTACACCTGGCAGACAATGAAAGTGCTCAACAGAAGCTACAAAGCGAGATTTATACCGCTAATGACAATCTGGATCAGTATATTGAACGCCAGGACACCTTCTTGCACTGGTGCTTCCTTGAAGGGCTACGGCTTGAACCAATTCCAGGTATCTTTTCATAATCTAGCCGCTACTAGTATCCCCGTTACGTCTGACGCAGTGTTACTTAAGGTTTTTCTCTTCCCGAGCGTTCAACCGAAGACAAAGTTTTGGGAGGATACTTTGTTCCTAGAGGGGTGGGTTCCATGAGCTATTCATGTCTAGAACGCGTATTTCTGATCATGCAGATGCAATTTAGACAAATGTTAGCATTGACGCGACCTCTCTGAATATCAATAATCCTTTCTGGGGCCCGGATAGGTTTAAGTATAACCCGGAACGGTTCGCGTCGATCAACCCGACGCAGCTACGTTACAACTTCTCGACGTTTGGATACGGCTCGCGCAAATGCCTCGGTCGTCACATTGGTGGTAGGATGGTGCGTGCCCTTCTAGCACATTTATTTCAACGGTACACTGTGCACCTAAAGGGAGGATCCAAGGGGACAGATAATAGTTTTAATGTGGATCCGAGTAGCTTCTTTGCCCTATTTGATGTTAACGCAAAATTAATCCCGAGGGGTTAGACTAGCTATATATTCCGAGCTGAGAGGCTCAAAATGTACTGTTTCACGTCTCTATGGAATGAAATATCTAGTCCCTTTGTCCATAATTCCTTAGCTGCTTAATATATTAGAGCAAAAACTCGCTGAGCTTTAATTCTCTAGCAATTAGCTCAGCTATCTCTGTGAGTGGAGCTAGAAGGCGTGGGAGAAACCCTACAGGAGGCTTGCCTCTAGGCCGGCACTGATAGTATATGATTTCTACCGGGAAGGGGGAGTGGAGTAATTGAGTCGAGTATCTGACTTTTTGCTTTTTTTTTCCTTTAAAAAAAATCTCTCTGCTTAACTGATGATGAGCTCAATAGGGTGTTTAACCAGATACCAGGTCACCTAACACGTACCAAATCTGCTGAATTCTTAGTTGCATTACAATAACTTTCCTGCATTTTGGTTCTTAAAGATTGAAGTTATTCAACGCTAGCTGAGATGATTATTCACAAAAACTTTTCTCCGCCCCAGAATTGATAACCTCCTCGACTCAATCCATCTGAGAAATTGCAAACCTCATCTTCTCACTCCACTTTTCTCTGTTCTTTCTCATAAGAATGAGACTTAACCCACTGATCAAGCAGAGTAAGCAGGCTGCTGTGAAGAGCCAGCCATTACCAATTGCATTGATTAAGGGCTCTGCAATAACTGCAGCAACGCAAGCGAGGGTATTGCGGACAAGATTGGTGACTGCTACACCGGTAGTTGATTTCTTGGGCACAAACTCAGTCAACATTGTCATCGTCACGTTTGTGATGAGCATAGCTCCCACACCGTAGAAGAAGTTTGCAATAAGCTGTGCCATAAATTTCTCGGTCAGTGATAACTCAACCTTCAAGGAATATTTATTTGTGTCCGCTTACCGGAACTATCCAGAATACGTGCTTTTGAGCAGTCCATCCCCACCACAGCATTGCTGTCGGGTATAGGATGCCAGCAACCAAGGCATTTTCGCTGATGCGATCTTCTGGACGAAGGATGAGCTTCCCCTCCTCATCGAACCTTCCGGCCTGTCGTGCAGCGCGTTTCATAATATAATCCGTCCAGCGACCTCCCAGGATAGCTCCAACCATATACCCTAATGCACTAGGGATGTAACAGAGGCCAATAATCAATGTATTCCACGAGTGCGGTGGCTTGGAGAAAACATTCTGGATCGAAATGTAGAGCAGATAGTAGGTAGCGAAGGTGATGCTGGTGTAGTACACAGTGATCAGGATTGGAAGAAAACGGAGGAGTTTTATGGACTCTATGGGTTTGACCAGGATTATGAAAAATCGGACCACTTTGCTATTCGTTCTGGTATTCTCATCCTTCTTCTTGCCGGGTTTTTGCAAGTTTGGTGATGTCTCTGGCATAAAAAAGGTCAGGAGCACAAGGAGCACGAAGCCGTAGATGACTATAAACCACTGCGTACTGCGCCAGTTCCATCTGATTGCCAAAGCACCACCGATAATAGGTGCAAGCATTGGGCCTACCATGGGTCCAAGAAAGAAGACACCCATTGCCTTTCCTCTCTCCCGAGGTTCCCACAGATCTGAGATGGTTCCGGCACTAACAGACTGAAGGGAGGCACATGCAGCATTTGCCAGTAGTCGCATTGCTATCAACATGCCAACATTGACACTGACGGCAGAAAGCACATTGAAAACTGTCAGTAAGAAGAAAGATAGCAGATACACCACGCGGCGACCATAACTCTCGGCTAAATACGACCACCACAAAGGCGTGATGGCAACAATAAGTGAAGAAAATGCAATGGACAAATTCACCACTGTTACCGATGTATGTAGGTCTTCTGCTATGTTGGATAGAACAGCTATTCAAATTAATCAGACATTATGTCGTCCACGACAAAGAGCTAAAAACGTACGAAACAGAATACCGCTGCTCAGCGGTGTTGCTAGAGCCCCCAGCGACACGATCCATGTCAACAGCCATTTGGTCCGGTTGCTAGATTTAGTAGCATCTGCATCCACAGAAATAAAGACCAGGAATGGCAGAAACCCACTCCCGTGTCGAGTCGCCATTGAACTGCCTTGGTTCTCTTTCCCATTCTGGGCCGGTCGTCCAGCCTCTGTATCATTCCCGACCATCGTAACGGCTGAATCTTTCTCAAAACCGGTGCTGTCTGCTTGTTCTGTATTCTTATTGCTCTGACATTTTGCTTCGTCGGACATCCTCAATTACTAAATTGGTAAAATGGCGGAAGGTTAGATTTTAGGGGATGTTGGTATTTGGTGGCCTGGATACTCTGAACTATTGCTCTAGGAGATAGTGCATTCGGTGCATCCACGTTCATATAGAGCACTTTTGTCGCAGTAGACTCTGTTAGTCTTAGTTATAAGTTGCTTTTCTGTCTCCATTTAACTGATTCATCATTAGCTTTATAAAAGTATGGGCAGTATCCCTATACTCGTAAGTGATCTACGTTACGTCGATCATGCAGCTATCCCTGTTATGCTCTCCCCATCATGCTGCTTTATCCTGGATGTGGCGCCGATCTATCCGGGTTTACCTGGATCTCGGGGTCGTACGAAGGTGCTCCAACGGGTCGGCCGAGGCCTCGGCCGAGGCGAGCCCGATACAAACCAAGCCTCGTACGAAGGGACCTTAGTTTCGGAAATGGATCTTCACCGCATATGGAAGATTTAATTTAATATTAATCATTTGCTGTGAACATTAAACAAAAAAAAGTCAACTATGAAATTAGGATACTTATCTGACAATTCCATACCAAAAGCCTATTAGTCCAAGATCTAGACTATTTGGAAAAGACTCAAATCTAATATACCATTCGAAATTATAGGGGCTAAATCTACATCATTGCTATTGTAAATATTACCTTCAAGGCATTGCTTGGGACATTATAAGAATGTCAGGATCTTCTGCCTCTGGTGATAATGAGTCCCAAAAGGGAAATTGCGTACCCGACCGAGATAAACTCACGGCGCCAGAGTCATCAAAGCCGTCCCAAAGAAAATAAAAAGCAAGCACAGGCTAGCGATGATGGTGGCTTTATAACAGAAGAATCATTTAAAAAAAATGAAGCAGATAGTCGAAGACGATAGTGAGTTATTGAAAGAAAAAAAGTAGAAACAACCAACAGTCGCCAAGGACAATGAATCGTAAGCAGAGATAAAAGCCTTACTGATATCCATGAAGAGAGATACCAATGGAAACCCAGCATCCTTAAGAGAAGCGTTACATACTAAGAAAGCTATTAGGTATATTAAAAAATTAAAGGCAGGCCGTAAGCAACATATTGAAGCGTCGCATCATCATATTTCGTGAGAAATACGCTGGCCATTTATGTAAATAGTTTTCTCATCTTACATTATCGTCTTACTTAAGATTTGTAATCGATACTTGCCCTGCAACAGCAGTAAATTTCAGCTTTCTTGCTATTGCTGATATCTGTTATCGATTACTCCCTGATGACCCCAACAACCGTTCAGATTTGTTGCCTCTAATTCGATCATTGAACAGGTGGCAGCAGTCTATCTGTGATGTGAAGACTAGCCAGCTGAGTCTGAAGCCGAGCAGATTCATTAATTAGTTGATGATGGGGGTTGTGCTGACTGCATTCTAAACACATCTGCTGACATTATTTTTGTATTCTGTCAGTATTGAGGTAGGATTTTGGCCAAATTGGAAACTATCCGACTGAATTGGCATTGTGGAATGTTATGCATCATCCCAGATCCCAATTCACCTGCACCCCGATATGTTGTCTGTCTTCATATCACGGTAATACCCTATTAATTATCATGATCTTTAGGAAAGGGCTACCCATCCACGAGAGGATCGCAAAGAGATTTCGCTGATATCCAACGACTTCCCATACTCTGTTCTGTGCCTATGCTATCTTCTGATACTCAGCATTCTTTGTTTGATTTTTCTCCATCATTTCAAACAACACCAGAATTGCCAGGTAAAAAAAAGAGAGAGAAACAGAGAGAAGTTGATACCATGATGAAAATCCTGCCAAACATGTTCATAATTGCACTTTCTCATACTCTCCCCGTTCCTGTTGGATTCCTGGATTTGAAATCTAACCATGCAAACAATTCTCTTACTACTTTCGTTACTGCAGCTGACTCGGTGGCTTTTTACCGGCCCTCCTCAGCAGAGGAAACAACTTCTCTCTATCTGTATATATTCTCCACTACATACCATATTGTCTCTTATGAAGTAAACCTAGGATACAGAGATTCGCAGTCCGTGTTAAGTATCTATCCCTTCCAACGATATGAAATGCAATTTTGGAGAGGTTGATCATGTAATAAATATTGAAACATAAGATACTAGGTTCAGGATATTGTCTAGATTTGTATGTATGAGGAAATAGTGAAAATTTCTATGTTAATCTTTTTAGCTTTGTTGTTGTTATCTAAGTCTCCATGTTAGTAGAAATTTATTTTTGGCGTTACCTCCTCTATCGCCCTCACCAATGTTATGCCAACTAACCCAAAATAACACAGTTGGACATGGCTTCCCTACTGATAGACCACCTTCCATTAACCTTGAACAATGTTTTTTGACCCAGGACTGCCATACGCAGAGAAGCCTAAATTCATGAATATATAGTATTAAGTAATTCCACGGAGCTTGTGCGGGACAGGCTTTCTATCCTTAAAAGTTGCTTATCTTAGGATAATCATGTACTTGAGCCGAATCAACGTGTTCTATATCTAATATGTTGGTATTCGGAGTTATGACCCGGTTTATCTCCAACGGTGGTGCCTTCAAACAAATTATTACTATCTGCTAGCCGAGACGCCAATGTAAGGAAACGCCTTCCCCAACCTCACTCCGCCATATGCACATCTATCGATCCAAAGCCCGACTTGGTAAATATATGGAAGTTATGCATTTTAGTTATACGCTATCCGAACCACACTCTGAGAATGTCGGTGAGTCGGTCTAGCCACCCATATCATAATATTGCAGATATTGGGACATTAGGCCTTTATTAAAACATAAAGCATTATAAACATCTTAAGATATAGTGTTTATAACCTTATCCGACTCTTCATCTACGGAAGGTGGTAATTTGTTTAGGGAATATACTAAAAAAAGTATAGATCAACTCCACATCTTGGCCAGAGATATTCAGGCGAATCCAAGACGAATGAAGCTGCTTCAACTCCTCAGCCAACAGTTGGAACAGTTAGCAAATATCGGGTATCCCTAACATCCAGGCCATCTACAAGGCATTGAGAAAAGAAAACCTTATATCAGAAGATGAGCTTGGGGAGCTCCAAATAATCTTTATTGAGGAGGTAGTAAGTGATTATGGCTGTACGATGGTAATCCTGAGACTGACGTCATTTATTCCCACGGGACACGCTACCGGAAGACTCCTTGAATACCGCCGTTAACCGACATCGAAAACATCAGCATAAAGCTTTTTACTAAGAACACGCTAGATGACTGTGATACTGTTTCTACAAACAATAGCGTCGAGTCATCGAGTATTATATTTCAACAGCTCTACCCCGGAAGATGGTTTAGCTTCTGGATGATTACGGCAGTCAATGATATATTAGATAAGTCGTTTTTCCCCTAAGCGTGGCGAGAGTGTCTTGTTGGATGAGATCGGGGGGTATAAAAAGCCCCTTGCGGGCTTGGCTAAGAAGATCGCCGAACTCCGCAGACAGACGAGAGACACAATCCGCTTGGTGTATTTCTGTTCCATAAACCATAGAAAGGAACACTTTACGCTCCTTGAAATCAACGAATGAGAGCAATCGATACAGCATTATGATTCGATGACAGATCCAGGCGTTGTCGATGGCACCACGAAGACGCGAGTCTGCGGACTGGTAAAGGTAAGGACCTTGTCTTAAAAACAGAATAATAGACCTTCTTAACGAAGTATAGGAGGACTTCTGTGATTTGCAAAATTTATACGTGAAGCAGTAAACCCTGGAGTGTTTCTTTCTCGGCGACAGACCGATGTTTAACGTGAGCAGCTTATCCCGCAGCAGAGTGACGGTTGAAGCTGTGGTATCAGAGGAGTCTGCAATTTTAAATGCTTATCAAATTTATCTTAGGATCGGGTCGTAGGGATTGGATCGTGGGATAGAGTGCTGAGTCCTAAATTCATGAAAATGGAAATCGTGAAAGGGTTGATGATGTGCGTCGAGGCTAATGAGAAGCAGCAGAAGGTATTCAAATACAAAGCGGAGTGGAAGCACTGTAACGTTGCATTTTGATATGCCTATGAAGGGCGCATTAGGCCTGGTTCGATAATCTACCCTTGTTGCACTAATTGATGCCCAAGATGCCCAATTTTGATCATGGAAACTATCGCGCCACGTAAACCAAGGCAATATCCTCAGGCTACTACGGTTACCCTAACAATTTATACAATTCTCAACTGAACTCCTCTTTATTTAGTTCTATTTCCTAATATCCTCTTCCTTTTTTCCCCCTTTCTCTCTCTCTTCAAACTGAGAGCTTCGCGGCCTATCAAAAATTATCAACATGAGCAATCAGCCCATTGCTCCAGAAAATATAATCGCGCAGATCCAGGACGGAGAAACGATACACTACATCTGTCAGAATGGTAGCGAACTGACAGAGAGAAGCTTCGATGGCGAATTGAGTCCTCCCGAGCTACTAGGCACGGCAAGACCCGGAACTTCGGGCGCATATCTTCTTCTTGGAGATAAGGTGTGATTATTTTTTCCTCCTTATTCTTCCTCCATCGACTGTGCTAATATGTAAATCCATTAATCATACGTGTAGCGCACTTTTTACTGTCTAGACGAAAGCAATTTTCTACAAGATTTCCAATACGATGACGAAGAGGGCGAGTGGACGTGCGGACAACTTGCCACGTTAAAAGTTAAAGCTGCTGTGAAGGCTGAAATTGCTGCTATCACGACTGCTGTGGATGGGACGATTTACGTTTTCTTTCAGAACCCCTCTGGTGCGATTCAATCACTTGGAGGTGATGCGAGTGGAGAATGGCATCCCGCCACATATGAACTTCCATCTATGCAGCCGACGGAGAATGCCAGTATCTATGCCATGACCATGAATGATGCTGTCATCCACGTATTCTATACCAACCAGGATAACTTCATCCATGAACTTGTCTTCGACAGTCAATGGAGCGGTGAGTGACTAATGCTGATTAAGAAGAAGAAACAGTGTAGCTAACAAGAATTACTCTGTAACATAGACAATAGGGTAGCCCTCACAGACTCAGACTCCAAGAAAAGCAGTATTGTTGTAACGCCGGATGAGAATGGGAGCTACACTCTTCAGTTTACCAACGCCGAGGGAGAAGTTTATGTCGTTCATAATGGTGAGCTGACCTTTATGGGAAAATATGTCCATGGGATCTTCCACAAAGATAAAGGTGCCGAGGGGTGGAACACTAAAGGTCCTAGAGTCGTTCGGAGATAGTAATCTCATCTTAATTAGCAAGAAGCTATGGCCATACAGGATTTTTTTTCCCCCCAGTCTATTGCTATGCAAACAGTGCTACTAGGAGATTATATATCATCCAAAACTTGAAATGAATTTTAGCCCTCTGAAGTATATTCGCTGTTTTCGTTTGGATAGTAGACTTTCTTTCCTCGTTCCTTTTTTCTCCTCTTGGTAGCGGCCTTTTTTTTTGAAGGGGGAGGAGGTGCGGGCTAACGGTCTTTATTTCGAATCTCCGCGCAAATACCAGAAAATTCTATCCACTAAACTCCCCCAGAACCCAATTTGAGGTGTAGTATTCTCATCAAGGGTCTCTATTCGGTTACGTATGCCGTTAGCTTCGTACTTCTTACCCTGCTCCTCCATGGTCATCGCTAGGCCTTCCATGCAGTTCCGCATGTAGGGATGTTTCTCCCCTGACCGACTCTTCATCTCCGTCATCTCATTCAATGATTTTTGATATAACTCCTCGGCTTCTGCATATTTCTGCTGCTTTTCGAGCGTGATGGCGAGGTTGACCATGACAGATAGCATATGTGGGCTATCCCCACCTAGAACTTCTATACAGAGTTCTAGCGCCTCGCAGAACGTTTTCTCGGCTTCTTCAAACTTTTCCTGCTCCAACAGAACTGCGGCCAGGCCATTGAGGTTCCATATCGTGTCTGGGTGCCTTAAACCCAACACAGAAGTGTAAAGGTCCAGTAGTTGGCGATGCATTTTCTCGGCCTCCTCAAACTTCCCTTGAACGGCCAGCAACTCCGCTAACTGTTCCATGGTTGCCAGTGTAGATGGGTTCTCCTTGGTCAATGCCTTTTCTTTCCGCTTAATGGTGGTTGAGAACATCTCTTCAGCGGCTACATATTTTCCCTGATCGACCAGTACCTGTGCCAGATCATTCAAGCTGGTGAGAATGTCTTGCTGATCGAGATCAGGAATCTTCTTTCTTCCGTCCAACGCTTTTCGGAACATCTCCTCCGCTAATTTATATTCACCCTGATTCCTCAGTGCCTGCCCCAAATCGTTTATGCTCCCCAGTGTGTCCTTATGACATTGACCAAGGATCCTCTTTCGTTCCTCTAACACTCCCCTATGCAATTTTGCTGCATCGCCATGCTTCCCGGTGCTATTCAAGACTAGTCCCTTTAGGGCCTTGCTTTGTAGCATGAGTGATGGCTGGTCCTGAAGGTATTTGTTATGAAAATTGAGAGATGCTTCGCAGAGCTGAAGGCAATCATTGTATTGGCCTTGTCGCCACATGTAGCCCGTGTATTTCCTCATGAGAGATGCGTACCGTGCAATAATCTCCCTAGGTGTCGTCTCTGACATTTTCATGTCGTACCGCAGGACCATTTCAGCGTGTGGAGCAAGGGTCACACACATTTGCCAGTGATCTTTGCTCTCATATTCACCGTTAGGGAAAAGATCAGACACCAGTTCCATAGCTTTTCCAAGATAAAGTTCAAATTTCCCATTGCGACGCAGCCATTTTCTTGTGGCAATCTGCACAAGGTCAAGCATTTGATAGTTCTGTGAGTTATCCGCTTTGGAGACAAAGGAGTAATGGACTAGAGGGATCATAGTCTCATGGAAATCGAAGGGCTTGACATCTTTGCAGAGAAGAAACTCCGGAATCTTGATCGGGTCGAGGAAACACATGATTGATAGAAGATCGGCAGCCTGGGTTTTTATATCCATAATCTGTATAAAAGATAATTCCCACGTATGGAGTACTGTGCTTGGAGTATCTCCATATCCATCTCTCATGTTTTTTTCGAGTAGCTTGGCTCGATGTTCTTCATTCTCGGTGAACCACAATATGTAGTCCCCAATCGATGCCAATCCATCTTTACTAATATAGGCAGTGGACTGGATAATAGCAAGTGGGATGCCATGTAGAAGTCGTGCTAATGTCGAGACCTCTTTACTATTTTCTCCACCCAGTAGTTTCTTACGGATGAGACTCTCTGCGTCTGCCGGATTCATGGGCTCGATATTGATTATTTGATCTTCCTTTTCTACCATTTTGTTCGCGGCGTTTTTGTTGCGAGAGGTAATGAGGATTCGTCCACAGTTGACGTATGGGATGTAGTTGAATAAGCGTCTAGTGGCATCTTTGGTCTCTACCGAATATCCACCATCGGAGCCAGCATTATCAATAACCATAAGCCAGTCTAGCTGGTCATTCGCGGCGAGCCATCCGCGAACAAGGCTTAGGACCTCATCCGAACTTTTTTTCTCCCATCCAGGCAATTCGAGTGTCGTCGCAATGTCCTGATATTCTTCTCGGAACTGACTGGCCGTTCCGGAGGATACCCAGATAATTGAACTATGAGGGTATTTCTTGAGGAATCGGTAGCAGTATTCAAGCGCAATATGGGATTTCCCTACCCCTCCAATCCCAGTTAAAGCAACACGATTTTCCGATTTAAACTTTTCATCTAGCTTTTCGAGAATGTCCTCTCGTGCAGTGAAATCCGCGTCCTGTTTAGACGGTAATTTGACTAATTGTTTCCCTTCGTTTATACATTCATCAGCAGTGTCTCAACATGATGTTGTGGTTTAAAGAAAAGGACAATGTTTTAGCAAAGAGAATAAAGGACATTGTAATAATATCTTTAGCTAATATTTGGGGTTATAGAACATGCATTAAGACTGCATCCATGCACAGTACAAAAAATAGTGATCTTGGAAGTTCAAATGCTACGTCTCTTTAGTCAAATAAAGGGGGCATCTTAAAGGACGCTTATGTTGTCAACACGAGAAAATAAGTGAAATTTTATGACGCACTCCGGATAGCCCTAAATGTCTCTGTAGTTCGAGGCTCGATCGTATAGAGAAATTCTCTCGCAAAAGCTGCAGCGGCAGCGGCAGCATAATTCTGCCATGAATGGGTTTTGTGGGAATCTGAATAGTCTGAAATGCCCCGAATAACCAGACAATGCGTCATGTCAGTGACTCCAGCTGCCTCCATCTCGAAACACATGGCATTATAAAATTTTTTCGCAAGCCGATCTCTTAACAGCGCATTTTTGATGACCGAATCCCCCGATAAGATTGTTCCCTGATGGAAGATTAGGTCCTGCGTCTTTCTTACAGGCCGTTTTACGAGAGATCTGAGATCGCAAGAAGAACACGTATCTCCAGTTTGATGGAGATAACTTGGCTCGAACAGCCTGTCATTCTCAAGCCCTGGATGTGAGAATCTGCTGATTCGTTTGAGGTGGTCTGCGAATTTGGTCT
Source organism: Paecilomyces dactylethromorphus (assembly GCA_029606265.1). Lineage (NCBI taxonomy): Eukaryota > Fungi > Ascomycota > Eurotiomycetes > Eurotiales > Thermoascaceae > Paecilomyces > Paecilomyces dactylethromorphus. The sequence goes on from JAPVCE010000038.1 coordinate 556,384, forward strand.
TCCCTATAATATGGCTCGACATCAGTGTGCCGAGGGCGTTCAAGAGTCGACGATCTGGCTTATCTATAAAGCCTAACAATTGTCCATCGTAAGTTTGCTCGGCTATTCGCAAGTCATACTGGACCACCGCGGGAACTCCAGTCTGTTCGGCCCAACCGACCACGACGTCTCCGAGATGGATATCTTCCTCAGGATCTTCCAGAGGCGGGTTGCGCGGTACACCGCCGCCGATCCCAACGAACAGATAGATCTTCATGTTCGGGAAGCTGCGACTCAGTGGTTGGGCTAGGATCGCTGCGGAGACCTTTCCCGGCTGCCCCGGAGGCAAGCATGCGATCACCAGGTTGTGACGATTGATAGAGCCATAGATGTATGAATTATGATCATCAGACGACAAAACACAGGGTTCATGGCACTCATCCAACATCATCCTGGCGGCCACCAATTCGCTCTTGGGCAGGGCACAGAGCCACCCCACGGTATACATTTCTGGGGGAAGCTGTATCATCCCACTCATTGTTGAAGGGAGGAGCTACAGTAAAGTCAACACGTAAAGAATTAATTAGGTGAAGAGATAGGGATTAACCTCCCAATTCAACGAAGAAGCTTCTCGAAACCTGAACCGCTGCTGGAATATCCCTTCCGCTGCATGCAAAAACAAGGGATATATCGGTGGACGGCAAGATCGGAGAAGAATCCTCCCGAATCTCCAGAAAAAAAAAAAGAAATTAATTCAATCAATATGTTTCCTGTTTATGGAAGTAACTGCAAAGGGAGATTCTAGTTCCCTCCGTAGCCTTTCATACCTTGTATAAAGAAAGAGAGAGTTAGATTATGGTCCAAATCTCCCGGTAAAGAGACGCTTTAGTCTCTGGAAAGGAGGCATCGCCTAACCAGCGTATAGTACAAGCCACCTGTAAACGGACATAATAATTTTCAGCCTCATGACTTGGTATCTCGACTGACCACTGCCTCCTAGGTCTTTACTGGTGCCACGGCTGAGAACGTCCACTAAGTTGGGCCTTCCTAAAGGAGGGGTTACGACATTGCCTGACTATCCCAACATTGCAGAATTTTGGACATTAATTTCCAAGGATATTCGTGTTACACATCAGCCTGGGTGAGACCTAAAATAATGAACAAGGGGGGAGAAGTCGTGTCCCAATGATATTAGGCTAGCTACAAGGCTGTACTCTCCCAAGGCAAGGCACTCTCTTTTAACAACCCTGTCAGCCTCGTCATTCGACTTTGCCCGCCACGTCAATGACCAAAGCTCCAATATTACCTACATGCTTTAGTTTGGGGGATAAAAGCTAGGGTCTTGGTGGCAACAACCACGCCTCCACGGGTGATGATATGGTTCGTCAAGGCTGGAGGAACTCATCAAGATAGACCATCATCAAGCTTATCCGAGGAGACTGTTCTATGCTCCACTAGTTACAATCCTAGAAATATAAGCCCTTTATTTGTGGATGCAACGAAAACGACGAGTTTTCTGTTGGATGAAAGCCAACCACATCATCTTGGGTGATGCACCCACATTCACACAGCTTGCGCTTGGACGGCCGCACTGCCAACGATGCCGACGAGGCTAACGTGGAGGTCAGCTTGAAACGCCCTGTTTTACCTTTTCTGCTCAAAGCGAAGGTACTTTCCTTCGCGGGGGTATCTGAGAGGAGAATAGCGCCCTCACCCTCCGGATTGACAGTGAGGAAGTAAAATGAGCAGCCATCATTCCTAGGCTCGCAGTGAGCCGGCGTGATTGCGAAGCGGTGGTGCGCCAGGGGAGCTCGATTTTTAGCTGCCGACACAACAACCAACTTGAAGGAGGAGCCAATATCATCTTGACCGCGACGTGCAACTATATTGGGCTGAACCCCTTTGGTGGCATGGAGATACACTCCTCGTCTCTCCCCAACCTCGAATTTCCGAAACAGGCTGTAATCCTTGATCCACGACAACATTTCCAGGATCACCGAATAAGTAAGGCGAGTGGCACGCATATTGTAGTTGCTTTTGGAAGAAGAAGAATAGAGCTATTAGTTTATCTGTACTTTTTCCGTGCATTGAAGCATGAATCGGTAAAGACAGACTTACTGAATTCCGACAGCAACATCGCTTCCGTTTTGACTGATGAAGACTGGACCCCCACTCACCCCTTCAGTTGTTTCCTTGTTATAAGTCAATCTATCATCCAGGACCAAGTTGAAGCTCGAAGTGTTTTTAGTCTGCAGGGGACTTCCTTCCTTGTAACCATGAACGGTGCAGTCTCTCTTCTCTAACATCCAGGTTCGAAAGAGAACACTGAAGGCACAGCCACGGAGATGTAACTCCTGCGGGGCTTTTACCTTCTGTCGGTCTACCGTGATCAGGCCGTAATCACTGACGGAACCATCGTCCTGCGGCCTGAGTGTCGTGAATTTATGAAAAGTTTCCGAGACAAAAAATTCCCCAGGGCGTGCTTCGAAGGTTAGTTCATTTGGGAATTTAACCTGGATGTGCGTCACGTAGCCTTCTTCGGGTCGTTTGATGTTATGCCCTGCCGTCATGATGCAGTACATGTTCGTGTCAGGCATGTTAACAAGAAATCCAGTGCCGTGAAACAAACTCTCTTCACTATCTAGATTAATAAGAGTCAGTTTTATACTGTAGTTATAGATACTACTTGAAATAAAAGAGAGAAAGAAAGAAATTCCTACCAAAGTAACAAAATAAATGGCATACCCATTTCGATGGTTCCTCTATTGAGTCCATAAGGTTAACCATCTTGTGATGCAGAACGCAAGCTTTCAAAGAAGTGAAAGAGACAGCAGTAGTTAATAGAACAATGATGCACGAGGTTTCTGATAGACTAGAGATCGTAATTTTCTTGATAGATTATTTACAACGATTTGATTCCTAATAACACCAGCCAGTCCTTTATCGCAGGCAGAGGCCAGTTACGTGGCATCTTGCCGTTTGACGCGCTAAAAAAAAAAGAAAAGAAAAAAAATATAGATAAATAAAAAGCCCAATTGATACCAAAGACTACATATTACATAGCAGCAGGCTGAAATTAGATCGAGATCTGGGAGATCTTTTATGCTTCTAACTAATCTTCTTTAAAAGCTATTTTCTTGACTAGCTTTTGTCATCAATATACTCCACGCTGATTCCTATCCTCTTTTATCCCGCTATTATATCTTACTCCAAAATGAGTTGGCAGGAAGATGCGGAAAATGGCAATGTAGAAACAGTGGGAGACGTCCACGCCCTCATCGATGAAGATACGGGAGCCAGACCGCTTCACTACGCGGCCAAGGGGGGTCAACTCGCGGCAGTGAGTTATTTGATCGAGATAGAAAGGGTGTCTATCGATCCTCCGGACCGATTTGGCCGGACAGCACTTTATCTAGCGATCTTGTATCGGCATCTCGATGTGGCCCGTTTCCTGCTCAATGCACAAGCCAGTCCCGACGCCACCTGCCAATGCGGGACAACTTGCGTTTCAAAAGCGGCCGAGAATGGTGACATTGAAATCCTCAAACTCCTTCTAGAGCGAGGAGCTTCTTGGAGAACTCAAAATCAAGACCAGGAGTCCCCGAGGGATTTGGCCATGCGCAACGGGCACCTCCTTGCTTGGAAGAGATTCCAGATCTGCGAAAGGGACCGGCTTCAGAAATTCCTAAAGGCTGCCAAGAAGGGTCAGATTGAGGATATGAAGGATCTGATTCTTCGAGGTGGCGTGGATTGCGGTGCTCGAGGATCCACTGGGAGTTCGGCACTAGATTTGGCGGTTCAACATGGTCAGATTGAAGCAGTGAAATTCCTGCTCTACGATGACACAATCAGTCCGGTGCCAACAGCCCAGCGAGTACAGATAATGGATGCTAGACAGAGGACAGCTCTCCATTGGGCGGCAATTAATGGCAATGCGGCGATAGTCGAGCTTCTTCTTGCCGCTGGCGCCAGTCCGAATGTTCGCGACAATTTTGGAATGAGGCCGGTGGATCGAGTGACGCGCGGGGACCGCGAGAGAGTATTGGAGATGTTGCGCCAGTTCCAGGAATTATGAAAGAAAAGAAACAACAAATATAAGTATAAAAAGGCAATGTACTATTCTGTCTAGTTACACAATTGGACTGGGTTCAAGGACCTGACTCCCTCCCTTCTCTGTTCCACTCCCCTTGAATGGCCGTTATGAATTCTTCGAGGAGCTGGCACCAAGCGGCATTGAATTAGCTCTGAACAACTAGTATAAATTTCCCTTGGAAACCAGCTTATACTCACATGTTTCTTATACTCGTTTGAATCCTCAGTCCCATTTTTGTCGAGAGTCTCGCTGAGGAATTCTGCCACTCCATCTAGCGATCTTCGAGAACAATAAAGAATATCTTCTACATCAGGATCGTACGCAATCTTTTCCATAAATTCTTTGGCTTCAGGAGCATTCCCAACCTGAAATAATATGAAGACGGCCGATCCTTCTGCCAGGATTGTTTTACATTGGACAAGGGCATCTCGAAGGCAATTGGGGTCATCATCTGTGGGCTGTGATATCCGTTAGCAAAAAGAAATGTAAATAAAAACGTGTTTTTGTGTAAAAAGGGTACAAACTTCTCCATCGGTGATGATCGCTACGATGAGCGGCTTGTCCAAGCCCACCCGCTCGGCCTCCAATATCCTACGGCCCACAATCTTCTGTTGCAGAACGCCCCCGAGCTCCGTTCCTCCGTCGAACTTGACACGATGACACATGTCCTTGATTTCTCTTAGGCTGGACAAATTGTCAAATTGTCCATCTCCGTCTTGCTGGTAGTTTAGGAACCGCAATGAGATTCCCTTAGGCTCCAGCCTGGTCGCCCAGTCGGCCACACCCTGCAGCGTTTTGACGAGCGTTGGGATCCGTTCTCCAATCTTCATTGATCCGCTGTCATCTACAAAACTTAGCAGAGAACACTTTTGTTTTTAGGGAAAAGGGAAGAGAGAAAGAAAAATTAACATAGAGACTCGGTCGTACCGCATAAAAAGATGATGTCGTAGAGCGACACCGCAGCCAGACCGAGAAGCTCATCATCCGATAACTGGAAAGTCTGTTGAATTTCTCGACCCTTGGCGGCGACCTCTTTGGCCATGTTTTCCAGTACCTTACCCTTGAATTGAAAGGGGCTTTTGTTCTTTGCAAGGAATTTGGTCAAGTCCTCGTAAACCTCATGCACGGATAAAGCCTAATATTATCAATAGCATCGTTAGGATGGCCTTCAAAAAGTAAAGAGGCTTCAACTTAAACGAGTGATCCTTACAGGACGGATATTGCTTGAGGTGGTCTTTGCATTTGAAGGTCCTCCGTCTTCGTTGCCATCTTCCCCGGTATTGTTATTTCCGGTGATATTATTCCCGTTTGTGTTGTTGTCATTCTGTCCAGGTATAGCACTACTCCCAATTGTCGTCACATTTTTCCCACTCTTCTTATGTGAGTCTTCCTCGTAGATGCTCCGAATCTGCCCCAGAAGCTCCTCGGCGAAGTCTACCGCGAGCCGCTCCGATATCTCGTCCGAGGTTAATTCGAAAGCGCGGGTCAACACGGAGGACTCGAGATCGAACACTTCCCGACCTAGACCAATCTTCAGTGTATCCTCTATTGCGAGGATGAAAGATGTCTTCAGGCCAAGGTTGTACATCTTATCCACCAGCGGGGCGATGCGCTCAGGGGTTAATTTACTATCTCCCATAACTCGTCTGTCGAGAAGGAATTAGTTCTAAAATTAGATAAATAATAAATCCTATTAGGCGAAATAGGAAGAAAGCGATATTCTAGTTTTTATTTTCAGAAGAGCTGAAACGCTCTCCTATGCGGCTGCGTTGACTAAATACGGTCTGACTTATCTATCATCTTACGTGATTAAACTTATTGATTGTTTTCTTCCCCAATGCGGCTAATTTTTTTATTACTATTATCATTACAAATTCGTTAAAATTTAAGAAGCGGGGGGAAGTAAGCTAGGGCTTTTAATTTGACCAGGCTTACTTTTGTTGGTTGATCCACTGTGGAAGATATATATCTGCAGTAAGGCGACCAACTAAATGGCGGATCAGACAGTACAATTATTTTCTCTGTTGTTCATGTGATAAGGCTCAAATAGAGGCATCCATACTATAAAATTATAAACCGCAGGCAATTTTCTTCTAGGGAGGCTGACTGATGCTCATGCAAGCCCTGGTCAGAATTGCATGGAGCCACGTAAGAGCTGAATTGCCGGACATGCCGTAGCAATCCATTCATTTCAAGGCATGGTTGAGGCTTAAAAAAGTCCAAAATATGAGAATTTAGAATTACAAATCAAACTTTGCCCAATCCCTGCTGTGTAGCAATTAGTGACTGCTTGGGCCAATCGTTAAACCCCTGTCCCCTACTTCAAGCAAGAGGGGGGAAAGAAAAAGAAAAGAAGAGTGCTCCCGATTTCGGCAAGGCAACTCTCACTTGTGAAGCCAGCCTTGTATCTATCCATGTAGACGGAAGATGTCGGCTACTACATTAGCCTCCGCTAAAAAAAGGGGGGGGAAGAGGGAAGAGGGGTTGTTGCCTGGGAGTTGAATTTTATTGATTAATGAGCCGTCTTGTGTATTCTTCCCATCGTAGCATCCTTAGTTTATTGGGAGTAGGTATTGTCAGGCTATAGGAACCAAATTCAGCAAAGTGCCCTGGAAATTTCCCCTCTCCGAAATTATACACCTTTCATTAAGGCCCAGGTGCCAGAAAAAGTATGGCCATCTAATTTATCTTTATATGCTGATATTATCTCCCATGCTAACTCTATGTATGGATAGATGGCTGAAAATGTTCCCGAATTAGAGAAGCTGGGAAAATATGGTAGAACGGCTTTGCACTATGCTATTTTACAAGGTGGATATGAAGGGATCGTTACTATTCTGGGGCGTAGGCCCAATAAAGACGCGCAGGATTTAAGCGGTAATACGCCGCTACATCTGGCAAGCTCTTCCAATAACAGCGATGCGGTCAAATTGCTCCTGCACCCCGATCCAGCCAAGGTGGATCTGCCGAATAAGAACATGCAGACGGCTCTTCATGTAGCCGCTCAGAAGGGATACGCGGCGATCAGTCAACAACTTCTAGATAGCAATGCCAATCCCAATGTGATCGATAAGAACCGAAAGTCCCCTCTTCACATCGCCGCGACCGAGGGTCACCTTCGCGTCGTGCAGAGACTTCTAAGTGCTAAAGCCGACACCCAGCTCGCAGATAAAAAGCGTCGAACCGCTCTACATCATGCCGCTGAAAAGGGATTCGATCTCATTGTGAGAGAACTACTCGCCAAAGGAGCCAAGACAGATGCAGTCGATGAACTTGGCATGACTCCCTTGCATTTGGCCGCATATGAGGGCCACGACCGAGTGCTGGAACTGCTGTTAGACCAGAATGGCATAGATAAGGATGCGACAGATAAAGAAGGCCGGACTCCTCTGTATTATGCAGCCGCTCGGGGCCATGAAAGTACGATCAACATCCTCAAGGAAGCGAAGGCGAACATGGAAAAAATGAATGGCGATGGCCAAACTCTACTATACCAGTTCGCAAGTGTTGGAAACGAGCGAGCAGTTCACCTACTGCTTTCCGGTAGCCGTCGCGCGAATGTCGATGCCGTGGATATCAATTCCAACCCACCATTGTACGCTGCCGCCATGGGGAATCACCGCGCGATTGTCCACTTGCTTGCCGAACGTGGAGCCAACAAAAACGCCAGAGACAGTGCAGGGCGTACCATCCTGCATAGATTGGCCGGCAACGGAAGCGAACATGCCGTCCGGCTTCTGCTCGAGATCAAGCCAGAAAAAGACGCCATGGACCACGAGGGCCAGACTCCTTTGTACTTCGCGGCACGATGCAACCAGAAGGGAACGGTACGCCTCCTGGTGATTGATGACCGCGAAAGACTGGACGCAAAAGACAATACTGGGAGGACTCTACTCCACCGGGCCGCCTTCGAAGGGCATGTGCACGCGGCCGACTTGCTGGCGGGCGAGAATGCCAATCTAGAACTACTTGACAACAAAGGAAGGAGTCCCTTATATGTTGCAGCCGAGTCCAATCATGAGGATATCATTAAAATCCTTCATAACAAATGGGCCGCGCAGACCGAAGCCCGAGACCATCAAGGTCAGACGCTCCTCCACCGTGCTGCTCGTGAAGGAAATGCGATCGCTACAAACCTGCTCCTAAAGGTGGGAGCCGAAAGGAACGCGAAGGACCGAGATGGACAGACTCCCTTGCACATCGCCGCCAACACTGCTCGGGACACCGTCGCCAAGCTGATCCAGTATGAAGCCGATGTGAATATCACGGACAACAAGGGCCAGACTCCTCTACATGTGTACGCGGCACGTGGGGACGAAGCGGTAGGTTTGGTTGACCTCCTGATCCAAAAAAAAGCGAAGACAGTCACAAGAAATATCAAGGGCCAAACCCCCCTTCACGCCGCTGCGGCAATAGGGAGTGTCAACATGGTCATCAAGCTTCTCGATAACCCGGCCGTTAAAAAAGAGATCGACGCAACTGATGATGTCGGACAGACTCCCCTGCATGAAGCTGCCAAAAACGGGCGACATGACGTTGTGCTCCTGCTCTATAATGAAGGGGCAACTATAGCCCGGCCAGACAATAAGGGACGGACACCGCTCCATACCGCCGCTCAGTATGGCCAGAGCCGTGCAGTGGAGGTTTTCAAAGCCTTGCCCGGCTGGGAAGTGAATAGGGCTGTCCAAGACGAGGAGGAACAGACACCACTGCACCTAGCTAGTGAGAATGGGGATCCAGCGACGATTGGTATCCTCCTCGATCCTCGTCCGTCCAGAATGGTAAGCCCCCCCCCCTTTTCCAGGAAAAAAAAAAGAGAGAGAAGGAAAGAAATTTTCTCTCTAAGGAATCCATTTGCTTACCAGGGATGAATGTTCCAGCCACTTCCGAAAACTCCACAGGAATTCCTCGTCCTTTATCGAGATTTCATCAAAAACAATCTCGCGGGGATTATCTCTCCAACGGATCGACACCTGAAAAAATGGTCGGATGAAGTCGCCAACAAGGCCGCTGCCACGGCTAAGGCGTGGGACCTGGAGGATCAATATATCCCTGGACTGGCCAAGCTCTGGCTCTATGATCTGGTTATCCTATGTGGTAAGTGGGAGAATAAAACGAGGAGGGGGTAGTTATTTTGATTAAGCGGGTCTATATCTATCTCCTTCTCAGGAGCACTTACTGATAGGCTACCTTAGATGATAGCGGGTCGATGAAAAAAAAGCCCGACCGCATCGAGGCACTCAATGACACGCTGCAACGGGCTGCCAGCGCCGTCACCACTCTAGATCCATCCGGTATCTTTATTCGTTTTCTCAATTACCCCGATGACGAAGGGGGAGCCTTTGATCACATGCAAGCCTCAGATCGAATCCTGAGAAAGGTCCAAGATGCCTACAATGGAAAACACGACACATCGACCAAGCTGGGGACCAAGTTACAGGAAAAGATTGTGGAGCCACTGGTGTTGAAAAAAATGGACAGCGGAAAATTCACGAAACCGCTGATGGTATTCCTCATAACGGACGGGATTGTGAGTCCTCCTCCTAACAAAAATTCCTTCGGGGAGAGAAGAAGTATGAGAAAACGCTAACTTTGCTTTTCGTATTGTTTATTCAAGCCGGAGGGAGAGCCAGAGAATACCCTGGAAGTCAAGATCCAAAACTGTAAGAAGTCTCTCCGTCAACGAGAGAAGGGACCAGCGTCGGTGATCTTCGTCATCTCTCAGGTCGGAAGTGACACCAAGGCCACCCAGTTTCTCCAAAGGCTAGAAACAGACAAACAAATCCGACAGATGGTATACTGTTCCCAGGGGAAGTTGGATGAGATCTTGGCCAGCTTCCGAGGCAATCCCGATAGATATACCGGATGGGTGAGTGGATCCGAAATACCTATCCTGCCTACGTTCTTCTTCTTCGGCTGACATCAATTATTTGTGATAAATATAGCTGGTGAAGCGGTTTCTGGAAGCTTTGGATAGCCAATCCGTGCGGGGATATTGACGTTAGGCTAGTCAGCTTCCTTTAATATTTCTACTAATATTTTCTTTTCGGGCTATATCTATGAAACATCATATTATCTAGTGTGGACAGATTTCACCTATGCTTCCTGATGTTGAGTATTCTTGTTGATGTCAATAATAAGTGAGGATTTAGATTGAACTGAGCCATTTTAGAAACGGGTGGTTCAATTTAAAACTGTTTAAACCGTGATCTACTACCAATATAACTGTCTTCGGTTAGATTAATCAGATGACCAAAAGATAACCTAAGTTAACAAAATTATACTGAATTCTCTACATATTTTCTATATTCGAAGCAAATATCAATAAGCTAGAATTTGCAATATAAATGCTCTGTCAGAACCCGTCTACAGGCAGGCCTCCTGTCGGATTTCCCCAATGCCTTCCAGCTCGATCACGGGGATAAATAGGTTAGCGAGTCGCTAAATAATTCAAACTCAGCGAATTTCTGCTCGAATATACTGTAATTTAAATTGAAAAAGAAAAAAGAACCTAAACCGACTTGAACCGAACCGAAACAAATAGACACTGAAAGCTGTCAGTTCAGTTCAGACCTAAAGCTAAACTGACTGTGGTTGTAAAAATCCTAAACTGAACCGCCAAGTTACACTTTAGGTCAGCTTTAGGTTAATTTTTTCTAGTTAAAATAATCGGTCTAAGTGCTACGCTATCATTTCGCTAATTTTAAGCGAAGTGAAAGATAAGGTTTAGGAATAAAGTATACAAATATTTTTTTAAGGATAAAAGTAGATGGTCTGCAGCGAGCTGCACATAATTGGTTCGGTTCAGTTCGCACACCAGCGCACTGTAAGCGGTTTAATTTAAATCCGAACCGAATCCGCCCATTTAGGTCGCGCAAACAGTGTTGTTCCCGATCGAGCGATGCATCATCTTACAGGATGGTGGTTGGGATTGCTGATGAAAAAATATAAACATCATATGACGAACATCAGATGAACTCATTTGAATTTGTCATTGATAGGAGTTCAATGAGGGGTCGGTAGAGCCATGAATTCATATAGCTCTGTTTGATGCATAAATACCAATGTCTTCTCTTCTCTATTCACATACCAGACGTGGATATCAAATATGATTTGTCTGTGCTCATTAAGTCTTACCTTTAAACATTTATGGGTCATGCGCGCCTATTCGGCTCTGAGTACTTGACTCGAAAGACGAAAGTAATATAAAAATATTAAAAGGAGAAGTAAAATGCAAAAGTCCAGTCTTCTTCCACTGGGTATCCAAAATGGTCCACGGGGTCCTAACGCCCTTATGGTTAAATCAACAAATTATGGGTATATAAAGCGCAATGGTTAAGAATATATGTATGCACAGGCAACTAAATAGGATTAGCAAAGGGTGATGTTGTAGAGATAGGCATGGATCAAGGTGACATACGTAGAATTATGACATATGTCGGAGTCTGGACTATGCTCTTCTTAGGAGCAGCATTGGATTTTTCATCCGAGATTGCAGTTGCGATTGCAGAGTTTGCAGTTGAAGTTGAAGTTGCATGTACATTTGTATGTACACCTGTATGTGCACTTGTACGTGCACTTGTATGTGCATTTTCAGGGTTTGTAATGGAAGTGGGATGTGCAGCTACAGTTGCTTCCGCAGTCGCAATCACAATCATAGTCATAGTCACAGTCGCGGTTGCAGTGACCGGAAAACCAGTTCTACAGAGAGATGTTAGTCGATTTGCACTTCCTCATGGAACAAAAGACGGTAATATCGGCCAGGGACATCAGTTTCATAGAGATAAGGACGGCATACATTACAGATGGCCATCCATCAACGTAGCTAAGGTAGTTGTATCCGAGTTGGGCTTCCTATTATACGCCAATTAGTATATTCCTGCTCGGCTAGGTCTCTGGTTTCTTACATTATAAGCAAGACCAACGGACTGGTTCACTATTATAGCTATAGGTTAGTAAAATTTGCGGAAACCTGAAAAAGGTCAACCTACAATAATGATAGTAAAGGATATCGAGGTCATCCTTTTCTGCCCCGCTTAATATGCCCTGTCCACCCGGCGCATAGACTGTGCCATTATTGTTCGAGCCGTAGATGATGGTGCCACCGCCTTCTGTAAGATTCGTGCCCGATTTGTCTACGTACGGGCCCTGGATGCTGGCAGATCTCCCGACCCGAATAGAATATCTATCAAAGTTAATCTCCAGCGCTATGAAATAATAACAGGAGGGGAAATCAACAACGTACTCGTCACCTGCTAGAGGAAGAGTTGACCCAAAATTACAACACTGTCCATGGCTAAACCAGAGATAGTACCATGGTTCTCGGTAAGACATAAAAGATCCCTCGACAGGACGTGTTCCATCTAGCTCGCTCGTAACTGGATATGATCTCAGAATTGTATTATTCTCTCCAGAGAGTGTATCGTAAACAAGGTGCACTGCATCAGGGTCTTGTTGGTCTTGGACTGAAGTCAAATTGGAGGCAAGGCGTGTCTGCCAAATATTGGTCCAATAGCTTCCCCAGGCCAGATATCGTTGACCATCTTTTGGATCAATCAGGACGCTAGGGTCGATAGCATTTGATGCACTATAAGGAAAGTTGCTGCTGAACTGACCCGACCCCGTTGCAATCATTTCCCCGAGATCGGTCCAAGGACCACGCTCGATATTCGTAGTAATTGCAACTCCAATGGAACTGTTCCGGGTTCCATCTTGGCTAACTGCATAATAGCAGTAAAAAGTTCCATTATACTCCATCACATTTGGGGCCCATGGGAAATTTCGGCCTTCATTTTGAATAATACTTGCTCCATTTAATACCGTGCCCAACGATTTCCATGGTCCACTCATGTTAGACGCCTTAGAATAGGGGATAGAGTTCCCTGATGAGAAGGCGTAGTAGCTACCATTGTAGCGGACAACGCTAGGATCATGGACTTCAATGTTCCCTTTTAGTGCGGTTGGATACCCACTTGTTTGTATAGGGCTTCCAACGCCAACTGTTCCTGATGCGACAGTGGAGACAGCATTCACCGAATAAACGAAAGTCAGGCTCAAGGCCAAGAAAGATATGAGGAACATCCGGTGGGTTCTATATTCGATGAATATGAACACGAAAAGAATGAGAGACGCTATGAAGTTAGTATGCTAGTAATAGGCATGCCCGCAAAGTCTATTCAAAAGCATTGATATTGACGACAGTCAGACTTAGCTGGTATTCAATGGTCAGGAACAATGTTCTAGTGGGCCATCAGTCAGTCAATGCTCGGCTTACGACGATGCTACTCAGCCAGGCTATCCAGCCAATACACATAACTGCATCACATACAATTTCCCAAGCCCTCTGGGAGCTATACGACGAATCCAGTCGTCGCCAGATTAACACCGACCAAAGAATCCAAGCTAAATTTCAAAAATTATCCATCAAGGAGAGTGGGAGCTGGTACAAGGTCAAAAAAAGTCGCATAGAATTTAAGGTCCGCTCCTATGTTTGGCGGGTTGAGAGGGCGCCAGCGAATGACAACAAAGAACGTAGAGAATGGTCGGCTGTATCTCTGACAAGCCTTAAGAGGAGAAAAGAATGAAAATGATAGGTGGCGGAACGAAGATTAGAGGGAAATAAGAGTAGGAATAAAAATAAGAATAAAAATAAAAATAAAAATGCCAGCGAGGGGGAAAAAAGCGAAGGCCGAGATGAAACCCAGCACAGCCCTGCCAACTGTTTGGCTAGCAAGGCGAACACCGCTGGCGCGCAGGCGCGACCGCGAGCGAGAGCGCCAGTTTATCTAGGCCACCAGAAGGTCTAGAATTCCAACATTGTCCCTTTTTTTCCTCCTTGGGCATAAACCATGATCTGTAGGGAGCAAATAGGCGAGTGATCGACGAATCCCTGCCTTCTTACTCCGTCCATTACCCAAAGTGTGCTCTGGTCTTCCTTACAGCTGCCAAGTGCTCGGGCCTCATGCCGCTCTGCGGGTTTTCAGGGGCAACATCTGAAACGATTGAAACCATTAGGGATCAATGGTGTCACATCTAATTCAAGCACCAGCCATGATATCATCATGCCTACGACGGATTAGTATCTATGCTTACCTGTTTCGGTTTCTCGCTCTGGTTAGGGGCCCGACTGTGCGGATTGCCGGAATCCGAACTCCGCGAGGAATACCATGGGCCAACGCGCATCACTAACCAACAACTCGTTCTTTGTATGTGTCGGCACACTCTGGCCAGACCTGAGACCTTACCAGTGCCAGAATGGAGGTATATGGTTTGAAAGCAAAGTTGAGCGCACTAGCTTGCATCCATTCTGTCAGCTTATACGTTACACCTTATTGCTCACGAGTTATTTTTACCCAATAGTGCACTCGAATGGCGCAAGAATTCACTCAAAAGCTAGTATTGTAGGGAGATGGATTGCGCAACCAGAAATCCATATCCAAGGTCAGATACACGCTTTACAAAAGTGACCTGATTGATCCCTGTCTTCTAGCATGAATATATCAAATCTCAGTCGTAATGATGAAGACAAGTCTGGAAGACTAAAGATTTAACTTAGTCGTATTTCTGATGCAAGAATATTCTAGCGATTGTGTCGAGTCCTGCAGCATGGATGCATAACTGTCATTCGTTATCTGTATTGATCAAGATAATTGCTAATTGCTTGCTTCAAGCTTGAATCTAGCTATGTTCATTATCGAATTTCCATTTTCCCGAGCTCTACTCGTCTCAAATCATTGCAGCCTTATTCCCCAGATCGTAAGGGTGAAATTTACTGACACCGTACAGCATCCATTAGATTTTTTTGATCTATCATTCCCTATCCTGGTTGCGACTTCCTTCTTTCGATAGTAAATAAGAAAGAGCTCATGTGCATACGGGGAAAAGGCTCCAGTGAATAATTCCGAATTATGGCGTAGCTCTTTTATTCTTATTTTATTTCTTTACCATAGCTGGTGTTGGTTCTAAATTGAAGGTCAAGCAATATCCTTTTGGACTCTTTGCCAGCAAGTTTCTATATCATCTCCACACATCCTTAGGTACACTTTGAGAGAGATATCACCTAGATTTATATGTCCAGGAGCTTCAAATATACAAACCAGGCCTTGCTACTCCCCTTACCAACACTTCTGAACTTGCGGCCTTCTCTGCCGCTCTCTCTGTTACCATTTTCGATAAGCCATGGAAGATTGGCTTAGCCTCGCGCCATACTATCTTCTCGGATATATGCCTCCTTTGGGACGGTATTGCCTTTTGATACTGGTTCACCTGATGGTGGGCAGCAGATATGTAACGAATCTTAGTATTAACAGCGTCTAGTTGTATATGCTAATGTTTGTCGGTGTATTTTTCTTGGTGCCATAGATAAAATGACCGATAATTTTGATACCAGGAAATGTCAGCAATTGTAGAACTCTCCCAACTAAAGTCTAAGCACAGGAGATAGGGCGCCTGCTGCGCCACAGCAGCCAGAAGGAGAGAACCATGAGATGCGAGATATTTGTAGGGAAAATACGCAGTAAATATGTATTTGTTGCGTTTATATTTCTTACTTTTACCTCTAGTTGTCAATACAATGTGTTGACTATCATTTGTCAAGATAAATCTAAACAAAATGCGTATCCACAGATATGAAGCACAGGTGGCCGCCTGCTATTCCAAAAGAAGCCCCGAAAACCTTAATATTGTTCAAATTCATCATATCTTAGTATCATCTAGCAAAATATTATTAATATCTCGTGGTTCTCGACTAGTATGCTAATGAGATTAGTAGGAGGAAGAGGGAGACCGGTTTGACGGATTCCACGGGCCCGCGGGAGCACAAAGCCGCCTCAGTCGGCCGCTTCCTAATTTAACGGACAATAACACTCCTGAGCAACTCTATAAGTCAAGTCAAGTTCACCTTGGTCCTGATGTATCTCTACTATGTGATAATAATCATAAAGATTCAACAAAGTCATGGCTGAGAACTTGAGCATTGAGCGGTTAACTCCGCTAGATCTGCTTATGCCAAGGGTTTACATTCGAGCACTTCTTGTATTTGAGACAGCAGATCCAACCTCAACAGTGGCACAAACACTCCAGCAGGGTCTGAACAGACTTTCGAAGCAAATTTCACAGCTATCTGGCCATGTGTTCCCAACAGTCTCGGCCGAGGGCAAGGTGCCCACCCTCGTGGTCAGATGGGATTCAAGCACTCGCCCGACATTAATCGACAAAGGCTTGATAGCATCCTCGTACGAGACTCTATCTGCGGAGGGTATGTCACCAGCAGCTATTCCTGAAGACGTATGGCCTGTACCCAGCGCCATCGACGATACCCTCTTCGCAACGGGGGCACCTGTTTTTGCTGCAAGTCACTTTCGGTTCGCAGACGGTCGAGGCGTGGGTTTGTGCGTCTGTCTTCATCATAACGTCGTGGACGCAACTGGATTTTCGGATATTGTGAGGCTGTGGGCTCATAACGTGGAAGATGAGGGGCTGGGTGGCCCGGAAATATCTCAGCAGAGACGCAACTGGCTCACCGAGGGACTCTCTTCTGATCTGTCCGTCATTTCGTCTTACTCTCTTGCGAGTCTTTTTGCATCTCATCCAGAATACTCCAGGACTCCTCCAGCTTTTCCAGCACAGTTTTCTCCCTGTATGTCAAAGCTGTTCAACCTCCCTATTACTCATGTGAACAAGATCAAAGAGCTCCTGCGCGGGTGTATGCCTATCGCACCGACAACAAACATTTTAGTTTGTGCGCTCATCTGGTCTGCAATTACTCGAGCTCGCGTGCAGCGTAACCCAGCTCTCGCAACTGAGACGACCCGGTTAGTGTCAGCCGTCAACGGTCGGCGCCGTATTAGTGCCACATTTTCAAAGGAGAGTCCGTATCTCGGGAATGTCGTTCTTTATTCTCTCGCCAAGATCGCAGTTGAGAGGTTACGTACTGCATCTTTGCAGGAATCCATACACTCGCTCGCTGAAATATGCAATGTGGTCGCTCAGTCCCAGTCTTCTAATCATATTGACTCTCGCTATATCGCGGAAGTATATAGCCTAGCAGATCAGATGGATGATTACAAAGCCATCTATCCTGGTTGGGACCTGTTCAATTCCCGTGATCTTACGATAACAAGTTGGGCAGATCTAGATTTACATGAAACGGAATTTGGTCCGAAATTAGGAAGGCCAGAGTTCATTAGGCTCCCTTGTACCGAAGCGGATGGTGTTGCGATCATATTACCAAGGAAGAGAGCCACTGAGGATGTATCGTGTGAAGTGATTGAGGTTATGATCATGTTACGGAGCGATGATATGGCTATTCTGGAGCAGGATAATATTTGGAAGATTCGTATAGACTAGAGAAGCTGCAGATAAGGATGCTGCGAGGTTTTCCTGCTACTATGGAGCTTACTAGAATGAGAATATTAAAGCTTAGAATATTGACGATCAAGCCTCTTCCTACTTCATGCACTTAGGTATTTTAATTCTAAGGTTCAATCTGAGCTGTAACTTACATTGGATATGTCTCTCCTTGTGCATACGACAGGATTAAATGGAATTTGTAGGTAGTATGATTGAGTCATATTACCTTAATATCAAGTGCCTCCAAAGCCTCCGCCGAACATACTCATCCCAGGTGATAGCCCAGTGGCCCAACAATCCAGGATCGCAGACATGTCTTGGCCCGCCAGAAATGTGTCATCATCTGCCATATCTTCTACGAGAAAGTTCCTGAAGTCATCAGGTTCGATAATGGGTCCCTGGCTAGGATTATTCATGAAATACAAAGAGTTATCCTGCTGGTTGTACGTTCCCACGCTGTTAGACCTTCTTGCCTCAATGAAAGCTCTGGCGATCTTTGCAAATGTGGAGCAAATTTTATAGAGGCGCTCAGAGCTACGTGAGACGCCTGCGATGTGTTTCAGACTTTCTACAACATCTTCAAGAAGCTGAAGATCATCGGCGCTAGTTGCTGCGATCGCGTGAAGGAATATCACGAGGAATGGGGTGAAGGAGGAGAATAAAAGGACCCTGCCGACGTCAGTAAGGTATGAGCAAGAAGCGCCATGGAAGCTTACCAATTAGCATATTCGACAGCGGACAGAAATTCAGTTGCCCTGTAGTTACTGAAACAGCGCAAATGGGACTGTAAGCTAAGTCGCGCGACTTGAAAGCACTGCGCACTAATCTTTGTACCTTCGGGTCCAGATGTAACGGGAGCCCGCAAGAGTGTCGTAAAGGTGGAGTAGTATGTGACATCCCAGCTGTATCGAGACAATTGGAAGACCTGACGGTTGTTGACTTGACTAGAATCGATCTAAGAAGATGGAAAGGTTAAATCATTGCTACTCTCGTCTACAAGGTGGGTCTGATTACCTTCTGTAGCTCAGTATACCACCCTTCCATGGCAGTTGACAATTCATGTACATACTGCATGCGCTCGGAGGTGGGGATTTTTGTGGCTACTGCAGAGTAAACCCTGTCATATATCTGGCCCTGAATCCTGGCTAGTTTGATTCCCATGATGAAGGATTCATCCCAAGCTCGAACAGAAGCCTGAGCAGACAGGCTAGGATATTCCGCGTCAATATCAAGGTCTCGTATATTAGAGGCTCGACCGAAAAGTAATGAAGTATGCTTTTCAAAAACATATGCGGTCCAGAAAAGTCGACGCATGTTCTCGGTATTTCCCTCAGGATTGTTACGATATGATATCTCACGATGGTATCCGAGCATTTTGCACTGATTTATAGCTGCTGATATGAGTGTGCAACATAGCAATGGTCTTGCTTCATCTTGCGCTTTCGTGTACTGAAAGGAAATTCAATTGGTGTCAGCGACTGCACCCTGGGAAAAGGCCACTTGCACTCACCCCCATGGTCAATGCAAACACATTTTCGAAACTGGGTACAGCCAGAACTTCGTACGTCTCTAATGAGGCATGAAAGTTTTTCGCACATTTGTCTGCATGTGTGCTAAGGTCGTACTTCTGAGATAATGGGTTCCGCAATATCATGAATTCCTTCAGCAGCATATAAAGAACCCCATACATGCCTGCAAGGAGGCCAAGGGATGTCGGTTCAATGGGAAAATACACTCTATGACAATATCGTTCTACCAGGGAGTAATCGTTTACTGCCCATGAGCATAGAAATATGGGGCGGTTTTCTGCAGATATTAACGTAAGAGAGAATTCATCTTTAATCGGGCCTCTATCTCGTAGGTGTCTCTCGCTTACTTTTCATCTCCTGCAACATAGCAATTACCAGGTCAAGTGGAAGAGGTTCCAAATTTTGCAGAGCGCGTCCATCAGCATTACGAGAAAAGCAATATTCCCCGGAAGACAGGAGCTTGGAAGGCGATTGCAAGAGAACGCTCAAGTGACTCAAAGATGACTTGAGGCCCGAATGTTCTCTCGTGCCCTCTGAGGTAGCAGCCCTTTCAGCCATTTCACTCGCAATTATGGACTGGTTACTGAACGAAGAATATCCTTCGAACAATGAACTAGCACCGATGGGCTTCAATATATTAGACTCATTGTCTGCAGGGATCACATCGTGGTTAGGTGTAGCGCTCGGTGGCTCCGACGTCCTACTGCTTGCCGTGAGCTCGCGTTCTAACAATCGCACACGTTCCTCAAGGCATTGGACGTGATCCAGCCTAGTGAAGGAATAAGTACTATATCTAGCACTGTATTTTAGCGAAGCCTACAGATTTCTTTCTCTATCAGACCGAGGAGGGCGCCCTGGTCTAGCGCTAGGACCTGCTTTTTCGCAGGTGATGCCAGACGTCTCGCAGTTCGAACATGGATTAGAGCGGTCGCATCGGATCTGTGATTTGATTAAATTTAGCTTTCAGAGACTCTATGGGCCCATAGTCTTCAATAAGTCAGATACCTTGCGTATCTTACATCCTTCACACTGCTGAAAATGTTAGTTTACGTTCACGCATACGCGAGGTTCCTAGATTGAGATGACCGTACGGCTGGAGGGAGCACAGAAAGCCTTTGTCGCCTCGCTCTGATTGTTTCCCGCCTATCCGTCCCGGCCATTCCTGCTAAGTGAGCTTGATGAAGTCAAGACGCTCGAAGAACTGAAGGATGATGTTCTCAGTATTCGGCCTTTCGGGTCCTCGGGCCCGCGGGCCCGCGGGCATCCAACTCCGAGCTGACGGGACGAAGTCGACCCGAGCAGGCATCCATTCATGCAGTCCTTGGTGCAGAATAGTTAGCATGGGTTAAAATAGTATTCTTCACATCAAGGCTAAAATATATGTCAATTAGAGTTTGTGACATGTCTGCCTAAACTTACCAAGCACCATTCAAAAACATCTACGCATCGAGTTTACTAATTTAGGCAAGTCTACAGCGCTAAACCTATTCCAGGACTCGTAATCAAGGTCAATGAATTGATCCTTCACCGTTCACCTACCTTTTAAATATGGATTTCCAGTAGAGTAGTTTGGAGTAATAGAAATTCCTGTGCGTATAGGATCGGCCGCACTGTGGCGATGTTTGGGGGTAAGTGTCTTGATGTGTTGGGGTAGAAGGTAAAATGATATATATTTCTATGCTAATGGTAAGAGAAATGGTAGGCTAGGCATTATAAATTTCGTTTAATTATGGTTTATATTATAATAAGCCTAGCGTAGTCGACTGACTTAGTTTAGGAGGTCAAGTGACCGAAATCCACCTGGATGCGCCAGCATAGCAACAATCTGCAGACCACGACAACGCGTCCCGTGCAGGGTCCGCGGAACGCAACATCGAACCATCCCTGTTCCTGGTACACAGGCACCATGACAAAGTCAATGTTCGATGTCGTTGCTGAACTTGATAAGTATGTATTCCTTGATAACATAAAATGTTCCCATTGACTGATTAACTCAAGCTTCCCCTACTGCGAGGATGATCCTAATGGCTATAAACAATGCCTGAGCAATTACTACGCCTTTAAGGTACATGGCATAGATGCCATTCTCGGCTATGTTCCCAGCACCATAGTAACGAGCTTTCCTTGGCCCTCAGACTCCTGGGTGATTGACTCTACAAGCCAAACAATACTGCTCAATTCACGTCCCCGCGCATCACCGGCAATGCGCACTGAAATTCTAACAAAGACTCTGCGGAAAATGGCAGAGAGCGGTAACTTCAAGATCTTGAAAGGTTGGCGTAACGAGATGTTTCCCATATACGGGCCTAATGGAGATTTAATTCTCGAGATTGAGCGTGCCGCAAGTTCCTTGTTCGGGGTCACCGCCTACGGAGTCCAAATGATCTGCTATACTGAAGACAGCAAAGAACTCAGGCTTTGGATAGCGAGGCGCTCTATGTTAAAGCAAACATATCCGGGTATGTTGGACTGCACTGCAGCAGGGGGTCTCTGCTCAGGTGACTTGCCTTGGGACGCAGTTGCGCGTGAAGCTGAGGAGGAAGCATCAATCAAGACAGGTGTTATTAGGACAAGAGCAAATCCGTTCGATCGCATTTCGTATTTCCATATCAAAAATGCACGTTCTGATAAGACATCATTACTTCTGCCCGAGGTTGTGTATCTTTATGAGCTGAAGTTGAACACGGTGACAATTCCGAAGCCGAATGACTCGGAGGTCGAGGGGTTTCATTTATGGACTGTCGAGGAGGTCTTAGAAGCGTTGAGAAACGGAGAATTCAAACCGAATAGTGCGGTAGTTTTGATTAACTTCTTCATTAGACGGGGTATCCCCTTACCTGAGATGGAACCCGATTACTCGAACATAATGGCAAGGTTGCACCGGGAGCTTCCGTTCCCTACTGTCGATCATTTCAAGTTATAGAACGGTTGAGTTGGGCCAGATGTACATACAATTTACTAAGTTCCTCGCCTGAGCCTATTATTTTCAATACCACTATCCCTGCTTTCAAAATTGAGAGCAGAAAATACAGCTCCGTAGATATCTTCACCTGATTGGACATGCAGTCAGAGATTGATGCTCCTGCAAGTCTCATTCCTTCCCGGTAAGAGAATTTGCGGTGCATAATAGACAGACCAGAAATTTACCTTCTATTGACGCAATATTTCTTTATTAGGAACTAGTTATGGCCTACGCTGATAGGAATATGTTTGATAAGTGGCGTAGTTAGGATTCAAGGAAGTCCTTTTTTTCTTCTTTCGGGGATGCGGGTTCCGCGGCCCCGGAGAACTGATAACAGCCCTTCTTAATATAAAAGGTGGGAAGAATGTAACTATCCGCGTCCGTTTAACTTTTCATCAATCTCGTCCACTTGATCTCCATCATACAGCTTCAACATGTCGGTGAGTATATCCGTCCTTGTGCGGCTCGGTTCACGACGCTTATTTGCCTAATTGCAATAGATACCATCCGGGTACGTTACAAAGTTGAAATATCTCTGATACAGTATTCCCCAAGTTCACACATGTCACTGACTGATTCGCTGCAAGTGTCTCCATAGCAGAAGAGTGTCTTACAGCATACAGCAAACTTCGTTCCCTACGGGATACCAAAAGACCCAAGTTTATCATCTTTAAAATATCGGATGACTAGACAAATGTGATTGTAGAAGAGTCCTCGACTGATGGCGATTACGAGACATTCCGTCATAAACTATGCACCGCTTCGGACGGCCATGGGAAACCAGTCCCGCGTTATGCAGTATATGACGTTGAATATGATCTGGGAGAGGACGGGAAACGATGCAGAACAGTATTTATCAGTTGGGTTCCTAATGGGACGCCCATTAAAGTATGATTTCTCCCCCCTTTCCCATGTTATTTGTGTGTATTCCTGGTGACATTGTACAGCTGTGTATGCTCTACGCAAGCACAAAGGAACAATTAAGGAATGCCCTCGATATCAAACTTTCTATCCACGCTGATACAATGGACGAGATTGAGTGGAAGAAGGTTTTGAGTCTGGCAAGCGGGGGTAGGCTTTGAGGGACTCGTTGGGTCTTTGGATAATATTGAGGTACAGGGTGCTTGTTGCTTTCAACGCTGCAAGCCACTTTTCTTTATTTATCTTGAATGACTTGGAACACCCAGTCGGTCTAATTGTCCGCTATCTTGATGGAGATGGTGTTATAGTTGCTGGAAAGACAGAATAACAATGTATCGCTGCCAGATAGGTGGGTGATCCGCTTACAAGAGATCATGGGATCAACTGTATCAGACCTCTATGATCTAGCTTCTTTCTAATTGGGGAATTAAATAGTAGTTCCTCTCCCTTGGATTCTGTCCTTCAAGCATCTAGCGAATAGTTGGCAGTTATCTAGCACTTTGAGGAGTTAGTGCAGGTGCTATGCTTCCGTGCCCTAGAATTAGACACAATGGAGCTATTTCCTACACCTGATCCTTCTCTCCTACCTGTACCACAGCGGTGATTTGAATAGTTTGGCTTGATGAAGCGCATGGAATCGAGGCAAAGCTTCGCTTACGGTAGCCTGGAAATGGGTGATCCTTGGAATTCCGATAAAAACAATAAAACTTCTTCTGGTCGGTTATTGCCTCAGGTGAACCAGAGTCTCAAAAGATGGACTTTTTCCTAGGTTGGCGGGCGGTGGCAACGGTCTTGGCACGCGCACAGGGTCGCTGGTCACGGGGTCGACAGCGACCAGCAACTCCCTGCTACATCCTGCAGGAATCCCACTTGATGGGAATTTTCTCTTTGCTCTTTGATTATCGCTGGATACCTTATACATATAAAGGTCCCGTTAATGATACCGGGCACAGAAGTCTAGATCATTTTGTTTACATGTCAACTTGGAACATCTTGCAGTTGCCCGTGTTTATCGTCTCCAGGTGCACGGGCAGCTCCCATATTTACTGATGTTTGATCTGGATTCTGCTCAATTTGATTGACATTTCTCAATTTTATTTTCTTTTCTTGAGCATTGCTTTCTTGAGAAAGACTTCTATTGTTCTTGTGGAGCACCGTGGCGTTGCGGTTACTAGTCGAAAGTCCGAGATAAGAGCTTATCTCGGGAGAGAGGAGACAGAGCTGTCAACAGTTATCTAACCGTGCTTTTTCCTTCAAACACTCTCCCCTCCTCATCAGAAAATCCCCGTTGAGATATGTCCCTCCCTCGTGTTTCCTATTTAGAGTCATGGCAACAGAATCCACCAGCCTTCCTTCGTCGCAGAGATTCCACTGAAAGCTCAGACGAGGAAGATAATGATATCCAATATCTGCCAGACTCCGCATCCTCATCATTTCCCTCCAACTTTGGTCAATTCTCTGTGAGGAACAGTGTAAACTTTAATCCTTATTCAGGGCCTTCATGGACCGAAAGCACGCATGGAGATGGCGATGATGAGAGGGGACCTCTCCTCGGGGATGCGGCCGCGCAGGATGGAGAAAGCACAGCTCCTCAGACAGAAACTGAAGCCTTAGACCGCCATGAACACCTCGGTGATGATTCCAATTGGGGTCACTTGGATACTACAGGTGCTTTCGAGGTGAACAAGGGAAAGAGAATCGGTAAGATTGCCTTTCATACACCCGAGGTTTTTCAACTAATTCTTCTACCTTTCTACTTTACCGTATCAACAAATAGCCCTCTGTTATGTTTTAGTATTATTCGTGAATCTTCTGTGCCATACTTTATGTAGTGCCACTAACAAAATGTGATCTAGGTCAGGTGTGCGTCGCCGTCTTGTATTGTTTGCTCTCAGCTGGCATCATATTCGGCTTTGCTGCCATTAAGCCGGTATTGATTCGGGAAGGAGTCTACCGTAACTATTGTACTAAGGAAGAGCTACAGAAAGGCGGAGAAGTTTGTTACGGCCAGGAAATCCGGTTAGTTGCCTAGCGCCTAAAGTCTGCATTCTGCTAACTAATTTCCAGCCTCAACCTGATGTTTACTATAGCCGCAGTCGCTACCAACGTCTGTGCTCTTCCTGTGGGAACCATTTTGGATGTCTATGGTCCACGGGTCAGTGGAATTATTGGCAGCATATTTCTTGCCCTGGGTGCTTCTCTTTTTGCGTTTGCCAAGCATTTGCCCTTCGATGGATATATCTTCGGATATCTTTCCCTCTCTTTGGGAGGACCGTTTGCCTTCATCTCATCGTTCCATCTCTCCAATACGTTCCCGACCCGCTCTGGATTAATTCTATCAATGTTGACAGGGGCTTTTGATGCTTCAAGCGCCCTGTTTCTGGTCTTTCGTATTCTGCATGAGAAAACAGCGGGTTCCTTTTCTATTCGGACATTTTTCACGCTCTATCTGGTTGTGCCTCTCTTCATTCTGATTGTAGAGATATTTTTGATGCCATCCACATCCTACAAGACAGCAGGGGAACTTGTGCAGCAGGCTGAAGGGCAGATTGCAGATGAGGCTAATGACGTTCTGGATGAAAGTGTTGTTGATCAGTCCGAAAGGGAGCGACAGAGAAAAGATCGCAGAATCCGTCGTGAGAGTATTGTTAGTTCGATAAGAAGCCTTCTTGATGATGGAACTAGTGACCGCAAAATTTCTGATTTGAATTTTGGTCCTTCCGACCCCGAGTTTTCCGGTCAGCGAAGGGAGCCTTCTACCAAGAAGCAGTCTCCACTGCTTGTGGAAAATCATCATCCTGGTGGTGGCGTTTGGGGCGCTATGCATGGGTCTTCCGCGCTGGAACAGATTAAGTCACCATGGTTCATCCTTATCACCCTTTTTACTGTTCTCCAGATGTTGCGTATCAATTATTTTGTTGCAACAGTCCGCCAGCAGTACAATTATCTCCTTGATTCTCCTGATCAAGCTGATCAGCTGAACCGAGTTTTTGACTTCCTCCTCCCATTGGGAGGTCTGGTCTCCATTCCCTTTATTGGCACCATTCTTGATACTGCCAGTACTCCCGTTGTGCTTTTGGCTCTGGTGAGCGCTGCAACTGTTATCGGTATTTTGGGCTGCATCCCCTGTAGCCCGGCGGCAGGCTACGCCAATGTTGCCCTCTTCGTCCTTTACCGACCATTCTATTACACTGCTGTGTCTGACTATGCGGCTAAGGTCTTTGGCTTCCAAACATTCGGCAAGGTCTACGGTTTGATAATCTGCCTTGCCGGTATCGGTAACTTCTCCCAGGCAGGCCTGGACGCTCTTACATTCAAAGTTTTCCATCGAAGCCCGATACCAGTTAATGCTATCCTCACTACGGTAGCGTTCCTAGTAGGAGTAGTTCTTGTGAGTTTCGTCTGGTGGAGGGCCAAAGTGATGACGGTGTCACAGATCTCCAGTGACATGGGAGCAGTGGAAGAAAGGATTGGTAACCCAGGAGAACGGCAACCTCTTCTAGGTTGAAACAACGATCCTATCTCGTATCAAGGATCCTATGAAGCTGCGAGGCTCTGAAGGACATCTGGCCAGATCGGTAACACAGGGTCAATCCCGCTATCCGCCTTCCAAAGAGATTTTTGAGAATGGGCGGACGTCCTATCTATATCGCTTATGTGACGCTTTTATGACCTATTCTTTTGCTGTAGCTAGTGCATAGCTTTTCATAGATACCTCTGGATTGTTTTCGCTGTTGATTCTTGGCCTTCAGCCTCTCATTCTCTGCCTTCGCGTTAATCATAATACTTCTGGTTAACACCTGCAATTATTTCTTTTTCTCTTTGATTAACCAGACCGGTCCGAAACCGATGGTCTTTAGCAATCCGAGCTCTAGCCCATTCTGTAATTAATTTAATGTCAGAATCCGCACGTACCATCTTATCGACTTGCAGCAATGGGAATAAATTACCTTCAGCAGTAACTCCCTCCAACGCCTTATACCCCTCCCCAGGCTCCTGTAAACCTAACCTCTGCAACAACGGACTCCTGACTGGCGTCATCTTAACACTCGCCTCTGGCCTCGCAAAATATATTAAACCTAATCGTGGCTTGTCTGCCTGGTCCTTTGGTGGTCTTACGACGCGATGCACCGTGGACTTGAGAAACCCACCACTAAGAAACTCCAGCGCATCTGCAATGTTGACAATGATGGTATCTTTCTCAGATTTAACATATTTCCAGCTCCCGTCCTCGGAGTTTTGGACCTGTAGTCCAGCGACTGGTTGGTAGAAGAGAAAAGTGAGTGTGTTGTAGTCCGTGTGGCCTTTGGCCCAGATGTTGTTCAGTTTCAGGTCCTCTTCGGCTGTGCGTGGATAATATTGCATGTACCGGAGATATTCGAGACCAGGAGCATCGTAGCGATGGATGTTGGTTAGTTCGTCTTCAGGAATTTCAAGAACGTAAGCGAAGAGTCGAAGGAGCGGGAGGAGGATTTTATCATGGATATGCTTCAATGAATTGTCTGTTAGTATTTTCCCTTAGCCGGTGGTTATCAGACAACCTACCAGAGAGAACTGCTTAATCTCCTCATAATGATCAAGGATAAGTTGCGGATGCGGCCTTTCATGCTCAGGCGTGAATTTTGGAATATTATATCTCTCATCATTGTCTCTTGATGACAATTCGCCAGTAGACCGAGGCTTATAGCCTCTGAAATCTCCAATTGCAGTGTTGCATTTGTACTTGAGCTTCTCTTCTAGTGGTAGATTGAAGAATGCTTTCCCGATCGCGTATTGTCGATCAATTTGCTCATCTGTTAGGCCATGCCCTTTTACGTAGAAGAAACCTTGGATGATATTAGCTATTCTCTACGAATGAGGTAGGGTATGCTGGACATAGTTGTACCATTCTTGTTTATGAATGTCAAGATTTGCTTAGCCAGGGCCTCTTTGCCACCTGGCTGATCTAGAAGGGATATATCTAGGGCTTCGAGATCCGCCCAGTCAACTATTCCCTAGTTAATTGCCTGAATTGGATAAATTATTGATGGAATATACACTCACGGTTCTCCTTTGTCTGCGGTGCGGGCACGTAGGGCTCTAGGTCCAGAACCTCGGTTCTAGCTGGCATGTTTGCGACGATGATCTTCTCTGGGAATAGTCTGGGTCTAGCAACTTATAAGCATCAAGGAATAATTAATTACGAATCCTTGAAAAGCAACCTTAGCATATTTTAAGGAAAGGAAGTTATCAGATGAGCGTTTCTCCGCTTTACCCAACCCCGCGTACATTGTGGTCCATCACATCATACCCCTAGCTTATTGCGCACGCCAACCATGCGATACCCTGCTCCCTTGAATGGATGATAATCAATCATGGGGTTATCGGGTTCTTCCCGCAATTTATTCCGTTTATGGTTATCGCAACCAATTGAATAATATGAATTCAATCAAGAAGTGCGCCAACCCGCTAACAAATTACGCTTATCTATAGGACAATGTCTGTGCCACAGTAAGATAGTGGGTCTACTCAAAACGCAATATGCATCTAAGAATCGTTATGTGACATCGCAATGTTTATAATATCCCTGTCCAATTCTGAAGATGACTGCTTTCTTCATGGAATGCATCAAACTGCGGATTCGTTGGAGTATTAGGCCTGTAGTGCCTGCTTGAACGAGAATGTCATCTTCAAGCCAGGGGAAATTACCGGAGGTGTCTACAGAAATCCAGAACGTAGACTATCCAGATACTCCTTTGTCCAATGAAAAGACGAGCTTCCGTCAGCGCATCCGGGAGATTGTGTGGGATACTCTAGACCGATCGCCAGAGGAGCGAAGATTCATCTTCAAGATTGATTTCTTTATTCTGTATGGTTTTTTTCCCACATTCTTTGTTTGCTATTATTGCTGACTGAATAATTATATAGGACTTGGGCTGGTTTCTCATACTTCTCTAAGAATCTCAATTCGAATAACTTGGGTAAGTGGGAAATTGAGTTTCCGGCACTATGATATTCTGCTTCGTCAAGGAGCGATTGAGCTGACTATTATAGCAAATGCATACGTATCTGGGATGAAGGAAGAACTCAATGTCGTGGGAAATGAGTACCAGACATTTACCACGATGTGGACCATGTAATTATTCTCGACCTATGAAGCCTAACTTTACTGACGAATTACGAGTGGCTATGTTATTAGTCAAATCCCATCTCAGATGGTTTGCACTCGAGGTGAGTTTCAAGTCACCATGATCCAGGAATGAAAGTTAAAATTATATAGTACGGCTATCGCTTTGGTGCCCATCGTGGGAACTCTTTTGGGTGATCGTGACATTTGCAACTGCGGCGGTGAAGACTCCACATCACGTCTATGTTTGCAGATTCTTTGTCAGTGGATATCTCATGATCTTGCGCACTTCTTTTGCTGACCCTAGTCAGGTTGGACTGGCCGAAGGAACTTTCTACCCCGCTGTTCATACAGTCTTGGGAGGTTGGTATACAAAAAGAGGTAATATCCTGGTCTCTTTTTTTGTAGGGATGACTACTTATATATCACAGAGCTTGCAAAACGTGCGTGTATATTTTTCGCGTCGGCATTCGTTGGCTCAATGTTTAGTGGCTATCTGGTATCGATGTCTCCTTTCCCGGCAATTCCTTGGTCTAATGTTCCATAGCAAGCTGCCCTGTACACTGGTATGGACGGAACACATGGTCTGTCGGGATGGCGTTGGCTATTCATATTCGACGGTGTCATCACCTTACCTATGGCTTTATGGGGTATGACTAAGATTCATCTTGTGCCTGTCATGAGCAGTACATACTGACTTCCGGTTGAAGGATACTTTGCCATTCCTGATCTTCCAAGCAGCACTCGGGTAAGGTGGTTAAAGGCCAGCGAAAAAGAGCTCGCATTAAAACGAATGAAAGAAGCTGGGAAGGACCTCGAAGAGCCTATTACCTGGAATGGGATAAAGCGCGTTCTAAGCAAATGGCACTTCTGGGTCTACTCGGCTTATTACACGTACGTCTCGTGAACCTTCCACAATAGGAGCTATATAAATTTACGCTGATTTCAAAATTGCAGGTTCTTCATTTGTAGTGAAAATATCGGAGGTTACATGAATCTGTGGCTGAAGAGTTTAAAAAGGTTCGTTTCAACATATCCAACATATTCGTTCTGCGATAGTTTGGGTGCTGATATTCCAGAAGATATACCGTTCCGCAAATTAATACTTACCCTACCGTCATCAATGCAATAACCATCGTCACCACTCTATGTTATGGATGGACAAGCGACGCATTAGGTCTGCGCAGTCCGATCGTGTACTTTTCCCTCACGGTCTGTTTCTTCGCCGCTGTCAATCTAGCTGTATGGGATGGAGTGCCTTTTGGCTTAAAGTGGGCTTCGTATTATCTCACAGGGTAAGTATATCGTTGAGCATAGCTGTTATAAAACAACAATATATATTTACTAACTGGATCGTACAGTTTCGCGCAAGGTTCAGGCCCTGTATTCCTGGTATTTAACCCTATTGTGCCTATAAATACATAGTTATGCTGACTCTTTCGTGCACCCCCTAGACTATGGTCAATGAGGTGTGTGCTGGAGATAGTCTCGAAAGAAAGATTATTCTCGGTTCGACAAACTCTATCGCGTGAGTGAAATACTAACTATTACTATGCCTTCAATTTCTTAAAATCAATTCTAATCGTGCAACCTAATACTTTTATGCTGCTAGTTATGCCTTCAACGCCTGGATACCTCTCATCACCTATAACACAACATACGCGCCCCGATTCCTAGTCGGAAACTCCGTCACCGTAGCACTAATCGTGTGTGCGGCTCTCACTCTGACTCTAGCGATTGTCCTTCAACGACGGGATCTGTAAGTGACTTTGATGTCTATTATATAAATATCGAGGAGTATACAACTGACACTTGGATGGTAAAAAGCAATCCGTTACGGAAGTAGATGAAATTGAGGCACAGGTACCTATTACAGCAGGGAAAAAGGACGTTAGTGTTTGATGACTAGAAATGACCTATTACACTATGCACGAGGAGTACAGCTACCATAAGTTTCCAATTGTTAACAGGCTACTGTTTGTTATCTATTATTTGGTTACTCAAGTTTCGTGGGTTACCACATGAAGTCAATATAATCACGATACATTGGGAGATGTTACTCAACGAAGCGGTATAAAGAAATGTTTAGGAATTCGCCACATATTTGAGGTTTCATCACCTTAGGAGTAGCCTACCAACTCAACTTCGATGAATACATCAGTAACAAGTATAGGGAGTGCGGAGTTACGGTTGTGATATACACGTTCTTCCCAAATATGGAGACACTCCAAAACCGTGATGTTTTGAAAGTCTAAGATATCAGACTACTTGGTTTTCTAAAGTTTATCGTCTACTTTGAGATTATGGAGAAGATAAAGGAAATAATGATACCTTACAAACCAAGACGGTCGCGGCTGTGCTGGACTTCCCGAAATGTTGAGAAGGTTGTATCATCGAGATTGTTAAACAACCCATAGATTCACAATGACCCCTTGATATTCCGGTCCAAACACTACTCCTTCATGTACATAAAAAAAATAAAACATGCAAGCAACTCACAGGTGCGAGCTGACCCTGGTCTTGGCGATCATCAGCTGAGCAATTTGTGGGTCAACCTTGCCAAACATCGCAATGACAGCTTCCCTTAGCTGGGTAGGTACGTCTTCCAAGGTCTCTGACACGTTTGTTATCCACTTCCTTTTCTCAGTCTCATCAAAGACCCTGTTCCACAACTCTCTTGGCTGAATAAAATCCTCATCATCGATAGGAATTTCATTCTTGCCGAGGACAGCATTGCGTTCGATACGCTCAGTGTGTCGCACATCCGATGTCACTTGGCTGGGCACGCCTGGGCTTAACGTACTACGCACATAACTCGGTTCACCTCCATAGTTTCGAGTCACAGTTCCCATGCCATCGCGCTCAAAAGGCGCGTAAATAGAGGAAATAGCACGGTTCGGAGGGAGTTGCGTGTAATTTACTCCCAGGCGGTATCGCTGAGCGTCAGGGTACGCAAACATTCGTGCCTGCAACACTATCCAGAAAAAAAGAGGTTAACATCTTGTAATACTCAAGCAATAATTCTATATGTACTCACTAGGGTCAGGTGTCATCGCAATGCCGGGAACCATGTTGGAAGGCGAGAATGCCGCTTGTTCGATCTCGGCGAAATAGTTTTCAGGCTAGATTCCTGGTCAGCATTGGCCTCTTGCTGTTTCCCATGAAATGCAGTCTCACGTTCTTATTCAGGGTCATCTGACCAAGTTCAATCAAGGGAAAGTCCTTGTGAGGCCAGATTTTGGTGATATCAAAAAGAGCGCGGCCGTAAGTCTCGGCCTGCTCGGGCTCCATCACCTGCACGTACAGTTTCCAGACCGGAAACTGTCCACGAGCAATAGCATTCCACAGGTCTTGAGTATGAAAATCAGCATTCTCCCCAGCCATATGAGTGGCTTCTTGTCCAGAGAAATAGGTGACACTCTGGGTTGGCCGAAAGTGAAATTTGCAGTAGCGGAACTTGCCATCGGCTGCTACCATCTTAAAGGTGTGCACACCAAAGCCAGTCACTCGACGGATCGAGTCAGGAATGCCTCGGGAGCCAAACAGGTGCATTAGAGCATGAACACTCTCCGGTTGGTTTGCGTGGAAGTCCCAGAACTGAAGGATCGGCTTCATTAGCTTCATCAGCAAGATACATCAGATTATTCTCACCATAGTCCAATCCGGCCTGTTTGTAGCAGGATGCTTTTTATGGCTTCTGTTCAGCGATGGAAACCGGACCGGATCACGCACAAAGAATACCGGCTTTAAAAAAAATTAGAACAAGAGGCGTAACCAAGCGTCAAGGGGACATGGAAAGGTTTACAATGTGGTTGCCCACTATGTCGTGATTGCCTTCTTCAGTGAAGAACTTGACAGAAAAACCTCGCACATCTCGAACAGTGTCTGCACTACCCTTCTCACCGCCAGTGGTGCTAAGACGGAATAATACTGGAGTTTTTTTACCCACACCGTTCAAGAACTTCGCCGAGGAGAGCCAAGAATTATCATGGGTGACCTCGAATTCACCCCAGGCACCTGCAGCCTTAGCATGGACGACCCTATCAAACGTCAGGATCTGAGTATTCATAATGTGCACACAGTTGATTGTTTCCATACCTCTCAGGAATACGCTCGCGGTTAAAGTGTGCGAGTGTCTCAATCAGCAAGGTGTCACCAAGTGTCGTGATTCCTCCGCCTCCAACGGTAGGCAATGTGGTACTGACAGATGGGTCTGAGATTGGCTGGCCTTTTTCGCATATTAGAATGAGAATATTGTGTCGAAAAATTGCACAACGCACCTTCTGCCAGGGTAAACATAGGTTTCGGCATTGGGACTCTTGTTTCTATGGCCTGTTAAATTTGGAATAGTGCGAATGCTCTGTTTCCTTGGACATTGGATTAGTTCATATATCTATATTCTACAACTTCGACAGAGATAAATTTCTATGAGGAAGACATGGATCAATGTCCGAGATAATCCCGATATAGTCCTACGTGAGGGGTAGGTAGCCAGACGGAAATCCTAAAAAGGAAACAGTATGACACAATTTCAGGTACCAAACCCCCAAATCCTTGTCCGAAGACATTCTACTATACTATTCCGTGAGGGGTAGAAAGAGTGTGAGGGGTAAAATTTGTGGCAACGGCTAAGATGATTCGCTTGTATAGGGATACTAACCTTCCAGAATGTGGCGACACTATCGTTTCTCCTCACGAAGGGTCAAACCTTAATTCCATAAACCACGTGGCGTGCCGATCCAAGGCGATCAACTAACCGTATCCAGTACAACTACCAATTTAGGTAATAACTTTGATCTCGTCATGACTGTGCTCGGAGACCAGAAGGGGCGATTTATTGTGACAGATCACTGTTACGGTACAAAAGATATAGATATATAAAGGCCACATGTTATTCCGCTCTACACATAGAACCTTCTCTATAGACATTGAAATAAGTCCACTATTCCAGTACAACAAAGACAAACTTCAACCATGGCAACCGTGTCTAACGGGTCCGAGTACGATTTTATTGTCGTGGGCGGTGGTACTGCCGGTAATGCAGTGGCCGGTCGGCTTGCCGAGAACCCTGACGTCCGCATTCTGGTCGTCGAAGCTGGAATTCCAAACCCAGACCAAATCGACGAAATCACTACCCCTTCCAAAGCTTTCGGACTCCGAGGCAGCAAATATGATTGGGCCTACAAGACTACTATGATCAAGCGGGACGATTACGAGCGAATTGAGAAGCCAAACACTCGCGGGAAAGTCCTTGGTGGAAGTTCCTGTGCCAATTATTTCACCTGGATCCCCGGTTCAAAGCCCACTTTCGACGATTGGGAGGAGTTTGGAGGCCGAGATTGGAATTGGGACCACTGCGTAGAGTACCTTCGCAAGTGTGCCACATACCATGATGACGAGAAGCTATATCCCGCCGAATTGAGCAAGATTGGGACTGGAGGTCCGGTGCAAATCGCCCATGCTGACTTGGTCCCGGAGATGCAGC
Source organism: Paecilomyces dactylethromorphus (assembly GCA_029606265.1). Taxonomy (NCBI): domain Eukaryota; kingdom Fungi; phylum Ascomycota; class Eurotiomycetes; order Eurotiales; family Thermoascaceae; genus Paecilomyces; species Paecilomyces dactylethromorphus. Next base: position 590,809 of record JAPVCE010000038.1, read on the forward strand.
CCTTCCGCGACGCGCTCACTCAAGCTTGGGTCTCCAAGGGCCAACCTCTGACTGAGGACATCTACTCTGGTGAAATGAAAGGTCTCACGCACTGCGTGGACACGATTTACCAGGGTGAGCGCCAGGGAAGTTTCTTGTACCTGAAGAACAAGCCGAACGTGACCATCCTCTACGGGGTTCAATCAAAACGTTTAATCATCGATCCGGCAACACGCATCTGTTCCGGTGTCACTGTGATCAGTGAAGCCTTGAACACCGAGATCAGTGTCTATGCCAGCCGGGAAGTAATTTTGTCCCAGGGAGTTTTTGAGACACCCAAGCTCCTCATGTTAAGCGGTATCGGCCCTGCAGCGGAGCTGGCGAAGCATAGAATCAACACTATTGTGGATTCCCCTCATGTTGGCCAACATCTCTTAGACCACCCAATCGTACCTTTCGTGCTTCAGATCAAGGACGGATTTGGCCTGGATGATCACATCCTCCGATCCGGTCCTCTGAATGATGCTGCTGTGGCCACATACCAGCGGGATAAGACTGGCCCTATCAGCTCCGGATTGCTGGAGCTTGTAGGATTCCCGCGCATTGATGAACGCCTGGAGAAGTATTCATCGTATCGCGAGGCCAAGGCCGCAAATGGTGGCCTGGATCCTTTCGGACCAGCAGGCCAGCCTCACTTTGAGCTTGATTTCGTTGGCATGTTTAGTACTGCGTTTCAATGGCACTACCCTGTGCCCGAGAAGGGCAGCTACATGACTGTTATTGTCGATTTACTGCGGCCCCTATCCGAGGGCGAGGTAACCTTGAACAGTGCGAACTCACTGGTGCAGCCCAATATCAATCTCAACTTCTTTGCCAATGATTTGGACATTCTGGCAATGCGTGAGGGTGTGCGCTGGACATATGATGTCTTGACCAATGGTGCCGGATTTAAGGACATCGTCGTCCAGGAGTACCCTTGGAAGATGCCTCTCCACTCTGATGAAGAGATGAAAAGAGCAGTTCTGGATCGAAGCCAGACCGGATTCCGTATGATTGACCTTCATGAAGACTTATAACAGAACTAATGTACCTCGTAGATCCTTGTGGAACAGCACGTCTCTCGAAGAGCATCAACCAAGGCGTTGTTGACTCGAAGCTCCGGGTACATGGAGTACGCAATCTCCGGGTTGCAGATGCTTCCATCATACCTGTGATCCCTGACTGCCGTATTCAGAACTCAGTCTACATGATTGGCGAGAAGGTGAATCGCAATCCCGCTGAACTCCGTAACAAAGCTAACACATACTTTAGGCTGCGGATATCATCAAGTCCGAGTATAAGGATCTCTATGAGGCAAAGAATATTCCTTACTTTGTCTCGAGCAAACTGTAACCTATATATCTTGCACCGAGTTAGGTAACGGCACTACGTCATTGTATATGTTATCGAAATTCTAGATTGTTAAAGTAACTTCTTTGATTTTTATTCCATAATGGACTTCAATTCATGATGTGGAAATAACCAATTATTTGTATTATAAATTGAAATATGAATATAAGGCATAGAACGCATGGATAGACAAAAAACCCGAGTGCTCTGGACAGCTTGCTTGCTTGTTCGCAAACCTTAGTTTATGAGGATTTGATCCAATGGCTAGATAAAAAACCTAGAACATCCATGATGAGGAGTTCCATCTACAGACTGGCTATGAACCGTTGATAGCCTGGGAATATTCTAACCCCATTGTTCTACAAATTAGCGCTGGGATTGATGAGATTGGTCGGCTCGGCTCGGCTCTCCAAAAACCCCGAGTTGGGCCCCGAGTTAGGTTCCAAGTTGAGTCCGAAGTCGAACCCTGAGTTAAATCCGGATGCGTGGAACGTCGTATTTCATGTAACAGTATGTAAAATCATGCATGTTTGATTTATAATGAAATTTATGTATTAATGCGACTTAGATAACAAGTAAATTCGTTTTGGTCTTTAAGCTGAAAAAGAGGAAATGATAATGGTTTGAATATAGTTTTGATTTCAAGAGATTCTATAGCATGATATATTTTTCTGCTCGCATAAATAAGTCTCCGATTTGGTTCAGTACATTGCAGCTTGTCCTAATAATGCAGCATGTTGAAATATCTCTTTGTCCTAAAACCTCGAGTGACATGATGCCTGTGCTAGCATACTTTCTAAAAAGGGTTTAGTTTCTGACAGGTCTATGTTTCTTCGTGTACTTTCTGACAGCTTCGGAGGAACACCCAGCGAGTTTTTCCGAGTTTCGGACAGTTTTCTAACTGTTTCTAAGCCGATGAAGTTCATTGAATTAGTAATGATGCGATTTACTGGAAGTATTTGGGATATATAAGTGTGAATCGTTGTCACGAGGTATAGGATTTTTTTGATGATAGACAAAGTGCATCGTACGTTCCATATACTCAACTTCTCATATCCACTCATTACTCAACTACTACCAATTCAAAATGACATCACACAAGCCTTCTATTGTGATCGTCCCGGGCTCGTTCGCACCTGCTGTCCTCTATGAGCCCTTGGCCGAGCGTCTGCGGAAGCTTGGTTACGAGACAATCGTCCACGACCTTCCATCTTCCAGCTGCAGACCACCACAGCCTGCAGCGACGATGGCAGATGATGCTGCAGTCTTTCATGAGATCATCAAGAAGCTCGCTGATCAAGGGAAAGAAGTAGTCCTTGTCACCCATTCGTATGGTGGCATTGTCGGGAATGAGAGTGTCAAAGGCCTTTCAAAAGAAGATCGGGAGGCTAAAAGCAAGAAAGGCGGAGTCATCAAAATTGTGTATATCTCATCCGTCATCAGTGAGGTGGGAAAGTCGTCACCTCTAAAGTTAGCGCCTGATTATCTCACCTTCGAGGTACGTTCGTCCTTGTTTCATTAACGACTGCATTGTTCGAGACAATCTAACATGCTACCAGGGTGATTACATATTTATGGATCCGGTTCTTGGAGCGAGCATTGTTGTCTCTGATCTTCCACTTGAAGAAGCGATAAAGTTCACCGAACAGATGCCGATGCATTCAGCCGTTAGTTTTACCGGCCCCCTCACTTATGCTGCATATAGATGGATCCCAGTGGTATACATCCAATGCGAGGAAGACAAAACCATCCCGCCAGAGGTCCAGAGAACGTACATCGAACGGTTGGAGAAGGAGTCTGGTAAACCAGTGCCAACAATTTCGTTGAACTCAGGTCATTGTCCCAACCTCAGTATGCCTGAAGAATTGACGAATGCTATCAACAAGGCTATTATTGAACTTTGATACCATGTGATATAGCGCATTCCATTTAGTGGAATAAATAGCCCCATTTGCACTGAAACTCTTTTCCGATTCTCCATGCTGTAGGATCCCAAGACGCGCCACCGGGAGTGATCCCGAAACTAATCATGCAAAATAAATCCTTGATAAAATCATCTTCTTGGATGAGGCCCAGTAGCGTAATCATATTATCACGCATGCGTGGGAAGGGGAACCTATCGATCCAGAGAGGGTGCAGTGTTGTCAATTGCAATAGTGTCGGGTGTAGCGATTCGGGGATATGAGCCCCGACAGGGGAAGATCGTGCAGGCACACTTCCAGAACATGAAAGTCCCAGAATAGTACCATTTTCCCATAGTGCAGCATATACCGTAATAGGCACTTGATTGCACACTTTCCTTTCGGGGTCAGACGTCGGGATGAGGACTTGGTAGAAGCTGAGTGATCGTGGTACTTCCAGAGCTTCGCAGTGGGGAAGCGAGCCCTCCAAAACGGCAGGATTTGGACGATATATCTCAACTAGCGAGGAATCGTCTTCAGTGTTGTTTATGCCGTTTATCGATGGCGATGATGATGACTGTCTTGTCAAATCATCCCCTTTCTTGGACTTGGCTAGTCGCCTTCCTGAGCCCTGCGTTAGCTCCGCTCTCGTTCGCAGGGCAATAAATACAAAGAATTGGTTAAGGTGACACTAACTTCGGGCTCGCTGAGCTAATCTATCTTGTACCCGCTTTCGAAGATGCGGGTCTTTTATGTGGTACCAGTTGTCTTCGCTGGCATCGTTGGGATCAGGTCTCACCATATTCTCTGTAGAGCTGCAAGGAACAGCTCTTACTGCGTCTGACGATTATATTATCGATACACGACTCTATGCGACGATAGGTGTTCTAAATGTGTTCGAAAGACACTTGAGTAGGCGATTTGACTGTTGCGATCTTCGTGTTCTGCGCAGCTTACAAATCCTGCCTGTCAACTTACGTAGTTCATGTTCCTCATCCTCAAATATATTCAAGCCCTGATCACATTCTTGTCTCTACTTAGCTATAGATATGTTAACAATATTGCTTTATTTCTCCTCTCCCCTTTTCAGAACCTTTTCCAGACTATGATTGATCTCGCTAGCGCGGAGATTTTAGACGGTCTCACCCGCAAAGCGGCTTCTAGACGAGGGGTCGACCTTAACGGACAGCTAGCATAAGGTTGACCTACCAAATGTATTATACGGCTATGTAGGTAATCCATCGATTCCAGCTGTTCTTCCTACTCCCTGTCCTTCATATGCAGCTATCGTCTTCTGTGTTGGAGACCATCTCTCACATTCCCTATTGGTCCGGTTGGCTTACGCGTCACTAGCCGGATGGGGCGCTTTCATCCTTGAAGTCAGGGAATAGGAAGATCTTATCTGCCTGGTCTTTACAGCCAACCTATGAATGGATAAATATCTGTATATATAACCATGTCCAGTGGAAGACGGTGACAAGACCAAATATACATCGGAATGGGGCTAGTGATGACGGTTCTGGCCATATCGCTCTTTTTGATCATATCTATGGCAAGCCAGCAGGTCGTGTTTCAAGATACTCAGACAGAGCACAGTGACAATCAGAGACTCGGCGTTGATAAAGGGTCATGGAAATTCAACTTCACTTCTCCAGCACCACATATATTCTCCTCACTAAACAGCCTCCTGCAACAATGGCCGAATACTTTCTTTCCAAATGGACATAGCATCGTCCCATGTGAGGTCCCAGCTTATACGAGTCTCTATCATGGAAGGAGAGACGCAGAAATGCCTCCTAGTCCGGAGTGGTTTGGCTTTGATGTGTAAGTCTATCTTATATGCATCCTCATACGCACTGGGGGAAGCTTCAGTGCCGGGCTTGATCTTTGAATAACCACTGCTCTTGTACCAGCAAGCTCCCAAGATATCTACTGATAAATTTCTAGCGAAATGTCCTACGGCATCATGGGCTCATCCCGCAATTCATATTTACTGACATATCAAACAACTCGACCTGTAGGATGTCTTTATTTCGATGGTGAATCTGCCACCTTGATGGGGACCGGTCAAATGGATTCTCAGATGCTCTTCATCTACGGTAACCTGACGGGTCCTCCAAATCAAGATGGCTGGAGAGGTCTCTTTGATGAATACTCTCGTGCAACCAATATCTGTAAGTGGGTTCAGGATCGTGGGCTTGGAGGCCTTGGCTGGGGTGTGGAAGGTGTCGTTCGGATGAACGCGGGGTTCGAAATGATATGGTGCAATTTCACAAGTCCATCCATAAGATTGATGAGCAAGCTTAATGTTACCGCGCCTTTACTTTCTGGTGGCTCGAATCAATTAGAAAATGACTTCAGCGACTCTGGTGATCTTGAGGATGTGGGTATTGACGCGGTCAAAGATCAATCAACAAGTTCATACTATCCGCTGCCGACCCCGACTCATAATCCTGGCCGTTCTACAAGCCCTCCTGATCCTCCAAGGCCGCCAAACTGGCGTCGAGAGAGCTCAGAACCCTTTTTAGAGAGCCAGACTTGGGGCTGGTTTGAGAGCGCTACCTGGCACTATGGCTCATCTGCCATGGGTCAAGGTAGAGGGGAAACTCGCGTGAAACCATTAACATGCGGCTTTCTGAGTTTCTATTCTTCTTATTTCACGGAACAGCATCTTGCTCGATCTGCTTCAGAGAAGAAGCAGTTGAATCTCACGGCGGATGGTTACTGGGCAGGCCCCGGCACCAACGGGACTAGAGAATATGGTCTGAAAGAATTAATGATCAGACGAAGGAACCATGTTCTTCATAATATCACCCAGAGCCATGCTTCCATTATGAACCATGCAGCAGAAAGAACTCTGAGACGGCTGGGATATGATGACCCCAACGGTTTCCACAACAATGTCGGACCCTACTGTTCTGGTACAGATTGGTCCAATGTTGCCAGTGATATTGTTGAAAGATACGCTTTGAGGCTCCGTCGTTTAGTCTCGATACTTGATTCTGGCACTCAAATGAACACCACCAACCAGACCGCTCTACGGGAATGGACGATAATGCTCAGGCATAGTACACACGCTATACTGATGCCATATCTTGAGTATCCTGCTCACCCTCGACGCATTACCGATGGTATTTGGTCGCCTTCGTCATCTCTGGCGAAGGAAACACTCTCCAGGTGCCAGTTCCATTATACTCGCCTCCTCGCTCCTGACCAGATACCGTTCCTTAACCCAGAAGAGAAATTACTAAAATGGGGAGTCGAAGAAACTTTGCACAACATCTGCAGAACGGTGATTGAAGTCGGCTTTGGTGTTGAGCGGGAGTGGTTCCGCAGTTTCAATGCAATTCCAAAGGATACTAGAGATCTAGATGGAGCGAACTTCAACACCCATTCCTTGCAAAAGAACATCATCAGATGGAAAGAAGGCGTAGAAGAGCTAATGTCCTGGCTCGGTTGGGTAGACCAATGGACAGGCTGCGAGAATAAATGTCGTTTAGACGAGACTTGTTAGTACCCATATTACACAATTCTTCACTCTTCCATCTTTGAACTACCATACTAATAAGCATACTCTATAGGTTTCATTCCAATGTGGCCATTCATTTGGCTCAAACCTCCGACTGAAATTCCTCACGATGATAAGGGCGAGAAACCGCCTCATTTTGGTCCCCCAGGTCGTGGTCCCCCAGGTCATGGTCCACCTCCATATGATCAACCAGATCATGGCCATGGGAGAAGACCTGGCCATCCAGGTGGTCCCGGGGGTTATCCACCTCCTTTCTTCGAGGATGATAATCAACTTTGGGAACCGAGGTGCGTGAAGGCGGGATACATGCGATGAGGAACTCTTTCAATACAAGATACCCGTGCTGTATAGATTGTCTGCTTATACTGGGAACTCGTCGACGTAAGTGAATGGGCATATTTTTTATATCTGTTATTTGTCTAGATACTATTCTTAGATGTATCTTGGAATTTGTCCTTGTCTGGGTTAGGTACATAACGAAAAAAAAAATCAATCCACTTTCAGCAATTAATGCTTGTCTCCCTCTCCCGTAGTTTCATCTTTCTAGTTCTCCAGTGCTCTCTCCACAGCATCCATATATCCCAGTACCCTCTACGATCACAATGATTGCTAATCTGTGGGTGACGTTAAGCTGAAGGCTGGTCTTATATCAGTTACTCTTCATGTGACCAACGGAGGAAGCAGACCTAGACTCCTTAACTCCTAAGCCGGGCTACTAACAACTCCAATCAAGATCTATACTGTATCGAATAGACGCTGGCCTACTACGTGCTTTTCTGCTAATGACACCTTATCCACAAACAGTTGGAGTATCTCTTTATGGATCATTATGCAAACGCAGCATTTAATTCCACCAATCTCGCTTCCCTTGTTCATCTACCCGCGATTCAAAATATGACGACAGTATTAATTGACGCACTATCAAGTAATAACTAATAGGTCCTTGATGACAGTCAGACAGTGGCACTTCCCATAGTTATTTGGTGTAGGATCTAGAAATTGACCTCCACAGGCGCAGATATCACAGTAGACTTCTTGTTTTATCTAGAAATTGATAATATTAATTACTTTACAAAATTTTAGGTTAGATTTATATGTAGGCCTCTAGGAAGTAATATAGAAAATATAATAAATATTGAAATAAGACATCTCTAAGTGAAGAATCATAGGAAGGCGTGGAGGACAGGTATTGAAGTTGCGTGGCTGTAGACTATTTTAACATATGAACGTGCTCGGCTTTCCTCAACTGGCTGGAGATGGTTGCACACAGATTTATAAATTGCCTGTTGTTAGGCCGGATCGGCCCGGGTCATAGTCAGCAGACACGTGGGCGGGTGGATTTTGGGGAGGTTCAGAAAACACAGGCCTTTTGCGTATATCAATGACAGAATGGAATCCATATGCACAAAGACCTCCACGCAACTACCAATAGGGCTTCCCCTAGAAATCTGGCGTTATATTCTGGGTCTGGTATGCCTGCCAGATACATGTATGCAAAAATATGTTGACTCACATCTCTATACAGCTGGACTGGGTCGACCGCTCCTCCCTCAAAGCTGTTGCACTGACCAGCCATGGACTGTACGAAGTGGTCGCCCCGATACTCTTCCGGACCCTTCATCTGCACTTTGAATGGCGAAAATGGTTTGGTGCGAAAGATAGCGATAAGGGACCCTATCCTACTCGGTTCTGTAGGTATGTGAGAACCATTGTCGTGACGGGTGACACTCGGTCGATGTTCCCCTGTGAAGGACTTTTAGATAAACAAGTTGAGTTTTTATTCTATCTATTTAGGGTGGCCAAAAGTCTCCAGAATTTCTAGTAAGCAACCGCCCCCACAATCTTGGAACAGACCTGACGTTGGGGCCAGCTGGTGGCACGAGAAATACATGCCCGGGGTGATTTTATACCAACTCTACAAATACTGCCCCCAGGTGGAAGTCCATATTGCCAGCTCCAAACTAGCGCTGTGCCAGAGAATTCACCCAAAGCGTACACCACCCCCTCAATTCTCCTGCATCCGCTCCATCACAGCAGAATGGTATATGGGAGAGTATGACGTTTCGATCAAGCCGCACGCAAATGTGCACTACCCAGCTAGATTGAAAGACATCATCTGCCGGACTCCGAATCTTGAGACTCTCAGATTGGTCCAGAGAAGGAAATGGAGACCGGGTTTACTCCACACTTGGCCTGGTCTGGAAATGAAAGAAAGTGAAGCTGAGAAGCATGACAGGGGGCTGATAACTTTGCAAGAAGGCGATATGCTTCCCAAGCTCAAACACCTCCATTTTCAGTTCATGAGATTTAGTCCAGCACAAAGTGTTTTGTGGACAACGCAGCTACAGTGGAAGAGTGTCAAATCTTTATCTTTAATTAATGTAGATTGGATCCACCTACTACCCAGGATCACAGGCTGCCTCCGCGACCTGGAATCTCTGGAGATGATCACGCCTAATCTATATGTTCAATGTGAAAAATATCGATCTTCCTCTGCCTACCTCGAGCGGGCGGACCAGCTCTACGCCTTCCTACGGGCGCTTCCATGTTTGAAGACGTTTGTTGGATACGGACTTCCACAAAACACACTAACAGTGTTGGCAAATTGTCACACTGGAAGCTTGCATCACCTGCGCTTTCGAGCTCCAACGCGCCAACATTACTATCATTGGTGGAAGAATGCCCCTCCTGAAATGTTTCCATTACCCGCCGGTATCGAAGATCTTCTCGACCTGCCCGATCAAATTTCCAAACCTCCAGTCCCTTGGTCTATATTGTGACTGGCCAAGCGATGATAAAATGGCAAGTCCACACATATCATCGCCCCAAATCACATCACTAATGAAAAACCCTGATCTTATAGCCATTCGACCTTCTCGCCACAATTCGCCGATTCCCCCACCTCCAGCATCTAGAACTCAATTTCCCTAACCTCTGTCCTGCCAACTACACCAACTTGAACGAAGCCCTCATCCAATCCCTCGATACCACGGGACCGAACCTTCTCTCCTTGCACATCATCCTAGGTGACTGGGACTCCTTGGAGGATTCCAAGCCATTGGCACAAGATGCCGAGACCATCTTTGGGGAACGCGACCAGGCGGGTTGCATACACTTCCATCGGATCCGGCAGTCCGAGACAACAAAGCGAAAACTGCCGGGCTCGGCCGATCTGGTCCGGCGGCTCTCGTTGGGATTGATGAAGGATGATCGGGCCAGTGATTTACCGCTTAGCATGGAGTGCACAATGAGTAGCTGGTTGCATGGCAATAGATAGATGTCAAACACAATACACATTGAATGCAACAGGCCAGGGCTGCCCGATATTGATTTGGGGTCCCAGCGTCAGAGACTAGGTTCGGGGGGGAGTTATAGGTCACTCTCAAGTTAAAACGCTTCTGATGTCAAACTTGTTGGGATCGATGGCGGGGGAGCACGGGGTGTCACTTTGCTTGAGTTCCTGAGAAAGCTGCAGAGGCTCTTACGGGAGTATCAACCACAAGATATGATTGACCTCTCCCCGGGAACAAGTTCAGGTGGCATCCAAAAAGCTATGAAGCCTTCAAGTACATATATGAATTTTTATCAATAGGATCCGATTATTTGGGTCAAATTCCACCAATAGTGGCCAATATCAAAATGGGCTACCGTGTTTGAGGTAATTGGAACTCGACACTTCTCTCATTCTATAACTATCATGCGTCATCTCAAGTCAATAATACAATATATTTAGAGACTGGAAACTAGCATACATACAATAACCCTGAATAAGCGCAAATATAACAGAGAAGAGACATTAGTAACAACTTATTAGGAGTAATATCATCATAATAATCATTTCATGTCGTGATAACTATGCTTGAGTGACCCCAGTTGGTACGGAGAGCGCCCAGCGAACGAAGAGTTGGAGAGAGGGGATATCCTTATGTTCGAAATTGTAGAGTTTTGAATAGCGAATGACCAGATTAGTGCCATCAAAGTGGGCTTGGAGGATGCGTGCATGGCGCGGGCCCATAATAGAGAATAGCAAAACCTAATCGGAGGTATTAGTTGATATACAGGTACTGTGGCGTAGCTATCATGCTAGACAGAAACCCGGAGGGAATTCATAAGCCACACAAGTCATAGGTCATCTCACCGGAGCTACTATATGATCCGTAAATCTTTTTGATCTCAAACGTTGAATCATCAAGGTTATAATGGCTTGCAACTCCCCACGAAGCAGTCGATGCTCTTTGCTAGCGTCGTAGAGCATCATGCAGCTAAGATGAGGATATTGTCGACCCTTGATGCAGTAGACTTTAATTAGCCGCCAGCTAATATCATCGTCAGCGTAAAGAGGGCCTTTGAATCTATAGTCTCCTATACTATTTCTCGCTGTCAATAGCAGGATCACGACAAACTCGCAGGCAGAGGGATGAGAGACGCACTCTCTGTAGGACCATATCCCATACGGTTGATTCTGCTCGGGAACTATGTAGCCACAAAAACTTAAATATGTTTTAAAGTAGATGGAAAAGCCTAGAGCATGATCTATAGGGTTTCTTGGAAACTCTTCGGTCTCGGACTCTTCCTCGTATGAGAGCCATTCTCTCTCCATAGCAGCTTCATCGGGTGGCGGTAGTGGGCCCTGATATGGTTGGAAGAAACTAGGTTCAAAATCAGGTTTACCATCCAGGTCTATCTTTTGTACCCGGATGTTGAGTTTTCTGAGGTCAAGCTCATCAAGTTGAGGCTTAAGGTTTTTGATCTCTTCGCCCAGATCCTGTAGCGCATTTCTGCGCTCTGACAGCATAGAAGCTGTTTCAGAGCCGGTAATCATAGAATAACAGGTAGGCAAACAGAGAAATCAATAAAGCACCTTGATGAGCAAATTATGTAGGATGATGGCTTCATGGACAAAGACTCCTTGGTGAGAGTTTTGAAAGAACTATTTGTTTTTGGGTTGATAGTTACTAAGCAGACCACCAATCGGATGACGTCCGTGTGAAGTTGGTTCCCCGCAGCTCTGGACCGACAATCTACACAGCACCTGGTTGGTAGACCTGCCACCCTTACTGCATGGTGGGAGTTGGCTCTAGGATCAGTTACCACTATACAAAAATCTTAAATTGCGTCGCTTTTCCGTGGACCATCATGTAGAAATTACCATTGCTAAGATTGATATAACGGTTCTTACGGTCGGTTGTAGCTAGCAAGTGCCTGATAATCGCTCTCCGCGCTTAAAATTTGTTTCAAAATCTCCCCGCATCAGACACGCAATATATTCCCACCAAATCCTAACCGAGATGTATCTGCACAGATATCTCTAGCTTTTATCACGGAGAACCACCACTTATAGGTCCATATATTTTGGCGGTCTACCAGTAAGCCGATGTCCATTGTAAAGTTTGCACAGCCTATTTATTGTGAGTTTCACATAACGCCATGATCGAAGGAAGGAAGGAAAGGCCTACATACGGTTGATAAACGTGAGAATAGTAATCTTTCAAGAGGTCCAGACATGCTTTACGATGGACATCGTCGGAACCGGGGTCGATTGTCTTCAGATGTGGGCTGATCCTAAAGGGGTGAAGGCAAAACTTAGCAGCTCCGGAATACTCCTCTGATATGGACGCCGTAAGTTCCGAGTAGATACTGGGTTCGTTCCATGTGCTGAGATGGCTATTTTTTGTTAGACTTTCCATAAGATATTCAAGTTGACCCTGATTCCTAGGCGAAGGCAACGATCCCCTCGCAATATGCCCCGTGCCGATTTCAACTAGTATTATCCCAATATTGTAAATTTGACCGGCAATAGTCTGGAAATTACACTCAGAACGTATGTCTCCTGGCTTTTCCGTTTGAAGAACATAGCGTCTAGCTCTATTCTGAGCCACTGAGCGCCGAATCCGTGTCGTATCAAGCCGAGTGAACCAAGAGGTACCAGAGAGCAAGAGCCCACACTCAGACACTTTGAGAGCCAGAAACATCCTTTCCTGTAGAGGGAACTCCTTTATGGGGGCATGGCAAGCAAGTGTACTTAAATCATACAGAATCTTGTCCACGCGATCCAAAGTATCAACATCATTTCGTCTCCATCCCAGAATTTTCTTGTCCTCGGGTACGGCCTGAGATTGAAATGATATTTCAGAGTCGCATCGAAAGGTGATACCCTCTGAAGATAGTGCCGCATTGCATGCACTTATGAAACCCTCTCCCCCAGGACCCACTCTGTATAGTGTCTCGGGATCATCTGGAGTAAGCGGACCATGTATGGATAGCTGAAGTGGACACTTAGGAGGCATGGATGGCCAGGCGAGCAGAAAGTGATACTTCAAAGGCAGAGATAGCCGTAATGCTGCTCTCATAATATCTAAGGTGTCCTCTGAATACGCCACATCTAATTCGATGTAGACATAGTCCAGGGAGTCTGTCCCCGGTGAGGCGGAAAATATCTTCCGGCTCATCTGACAGAAAGACTGGTAAAGTGCAGCGGAGGCTTTTCGAGACTCTAATATCAGGCTAAGGAAGTCGGTTATTCTGGCAGATTCGAGATCGTTCTCCGTAATTTTGTCAATCTTCCATTGCCTCTCAAAAGCTGTCATGGTGAAGTTCTTCAGGAGTAGAATCCGTTCATCCAGATCTTTCAAATCCCTCAGCATGACAGGGGATCTTGAATGAGCAAAATCCACTATTTTCCGGATTGAAAGATCTTTCCTTATCGTCAATCCTGGTCTTAATAATGTTGATAATCGATTTCCTGTCAGGTGACGGTCACGACTTCGTCGACCAGTTCCATTCAATAGGATGTCCTTAGCTCGTGAATCGACAAGAAATGGATAAAGGTTATCCTTCAGCTTATTAAAGAGCTTCCCTATAGTTGTCAAATACTCCAGGATCGTGTGCAAATGCTTCTCTCCCCAAAGCTCCTCCAGATACCTTTTGGTGACGTCCTCTTGGACGCCCCAATATTCGGCCCAGATACTCAACACGGACCCACGGTAGAGTAGATCACTGTACCGTGCTTGAATTGTGTAGTCAGCCTCTCCGCAGTCTTGAATGAGCTTTCGCATCTCTGCCTGCCAGCCCTTCACCGTATTGATAGCTGATATTATGCCGGTGATAGCACCAAGCACGGCGAACTCGATTCCCACCATTTATCCAAATTTCACGTCGTTGTATCCAGAAGTTAGTTGAATTAAAATGAAAAGTTCCTTCGAGTCTCTATTTACAATTGTATGTTTGATAATGGAAGCGTGAAGGTAGCAATCGACACGAGGCTCATCGGCCGCTGTTTTCTCCTGAGCCGCAAGAATGACTCGACAAAGCTCGCCCACTTCAGGCGGTCCAACTGGAAGGCTTGCTAACTTTAGTACCGAGAGGGCAACAAATGATAGTCTCCATGGAGTAAGTGCTTATTCTCATTAGCTCCAGCCTTGCGTTGTTGTGCCGACAAGGCTGGCGCTTAGCTACTCCGAAATTGCCCTCCCAATTTAGCAACCTGCAGGCCGGATCCCATGTGTATTAATAACATATGAGCAGCAACGCAAACTAACTCTATCCCAAACCCATCTTCAAAAAAAAAAAAAGAAAAATCTCAAATACTTATGGAGGCTACTCTCGAAAGCTCCCGGAGCGCCACCAGCAGCAGGGACCTTTTTCCTTTGACAAATAATCTATCCCTCTTAGAGAGTCGCAAAGACTTGAAGAATGCCCCCTTTCTTGTCACGTCGAGCTCGTTGGAGCAGCAATGCCAAAATTGCCTGGTATTCTTGATGCGCTGTGCTGATCATGCCTTTCATGTCGCTGAGACCGAAGGCCAGTATGTCAGATCTAAGTTAAGGGCAGTTGCAAAGCGACTTGATGAACAGCGCTTGCGCATGGACGTTTGGATGCAAGAATGTGGATTCACAACGGCTGATCTGTCCACGACCTTGCTCGACGCTGCCATCCGTGACGCTATCCTTTCTAAATTGAAGTCTCTCTATGATCAGCTTGAAATCACTCGCTCGGGAATTCTCGCCATTGAACAAAATGAGTCCCAAATGGATCACATGGAGTCTCGGACTCTTCTTCCTGCATACCAACGCCTCGTTTCGGATATCAGAGGCTTGACTGAGATGCAGTCCACAATACGTATGGCTCTCTCGCTTCATTCTGACAATGGCCCGTATGCTCAGATCCGACGGATCATTGCTACATCCATCGGGAAACGAGCAGAAGGGCAACCGGTTCGGGGCGACGGCGAGGACCTACATTCGTTATCTGCAACAGGAGATTCGCCCAATCAAGACGGTTTTGTGCAGTGCACTAAATGTTATGAATATTTTCCGCAGCCAGCTCATGCATTTCATATAACTCGCTGTTCAGCGGGTATCAAAAAGAGGGGATCAACCCGTACTTTGCCAGCTTTCGGAGTTGGAGAAGACACAAGCATCTCACATAATAGAGACCCTTCAGATTCTCGGCTGAGTACTGAGGTCAAATCTCAGGAGGAAGCTATCAATTTACCAAGAACTCCTGATGGGGCCCAGACGCGAACCAAAAAACCACCTCCAATACTCGAACCAGGAGCTCCAACGTCCATCGAAAATTCTCGTGAAGTCAGCCCTATCCTGTTGAACGATGAAAGAGGCCCGTCTACATTGGTTCGAAGGAAAAAACCCAGTGCTGATACACCTAGCGAGGATCCATACTCCCATCACCCAACTTTTCTCCCCATGCCCAGACAACCTCTGTACCGGCGAATAATAAACAAGTTCAATGCGATATCCTCTCCTGAGAGGCTCAAAAGAAAACTACAGCCTGTTCCATTTGATCTCAACCTGTTCCCTGAGATGTCCAGTGATCATTCAATGCTTAACCACAAAATTTTGAAGACAGAACTGAATACGTCTATGTTCCAAGATCCCATATATCTGCTACAAGTCAAATATATAACGAACAACAACTATTGTCGGTTCAAGTATCAGCTTAGTTGCGGTCGACGGATTTTGATTACCAATGAAACCCATTTACATCTTGTTGTGATGGGATCGGAGATTTTCATGAAACCGCTGCCGGCATTTCTATTGGATCACAAAGTCTTCCGATCGGTAATCAGCACTGACAAATCGCTTTACGAAGACGCAATGGGCATGTTGGTATCGTATATTCTCATGATAGTTGATTCAGTTGACTTTGAAGTGGCATATGACCACCATTTGATCCCGTCTTTTTTGACATTCGCTCAGTGGACTACTTTCTCCCAGCAAGTGATGGATCAAAGGGATAATTTTCGAGTGAGCGTAAGATATAGCTGGGGTGAACTGAGATTGAACTGGATCGGGCGTCTGGTGCAGTATCCGAAAATTCCTTCTGGAAGAAAATCCGTTCCTGGCTCATTAGTCTTGGCTCATTAGTTTTGGCTAGGGTCGTCAGCACCCCCAGACATTGATCTGCCGATTAATACTTGACAGTATTTTCGAGCATTCTGGGAAGCTATATCTCGGCCTAGCTGTCTACTTAGAGGCACAGGACTCAAAGCCAAGATCTATTTCTGCAATGGAATGCCGGTCTGCGCTAGGGACGGTGTGGTTAAAGCAAGGCAAGATTGACGATGCCAGGTGAGAACTTGTTCTGGTATATACCTTGGAGAATTCTAATCATTTGTTTCGCCAGGGAGGCTCTATCATCCTGTATTGAGAATTTTAGAACAAAATGCAGACAGAATACTCATTTATCACAACTACGAGGGAGGCAAGGACGTGCAGAAGAAGCAGCCCAATTCCTCGATATAGCTCTACATAAGACATACACGTGTACAGACGCACCCGAAATTGTCCAATTTTTTTTTTGGCAGCGGCAGATAATGGCCTGATCTTTGACCAAATAGTACCGTTTTGGGCGAGGAAGAATTGGATAAAATGGGATATAGTTTAATGGCCGCTATTTAATAGGTAGACTGTTCCTACATGCCTCTTTTCCACATATGCTCTATCCATGTTGAGGATATAATCATCATACACATTAGCTAATCTCTTATTGTTGTTATTATTATCAAAGATGAAAACTATCTTAAAAGATAGTCTACTCTACCAGTAACACTTCTACCTTTAATGCTTCCTCAGAACGACAGCACCATCATGGGGTTTACCGATCACATTCCTCGCCACGTTCGCGCTCATCAGAATTTGGAGGGAAAAAAGGACGGTTCTACACGTTCGCGACAAGAAACTTCCTGTTGATCAGCATAGTTTATTTCTCCTACGTATGCAATCCTCCAGTAGATTTGCATTGCTTTTTTCTCTCTCTATTTTTTTAGCTGTTCTGATGAACAGGGGCGAAGCGTCTATGATAGTAGGTCTTCCGCGTTCCGCATGTTCTCCACTCTATGTTCATCCCTTGATACATACACGCATCAAGATATACGCGCCACGAGGGTGATACCGTGACGTTGGAATGGATCCTAAAACACGTCCCCCCTCAGGTAAGCCCCTTCAGAGCATGATCGGCTGATAAGCAGTCTCTTAGTAGAGGAATCCAAGGGATGGCTACACGTTTGCTTAATAGGGAACTGAACTGCCCACGAGTCGCTCTTTTCTATTTTCTCCTGTAGCCCATTATAAGTCGCAAATATGTCTTGGCTAATTTCTAATACGTTCATTTTCCTAAGCTGCTTAGCAGTGTTCTGCGGTGAGTATTCAAGCACTTAATCGTACAGAATTACATTGTCACAAATCCACATATTTTCTGACACTATCGCTAGTCTCTCTTCCATCCCCTCAATCTCTTGAATCTCTTCTAAGTTCGAAGAGCTCTTCTGGCTGTTTAGCTGTCAATGGCACGGACACTCTCAATTCGATGCTCTCCAATTTCACTGTGCCAATTGCGGGCGGCACACCTCTGAGGATCCTACCACTCGGAGATTCGATTACATTCGGTTACAGGAGTAGCGACGGCAATGGATACCGCTATAAACTCGAGGGCCATCTATCCCTGGGGAAGAACAAAGTTAATATGATCGGAAGCGTCTCCTCTGGGACCATGTGCGATAACCAGAATGAAGGACACAATGGCGCTATGATCAGTGAAATTGCCACATACGCGAACTATTCACTTCCGATGCGGCCAAATGTTGTTCTTCTCCATGCTGGAACGAATGACATGAACCAGCCAAATGATCCGGATGATGCACCAGCACGCCTCGGAAGCTTAATTGATCAAATTGTTAGCGCTTGTCCTGATGCCGCCGTTCTGGTAGCCCAGATCATTCCTGCAGCAAATTCAGATACGATGGCGCGAATTAAGACATTCAATGCGGCAATCCCAGATGTCGTGGCGGAACGTGCCAGTGCAGGCAAGAAAGTCATGGTCGTCGACTTAAGTAACGTGTTGAAAACGAAAGATCTCATTGACGGTCTTCATCCGACCGACGATGGGTATGACAAAATAGCTAACGCCTGGTATACGGGCATAAACAAGGCGGGTCACAATGGCTTGATCGGAGCACCTGTGGAAGGGGCAATGTCTGCGAATTAGGCCCCTAGTTACCTCCCGCGATGAGGGTATTAAAGTGTTAGATGTTATGATTCCCAGGCTATGAGTGTGTGGTTTCGGTTACTTGGCTTTTCGGAAACAAAGTGGAACTTATATATGAAGCAGTTAATGGTATTAACGATGATGAAGGACATGGCTATCTAAATAGCGGGTATGAAATGTATATATTTTCGTTCTGTGATGTGTGGACACTTGAATAGCGCCACGAAAAGATATTATCGCTTATGTTATCACACTCATATCTTCTCACTGTATTAAGGATTTCCCTTCTATATAAGCTAAATATGAGAATATAACAGGTGCTATTTGTGATAGGAGGCAACAGTCTGGGCATGGTCCAGTAGCCACAATTTAAATTCGCCACAGTGTGGCTGGAGATGTCAGCCCTATAAAGTGGCCTGTGCGTATATATATCACATGACTATTTAACGCCTCCAGAAAGTAATTCTATCTCCGTCTCCACGATCCATTCATCAACTTCCCCGCCATTCACTATCAAGTCATCATCGCCACTTATCGTACATGGGGCGGGAACTCGCGGGAGATATTCAATATATCTATCAGTGGTTTCACCAGCATATCCGTCACAGTTTCTGGAATCAAAAAACAATCGCGCCACCAACTGAGCAACCACGGGAAACGGATATCTACCATCACGCTCCATCATGGCCCACGGCGCGGAAGACTGCGCCACGGTGCTGGAGCAGTTCGTCCATGATGTTGCGAATCTACCGGCAGAAATAACACATTTAATGGAGGAGATCCAGGCAAAGGACAAGACCATCCAAGAATGCCGTTCGACGATAAACTCGCGCGACGGCAGCCTTCAGAAATTCATCAAGCTCAACGGGAGCCACGCACCGAATCCGAAGGAGGAACAATATAGCAAAACAATATTGCAAAACTTGGATAGAGCGCAGCAATTGCAGGATGAGAAGATACAGTTGAGCGAGAAAGCTTGCATATTACTGGACCGTCAGATTAAGAGGCTCGACATGAAGATCCGTGATCTACAGAATGAAGGCGTGCTGTCGAATGATCCTCCTATCCCCTCTCTTTTTCGAAACAAGGAACAATATCGTGAACTTCCAAAAGCATTCTTTCCTGAGCCCGTCACCTCTGAATCAACCTCGTATTCCTCTCCACTGCACCCAACCTCTGGAAACACGACCACTCCGGTGAGCGCTGTCCAGAGACCGAATCCCATCAGTCGTGCCGCTAGCACTGCTGTACTAGCAGCGCAGGTTGCTGGACGAAGTTCTGCTCCCGCCACCCCGGCCTCCGCTGCCGTTCACCTTCAACAACGACAGCGTGAGTCGTCTGCTGGCGCCGCAGATAGTAAGCGTCGGCGCCTGAACGCCTCACTAGGCAC
Source organism: Paecilomyces dactylethromorphus (assembly GCA_029606265.1). Lineage (NCBI taxonomy): Eukaryota > Fungi > Ascomycota > Eurotiomycetes > Eurotiales > Thermoascaceae > Paecilomyces > Paecilomyces dactylethromorphus. The sequence continues at coordinate 610,499 of JAPVCE010000038.1, forward strand.
TCTACCAGCAGCATCATCAAATCTCAGACAATCTTCTTTAGGCCCAGGGACTCCCAAAGCTGGGACTCCGGGGTCTATTCGTGCAGGTAGCGCGGGGCCACGTACGGGTGGCGTGACTAAGAAGGCCATCACGAAGAAAGTCGCCCCTCACCAACAGGTCAAGAAAATCAAAGCCTTGTCCAGTCTAACTGGAAAACCTGTGAAACGTTCGTCCAGTGTTGGCGGTCGCATTAAGCTTCCTTCCGGCGCACTGAAGAAATCACCCTCGGGCGGAGATGAGGAGGATGAGGAGTCTCTCCTTTCCAGCGCTGAGGGCTCTGACTCTGAGACTGCCAGCATTTCCCGTGCACGCGCTGCCGCCGCTTCAGACGAGGAGATGGAGGAGGAGGAAGAGGACGAGGGCGCTGAGGATTCCAAGGTCTACTGTACTTGCCGCAGCGTTAGCCATGGAGATATGGTTGCCTGTGACAATGATAACTGTCCCTACGAGTGGTTCCATTGGAAGTGTGTGGGCTTAACGCGCGAACCGCTTGGGACTTGGTACTGTGATGAGTGTCGGAAGACATTAGGGAAATAAGCCCACTCCACGAGTAGGTGTTCAGATCGTGCTTCGGCGCTTTTTTTTTGATGTTGTATAATATACCCCATTTCCTCTTTATTTCTCGTTCAGAGCTTAGATATTCTACGAAAGATGCAAGATGCCATTATTTAATGACAGATTGAGGATCCTCGAGATCCATTTCCATCTATTTCATCTCCACTAGACCAATAGATCAATAGGCGCCGCATATCACAGTATTTGTACATGACATGTCCGCTCAGGATATTCAAAACCAAAATGAAAAATGAACGAGCCAGACCACAGACGTCCCGTCCAGTCTATGTGATCGATTTACAAACTTTTGTAATGGTAGGTTTTGGTATAATATTTAACAACCATTCCACAGAGCCGCAAGAAACCTTTTAACGCCAGCGCTATGCAAAAAAGTAAACTCCCACGTGAACGATGAATTTGCCCGAAAAGGAAAAAGACATAGATCAGAAACCGAATGCTGTCTCCAGCCACGGATCAAAGTACTCGCAGTTTTCAGGGCTGACTGCACCACCAGGAATGCAGAGCTTGAAAACCGGACATTGTCCGCAGGGAGCTTCTGTCATTGCATTCTTGCCCAATTGGCCTTCCTTTTCGGCCATCTCAGCTGCAGCACCGCTCTTGACCGCGTTGGGTTTCCGCACAGCCTTGTAGATCTGGTTGTTGTTCATGGCGATGAGCTTGTTGTCGTAGCAGAGCATTTGGAGCAACTGTGAGATACTTTCTTCTCCCATCATCACGGGCGTAACGCCGGTCTTGTTCACTTCGGCGGTGATCTGGGAGACGGTTGGATAACCTTGGTACCCGGCAGGATAGGGCAAGTATTCTTTTTCCGTGGGCTCTTTCTTTGTGATAGCTTCGCCGGTACTAGTCTTTTGGCGCTTGTGACGCTGTTCCGAGGGAACTTCATACCAGCTTCTCCGACTCACGTAGAGCTCAACAAAACCAGCCAAAGCATTAATGAAATTCGCATCGAGTACTCCATCCGTGAACCATGCTCCTCCGGTGACGTCCTCGCTAGGCGTCAGGCCTGCCAGCATGTACATCTTCCTGTTAGGGAATTTGACATTGCGAACGGCTTTGATGTAGTTCTTGCTCTCAAGGGACTTGAGGCACTTGTCCAAGATCATCTTGTGAAGGTTGGTCCGGTTTCCAATAGCACGGACCCAAATTCCTGTCCGGCCCGTGGAGTGGATGACATTGTAGACGAGGGATTCGTCGGGACTCAGATTTTGAAGCCTATGTCATAGATGGGTCAGCACTCGAATTTCCTAAAAAAAAAATATCACCAAAATAAGGCAATACATACTTCTCTGCATCTTCCTCCGAGATTACCTTCCACGCCAAGCGATCATCTTTACCATGGAGCAGACGGAACAGCTTCTGGTCCACCAGCGACTGGGTGCACTGGAGCAGCAAGGCCAAGTCATTGTTCGGGATGATACCCAGACCAATCAGGTCTTGCTGGTAGAAGAGATGGTCGGGAGAGAAGTCATTACGACATTCCTCGTACAGTTTCGAAGCCAAAGCCGAAACATTGGAGCCACCGCGTGAAGACCCCGCGGAGGCCATTTTGAGGGCGGTTTGCGATTGAGGATTGTTGGATGAGAAGGCGATATCACCGTGTAGCTCTTAATATGATCATGTTCGAGTGGTTGGACTGACCACGCTGATTCATCACAGGGGGGCCATGATAGTGTCGTTCTGAGAGACAAGGAAAAGTGTTGCAGCTAGAAAATTGACGGTTAATAACGGCGGAGATGTTTTTTTGATCATCACAATCACCGCAGCGGGGAGTGGCGCACCGAAAAAAGTCTAGTGCGGTAAGCTCTGCTTTGGTGCCTGAGGTCATGGATGCTGTCGCCTGACCGGATCCTCAGGCACCAACTCCCCGCTGCAGCTCGAAATTTCCAGAAGCTCCGCGGGCAGCAGCTCATAACGGCGTAGCTCTCCCCCGTTCGCTGTCCCGGTTTCCTCTCGATATTGACCGTCAGAACACTTTGGACCATTATCGCCATATATTACAAGCTACTTAGATGGCCGACGCACTGAAAGCCGAGGGCAACAAGGCCTTCTCCGCCAAGGACTACTCGACAGCTCTGTACGTATGCCCCGCTTAGGCGGCTGGGTTCACAGGAATAGCAGACTAATGGTGTGCAGCGAGAAATTCACCCAGGCAATTGAAATCGAGCCACAGAATCACATCCTCTACTCCAACCGATCCGCCGTTTATGCAGCTCAGTCGGAATACCAAAAGGCTCTGGAAGATGCAAACAAGGCGACCGAGATCAAGGCGGACTGGTCCAAAGGTTGGGTCAGGAAGGGAGCTGCCTACCGTGGGCTAGGAGATTTGCGTATGCTCTGTGCTATTAAAAACAAATGCGATAGGTGACTAACAGGTTCCAGTGGGTGCGCATGACGCATACGAGGAGGCTCTCAAGCTCGAACCTGAAAATGCCCAGGCTAAGAACGGCTTCGCTGCTGTGAAGAGGGCTATTGATGAAGAAGCTCGCGCGGACGGTATCCAAGGTGATCCATTGGGTGGGCTGGGTGGAATGTTCAGCGACCCCCAGATGATTCAGAAATTGGCCAGCAACCCAAAGACGTCTGCTTTGTTGGCGGACCGCGAATTTATGCAGAAGCTGCAGCGCCTCAAGGACAACCCCAACGCTATCGGAGAGGAGATGCGTGACCCACGTTTCCTGCAGGTGATGAGTGTGCTGCTAGGTATTGACATGCAATTCGGAGCTCCTCCAGGTGCTGAAGAGGCTTCGGGAGCTAAGGACGAGGACGTGCCGATGGCGGATGCCCAGCCCAAGCCCCAGGAGACCAAGAAGGAGCCTGAGCCTGAGCCAGAACCAGAAGATGAGGAAACAATTGCAAAGAAAAAGGCAAAGGAGGCAGGTGATGCCGAGAAGAAGATTGGTAACGACTTCTACAAGAAGAAGCAGTTCGACGAGGCTATCGAGCACTACACGAAGGCGTGGGAGCTGAATAAGGACATTACCTACCTGAACAACATTGGCGCTGCTAAATTCGAGAAGGGTGACTACCAGGGTGCGATCCAGACGTGCCAGGGAGCCATTGAGGAGGGTCGTGAGCTGAGGGCTGATTTCAAGATGATCGCCAAGTGAGTATCGAATGGCGGCAGACATGGAATATATGGATGCTGACATTTTTTTTTTTTCAGAGCTTTTGCAAGAATCGGTACAGCGTACGAGAAGCTGGGTGACCTGCCCCAAGCTATTGAGTACTACAACAAGTCTCTCACTGAGCACCGTACGCCCGACGTCCTTACCAAGCTCCGCAACGCGGAGAAAGCCAAGGTCAGGAGCGAGCGCGATGCATATGTTGACCCGACCAAGGCTGAGGAGGCCCGCGAGCTGGGCCAGAAGAAGTTCCAGGAAGCCGACTGGCCAGGTGCAGTGGATGCCTTCACAGAGATGACCAAGCGCGCCCCCGATGATCCCCGTGGCTTCTCTAACCGTGCTGCCGCTCTGATCAAGCTCATGGCCTTCCCTCAGGCTGTGCAGGACTGTGATGAGGCCATCAAGCGCGATCCGAAGTTCATCCGCGCCTACATCCGCAAGGCCCAGGCACTGCAAGCCATGAAGGAGTACAACAAGGCTCTGGATGTTTTCGAGGAGGCCCGGGAGCACGATGTGGAAGGAAAGCACACCCGTGAGATTGAGCAGCAGCAACAGAAGGCATTGGAGGCTCAGTACAGCGCACGTGCTGGTGAGACAGAGCAGGAGACCGCTCAGCGTATCCAGAATGATCCTGAGGTAAGAACCCTAGAACACAATTTTCCGTCTGAGGTATGAAAAACAGACCCTAACGTGGAATTCAGATCATGTCTATTCTGCAGGATCCTGTCATGCAGAGCATTCTCCAGCAGGCTAAGAGCGACCCGATGGCCCTGCAAGAACACATGAAGAACGCCCAGGTCCGGATGAAGATCCAGAAGCTGATGGCTGCTGGTGTCATCCGTTTGGGACGGTGAGTCTGAAGATGCTCGAGCCGTGCGTGGTCTAGAAGATGCGATCACGGCAGTGGCTTGGTAGTACGAGATGGGGATAACCATGGACACGATTGACGATCTCGACTTTACCTTAATCAGTTTTCAAAAACGATGACAGGACAAGCCTACATATTTGGCATTTCTCTGTTTCATTATTCATATTCTTTGTTGTACTATGCAATACTTTTACGGCGTGTACCTTAATGGTCAATGAAGCATGTGCATCTTTCGGCTTGCGACTTGCTCAGTAGTGATACATTCTTCCTTCCCTTGTATGCCATCAGGTCCTCACTGGTCCGGTAAACGTAGAACCCTAATTATCCAGCTTGGATTATGTCTACCAATACCATTAATCAGTCCAAAGAAGTATTCAACCTGACTATTCTAGTCACTTTCTAGAAGTTATATTTTTTCAAGTGATGGCAGAATAAAATTTAGATTAAATTACATCAATCATCACGGAGAACCATCAGATGCTTAAACCCTGCGTAAACCCGGGAGTGAGATAAGATAAACGATCCCCGCTCTTCCCCGCATGGAATGTAAGATCCAGACATCATCGCTACGCTAGAGTTCCTAGACATTGTACAATATTTGGGCTGATATATATTTTCTTTTAGCTTCTACCGCAATGGCTCCTTTCGAGACACTGTTCCCTGGTGTGGCTGTCGTAACTGGTGCTGCTGGAGGTATGTATGACTTAGGATGATTACTTTACTATAAACCTCTCAACGAAGTAATAACTCCGCAATAGGCATCGGCTCAGCGACCGCTCATGCATTCGCCGCCGCAGGATGCACTCGTCTCGCCATCACAGATATCAATACCAAACTTCTCAGCAAAACGCATTCTTCCATTTTATCATCCTATCCGGATACAACTATCATAGCAATCCCGGGCGATATCGCCGAAGACACTTTCGCAGACGACTTCATCGCGCAGGTAGTGGCGCATTTCGGTAGGGTTGACTATGCAGTCAATTGCGCAGGAGTACTGGGGAAACCCTTAGCATCTAGTGAGATGGATGTATCGGAATTCGATAGGGTACATGCAGTTAATTATCGAGGATGCTGGTTATCTTCCAGGGCAGAGTTGAGGGCCATGCTGTTGCAGGAACCGCTTAAGGGACTGATTAAGGATGAAAGAAGGAGGCAGCGAGGAGCTATTGTGAATATTGCGAGTCAACTGGGGATTGTGGGGAGACCTAATGCGCGTGAGTATTCTTTCTTATTTTGTTACGGCATTTCCCTTTTTTTTTCCAGGGAGATCCTGCCATTATCAATATATCTATTTCAACTACTAAATCAAAACCAGCCGCATACTGCGCCTCCAAGGCTGCCGTGGTCGCGTTCACCCGCTCCGATGCAATCGACTACTCGAAACGCAACATCCGAATAAACTGCATCTGTCCCGGAGTAATTGACACTCCTATGACCACTTCAGATGAGAAGACAAAGCAGACATTGCAGCCGGCAGTGGAGATCGCACCGATGGGAAGGATGGGTACAGCTGAGGAAATTGCTGATTGTGCGTTGTTCTTGGTCTCGGAGAAAGCATCGTTTGTACAAGGGCATGCGATGGTTGTGGATGGGGGTTATGTGATCAATTAAGAAGATAAACATGAAAATAGACTATCTAGGAACATGTCAATGAAGAAAAAGATTAAATATAAAAGTTCCAATCTAGTCTGGGCTTGTGGACGTCTTGGTTGGAATCAGAATCACTTCGCCTTCCCATTGAGGCTCGGACAGAGCATCCAATCAATTAACGCTATTTTTACCGGCTCTGCAACTGTTTGCACAGACGTTGAGGTTTTGTCTGCATAAGAAAGTTAGCGTGAAGATGGTGTCAAGGTCGCCGCCAGAAACCTTGTTGACAACGGACAGCGTCCATGTTCAATATTGTACATCTACCATCCGTAGGCTTTATCTCACACATTTACCTCCAAGGTATCTCCCATCGGTTCTGCTTGGTGCCTCTCAGATCCGCAATGTGATTCTGGCCTGGTGGTGCTCGGTGGATGATGGTAGAGCTAGAGCGCCTCGGGACAGTTAGTCATTTAAACGGCGGCCAAAGCGCAGTGGAACTACGCAGTGATTGATGGGTGGAATAAGACTATAACCTGCATTAGGTTAGTTCCTTGTTCTTTTTCAAGTAGGGTCTCTAGACAGTACCCCTCTAAAGCCTCAGCCCTTGTGGTCTGGACTCAATTACAGATTGGCGGGCGTACCTCTAATCCATCCGAACTATGCCAGCTATTATAGGCACATAAATATATTTATGTATAGCGAATCAAGTTGTACAGTGTGGAGAAAAATAAACTTTAACGACATGGCGTGAGGTCTTAGGTGCAGCAATATAGGCGTTAGCAAGGGAAAAAGAGGGGAAGAGTGCTGGGAGATGCGAATTGATTCGCTCCGGACAACCGATAGATGCAAAAATGAATAATGAGCTGAAGTTCCACACTCGAGACCGCTCAGAAAGGCTTGTTTGTCGGGCAGAAATTAAAAATTAACGTTGATTAATTTAAGGAACTTCACTCGTTCTGTTTCCAACAATCCTTCCATTTGATATGATGCATCGTCGATATAGAATACAATAACCTCGGAGAAGTCCGATCCAAACAACCAACTCCATTGGTCGAGCAGAATATCCTCCATAATGCCAGTTGTAAATACTACACTCTCTCCTGTCTATATGCAGCATCTGACACTTCTCATAGGCCATCATAACCGGCGCAGGGTCCGGCATGGGTGCCGCCCTGGCGCGACACCTTGTGGAAAAGAACGAAGGTTGGCACATCATGATTGCCGATATCAATAGCGAAGGCGGCGAAAAGGTCGCAAGCAGTTTGAATGGAAATGCAACATTTATTCAAGCCGACTGCTCTAACTGGGAAGAGTTGCGCTCCTTATTCGCAAAGACATGGGACGAACATGGACGTATTGACTTCGGTATCATCTTCCATTCTCGCAGCATCGAGGCCAACTATCTGGATGCGAAAGTTTGACTAATGGCCAATAGTCGTCGCCAATGCCGGTATTGCCGACAATTTCGACTTTGGTGCTCCGCTGTCAACCCAGGAATCTCTCGTGAACCTACCGGCGCCGAATCTAAGAACAGTATCCATAAATCTCCTCCATCCCGTTTACACGGCCTACCTGGCTATCAATTACTTCCGACGCAACACTGTTCCGGGGGGTAAATACGCAGCAACAGCATCTCAGGCTGGTCTCTACGCTTTCCCTACCGCCGTACAGTACTGCACCTCGAAGCACGGGGTTGTAGGGTTGGTGCGTGCGTTGGCGGTGGATCCGAGGCTGAAGGAGCAAAACATGACATTTAATGCAGTGTGTCCCGGAATTGTGATGACAGGATTGGTCCCACAGGAATTAAAATCAGTACCGGCAGATGTCGTGACGCCTATGAGCACAATATTAGATGCATACGAGAGAATTATAAGCGGTAACGGGACGGGGCTAGTTTTAGAGTGTTCAAAGGACCAGGTTTACGTGAGGGATGAACATCCAAAGATGGACGATGCGATTGAGAAATTTTGGTCGCTGCTATTGGGGATGGATAAAAATTAATGATATCTGGAGGGCTCTAGGAAAGGATAGAGACAGGAATAAAGCTGCATGAATTTCTATGTTATTTGTCACCGTTGAAAGATATTTGTATCTTCAATCTTATTCCAGGACATGTAAATTCTGCAGAAAACATGGGAGACACGCCATAATGAAAGCATGAGAGATTTGAGGAATTATGGGATATTCATATTAATGCTTAGGGTATAAATAAAGTAGAAACCTTGGCATCAAACTAGCTGAAAGGAGTAAAAACTAATGGGAAGGTATCATTTCTCATTCAATGGTCGACATCAAGATTGAGATCATCCACTTCGTCTTCCCAATTGACCTCGGAGATAGAACATTGAGCCAAAGAACTTGCAGTTTGTCCGTCTGATCCATGCTTAGATTCTGTCTGCATAAGAAAGATGGCATTGCTTATAATCCGATCCAGGTGTGTAAATATCTCCTGCTGGCCTGATGACCAGTTCAAAACTTTGGTTGTGTACTATTGCGTTCAGTCATAAGCATATTTGTCCACATGCGGAATAGGTACTTACTCGGCTCTTATTGTCGAGATAGACAAACACCCACTCATAGGTATCTGTATAGATCCCATAGAGGGCTGCGTTTCTCCCCGCTCTCTTGCGCGCGCGGTGTATCATTCCTGCTCATAGTCAGCAAGTTCTCTAAACATCTAAGTATAGATATTAACTGGCTTCGATTTCTCCCTTACCCATATAACAGAACAAGGTGGAAAGATCGATACCACCCAGATGCGTAGCCCAAACGGCAATCAAGTTTGTTTCCAGCTGCTCCCGCTGCCCATACCAGAGCACATAAGGCATTATTCCTCTCATCCAACGTTTCATGCCCTTTACGAAGAAAGGCATGCGGATTTTCTGGTCATGGGTAACAACGATAGAGGCAAGTGGATCTTGATGGGGGTTGTAGCCGTTGTCTGAAGGGAGTAGAATATTGAGTTTGCTAGCTTCACGCTTCTTGACTGTGGATATTGAAAGGGAGAGAATGTGGTTGAATCGCGCCCGTATGAATATCTCTTGGTTAGATGCGAAGCAAAGAGCAACGTCGAAGTCGCGGAGCATAAGCTCTAGATGGATCTCAGTATATTTTCGTTCGGGCCAATAGAAGTAATGCTCACTCATAGTATCAGATATCTCGTAAGTTTTTGCGTGAATGATATCCCGTGTATGATCTTTGGTCTTTCCGGGAACCAGTCCGAAGAAGTGGATAACGCGGTAAAATTGGTGCTTATCCTTACATAGTTCCTCGATCTCGGCTGCTTTATTTTCACCCTTGTGAGTTACGGAGGTAATATCAGCGAATCTTCTAGCTTTTGATTCTAGTGAATAGTAAGTCTCGCGAACGAGAACGCACGATTTGCGGAAAGTATTCATCTTGGATAGGCCAAGTCAGATTTCTTGTTAATGCAACTAGAGAACATGATGATAGGAGAGAGATCTGGAGTAGAGTTGACGATGAGATAGAATCATATCACTATCAAGGATTTTAAGTTCAGGCGCCTTTAGCTTATTTGGGTAAAGTTGTTTGGAACAAACCGTGGATATGATGCGGTCGAAAAAGGGGAAAGAAGTTAATCCAGCCATCACCACTCAATCATCTCTTTTGCAATAACGGAGAATATGTAATTAAGAATTGGATTCCACTTTACCATTTATTCTTCCCATATTTCTCCTCATACATCAACATGGCTCCAGCTTGCATAAAACGTCTACGGTCCCGATCAGCTAAAGGTCACAACAATATATTCCAATATCCTGTGTCCGGTCCATTCCCTGCAAAAGTTGACTGTTGCAAACTCAAAGAATTACTGAAATACGTCAAGTCTAGATTATGTGAGAAGCGTGGCTATGCTAAGAGATTTGAGGAAATCGTTCTTTTTAGTGCAATACCCGTGCAACGAGTCAGAGATATGGACATTTGTTGTGAGGAAACTCTATTTTGGATTCGCAAAAAGCGACATCATTCTTGGTATTTAGATAATAATGAGAGGCGGCTTGTTCCGGAGCATCTAAGTAAGTATTTGCTACTGATAATTCTGATAATGATATTCAGTCTAACTGTTTGCTCATGTCTTACTGATTGAGGCATACGTATAGAATCAATCCTACGAGAATATGAAGTTGCTGACCGCGGTCATTCAGTATTTGAGCTTAACGAGGCCACAGTTCGAATACGTCTTGATGCGATCTTGTCAAGCATACTGGCGATAAAGAAGCAAGAAGAGCTCTCACAGCGCACGCAACGATCACCAAATGCCATCAGGGTCCAGTCCGCTCACTGGAAATCCCGGCACATGCTGGAGAAACTTTATAAAAACAACAGTCTCTACATCTTGCTAACTGGCATGGTCGACTATTCATTATGGCATTTGTATGGAGATAAGCCAGGGGCAGAAGATACGAATCTACTTGTGGTTATATCGAAGAGGGATGCGAAATTGAGTACTTATGGACAGGTCTTGACATATATGGGTGAGTTCTTGGCCAGATGTTCTATTAACTTATGATGATTTGATTAATTGAGTTGTTTACAATGTTTACAATAGCAATGATCCACTATGCTCAAAAAATAGCCGGGAGAGAGGATACTACAATATTTGGAATTGCTACAGATGGATATTACTGGTGGTTTCTACGTCTAGATAGTGATTCCACAGTGAGAACCCCTTACCTTCATTTCCCCCCTCTATCATTCAAGTTTAGTGCTATGGCAGGCTAATCGATTTACTTTGTTTAATTAGTATGCCAGGTACATAGCGCATTGGGATACCGATGAAGGTGCTACTCAAGTTGTATCGTATCTTTACCGTATCATAGACCAAGCTATATACTCTGTGCCAGACGGTGAAGAACTGGCATATACTCCCCCAGTATGAACGAAGGACTAGGAACATGGCAAAAAAAAACCTAAAGCAGATTGCCTTGCTTTTCTAATCTTCTTTTTAACGTCTTTGTTCACCAAAAGTGGTCTTTCATATTGCATACCTAATTGTTAACATTATTCCAACCAATGCATAAACTTATCCCTGGCTCTCTTTTTTTCAAAGAAAAAAAAAAAGAAAAAAAAAGAAATTATAGCTGAGTTCAATTAATACAAATCCTGTTCTACGGGGTAGGAGAGTTACAAGTGAAGCCTTTGCATTCGCATAACAGTACAGGAAAACCTGAGAGCAGGGGGAAACCTGTACTAAGGCTGATAAAGAAAATATAGACAAGACACCGAAACGGCAACTATCCCGCAATACCCCCTGACACTTTGTTGCAAAGTCTGTGCGCAATCTTGGAGACGATTCCTTCCATTTAAGGGAAATTAGCTGGATGATCACCTCTGTGTTACTCTTAATACTCACATCCGCCACATCTTGAATCTTATGCTTCGTGTGGAAATATCTGATAACCCTCTTACTGGCTCGAAGTCAGTAATTTATTACTACTATCATTCTGCTTCAACTGTAGTCATCACTTACCAACTGTGCATTGTCCACTCAGCCAAATGTCTTCAGTCCCGCGACAAAAGTTACGAACGATGACTTACGCACTATTATATTCCATCTCAGTCAGCTCTGTATACTTAACCATACTCTTGCTATCATATTTTCACTTACTTGCTATTCAGAAATCATGTTAATAAAGTCACTGTGTCTTCAGTCCCATTGCTCTGGCTGAAATTCGACTGCTTACATTCTAACACACCCCCGGTAGATTAGCACTAAATCATTTTACATTTCCAATGAAGAATTATTACTTACCGCCTATTCATCATCCCATATCAATAAAGTTCATATTCTCAGTCGTTTTACCAAAATTGGGGATTAATGCATACCTCCTATCCACGACGTATTGCAGTTAGTATTAAATTTTTACCTCATTTTTGGAAAAGGTTTGTAACTCACAAACTATCCACCCCGTTATATTTAGTCCAATATCCTCAGTCACGTCAATTAGAGTTAAGGTTCGGTACTCACATCCTATTTATCAGAAATTATAGTTAGTGCTGTTCTCTTCTCTTATTTACCTCTGAAGGTGCATCACTTACCCACTATTAACAGATATCATAGTCAGTACTATACTCTCCGTCACCCTCTAATCGTAGAATTGCTACTTACTCTCTAATTATATTCCATATTAATTAGTCTCTGATCTTCTGTTAACTTCCAGTGGAAAGGGTTGATACTTACCCTCTATCCGTATCAAAGTTCCGTGGTTAGTCCTTTAATACTGAAGCATATAATCCAACCAAGGTCTTAAAACTTACGCCCTGTTCATATCCCAGTTAGGTCAATTCCGTATTGTTAGTCAATTGTGAGTCAATATTCATAACTTACTGCCTATTAATAACCACACTTCTATTAGCATAAACTCATAGTTTATTGAGATATAACACTTACATTCTAATCATTGTGTCGCGGTTAGCTCTATAGCTTCAAGTTATTCGATCCAGCCAAAGATTCGACAACTTACTTGCTATATATCCCCTTGTAGTTAGCCCTGTATCCTTCATCAATTCCAGTGTAGGGACTTATAACTTACACACTAGTATATTGCATTTTGATTAGCTGTACTTTGTAGCGCAATTCATTCTAGCCACAGTTTATGACTTACTGCCTATTTACATCCACAATGGTTAGCCGGATATTGTCGGTAACTATATTCGAATAAAGGTTGTAACTCACTTTCTATTCATACACCATCTCATTCAGCCTTTGCTCTCATTGAGACATCTCACTTTCGCTATTGCTTCGCACTTACCATCTATTTAGATTAGATGAGTTAGCTATATACTTTCAGCTATATTTAGTTGAGCTTTATACTTACGCTCTATCCACATTGCATCACGGTCAACCCTGTAATTTTAGATATTTAATTCAATCGAGGTTCATAACGTACATTCTATATCACATTGTAGTCAGCACTATACCCTCAATCATCTCCTGGTTAAGTTTCACGACTTACTATCTATATGCATCTCATAGTGGTTAGTTCGGCATTCTCAGTTATATTAATTCAGCTATAATTTATAACTTACCCACTATTCCCATCCGATCATTGTTAACCCAATACTATCAGCCAGTTTGTTCGATTTGCAAGCTATAACTTACTGCCTATTCGTAACCCATCTCAGTTAACCGTGGATTCCAATTATCATCAGGAAAGTAATTCATAACTTACTGGCTGTTCATATGTAACAGTTTCGGTGTCGGTCTATTCACATTGCATTTCGTCAGCCTTGTATTTTAAGTTGTATCACCCCGGCATAATTTGTAACTTACAGGCGACTGTTATCATCCCACATTAGATAATGCCGTGAGAATTTTCTTTGTCTGCTATTGAATGACATCATTTCATACCTGTCTTTTTTCCATTGCGGTCTCTAGAGGAGCCGCCGCCACAACAGCGACGAGGAAGAATGACGTGATAAGAGACAAGACCTTCATATTTCTAGTACTAAGCTTGCTTTGGAATAGAGAGAATTCTAGGTAAATGGGTGCAATGTATATGGACGAATTGGATGTCAGGTTTCTTGTGAATGAAGGAAAAAAATTTTCTTGTGCTATGAAGGGGTGCAGTGGCGTCCTTATATAGGATTCTATCACCAGTTCTAGGCCGTTATGACAAATGAACGCAAGCCTCGGCATATCATCACAACCCCAACATTTCTCGTAATACGAAGATAGGTATAAAGAAAAAGAAACAATAGCCTTAATGCGACTACAGTATAATCCCTAACTACTGGTGTTCGTTGCCTCTCCCGGGAGCTAGCTAGGGATGGAAGCTGTTATTGAGAGGGACAGAATAACGTATTACAGTGATATATCAGATTAAATATAATAAAGGGTGGGGCAGAGACGTAAGAGGCTGATTATAATCATCTCTCTTTTATATGCAGGTGAATAGATCGCCCATTCGTTAGCTTTTGTCAAATTAAAATTGTATGAGATGTGATTTGCGAATTGTGTTGAACCTTCATTCCAGACGCTTTATACATATTTCGGAATAGTCTGCGCTACACCGCTCGTGTATTTAGCAGCAAATAAGAATTTCGAATCAGCTTCTTATTTTCAGCCACCAAAATAAGATCTGCAGCGAACACGAATATAGCCTTGTCCTTACGTCAAAAGGCAAGAACAGAAAGGTCGGTGGCGGCTTGGCCTTCATAACTTTAGGTCACTTCAGCGCGTCACGGAATATTCATATTACAGAATTGGCTACGGGGCTGCCGGTAACTAGGGGTTACATCCACAACAATAGCTCCTGAATGGGTATTTTTAAAAAAGCCACAGCTCAAGCAGTAGCTGCATTATGCATTTATTTCTATCACTCACGACACTCGCGGTGCATAGAACAACATGCGGGCTTAAGTAGGTACCATTGAATCTATTGGTGGCACTTTAAGCTTCGATCTTCAGATCTGACACGTTTACAATAGTGGTGTATTTAGTTCCCGAGGACCTTTCTGGAGAAGTGGCTTAATAGAAAAGCAAGGGGTGGGTGATCACTTAGTGAGCCTATCTGATATAAAATAAGGATTCAGCTCATGCGAGAGAGCCACATGCAGGTACAGCAAACCCTGGTTATAACGAAGCTACTTTGTAACGAATTCTACCGCATCACAAAAAGAACAACGTGTCCAATTTAATCCTCGCTATAGCAAACTTCGGACATTTGCATCATTTTTGCTTAATAATATATATAAATTTTGTATGACCCTCCAGAAATATGTGCGAATAATATGGGGTATAGTAAAATATATATTAGCAGTATAAAACACCTAGTCGTATGACTGAAACAGACCAGTTTAGGAGTTACATATTTTCACCACTAATTTTTTTATTACGAAAACTACTCGGTAACGAAATAGGGTATATGTCTGATCTTAAATTAATACGATAATTAAAAGATCTATATAATCAGCTTAAGCTAGTGCTGATCATGATCCTGTGGATGAATATGTCAGTTGAATGGTACAGTTCTTTTTGCAATATCAATCCGCGATAGCCGCACGATGAGAGACCTTTGTTGTCATTCCGTAATCGGTCAGATAAGGGAGCATGTGGACTCTGCCTACGGATTTTTCTGACGCCTTCTAGCTCCACCCACGGAGATAAATAGCTTGGCTAGTTGCTAGAGAATTCAAGCTAAGCAAGCTTCAGTTCCAACAGCATATGCCTCTAGATGTTATTTATCATTCCGCTACCCCAGCTGTAATGATCATTTCTATAATACCTATCTATCTTGTTTGAAGGTGGGCACCAAATGACCTAAGATGCTTCTCTGATCCAAATATTTTTACCTTAGCTCATCTAGTTTCCTACGGCAAATGAGAAGGTTCGAGATAGAGCCCCAAAGCTGCGACCCGGGGTATGGCTATTTGACAGAATAGATTAAGGGAGTCCGGCTAAATTCTCTTAGCCGGACTCGGGGCTGGACTCACTTAGTCTATTCTGTCAAATAGCCAGATCCGTGACGAGATCTCATTATGGGCGTCCCCTGCCCAGTGCTTACATCGTTTAAGTGGTTTAAGGTGGTCCGATCAACTCGTTATGATGGTTTAAAATTAAGGGGTTCGGTGTAAAAGTGGGAGCAAGGATCCGATTCACTATTTCAACAAGGCCTCACTCCTAGATTAGCCTTAGCTCTGGTCGCTCACTAAAATAGGCCGGTTGTGTGACCTACACTTCGTTAACTACTTACCAACAAAGTGTTTCTGGACAAAATATCCTTCGACAAAAGCTAACAAAGTGTAACAAAAAATTTTTGGTAATGAAAACTTCTTCGTTTTTTTGTAGGCCTGAGAAAATCAATAGCGGAATACCTATCAGACCACTTGCCAAAGAAACTAGTTACAAAACTCTTCCTTGGCCTCACTACCAACTCATCCGTGCACTGAAGATTTCTGACATGATTTCTCAAAAAAAAAAAAAGAATCAGAACATAAAATTCAAATTCAGAAACTTATTTTCACAATGGATGATATCCAGAAAAAAAATAATAGCAGTAGCTCATCTACTCGCACCGCCAACACCATCAGTTCTGCCACCGCGACCAGTGTTAGCTCAGACTTTTCGATCTACACCTACTTTTATGGTGACTGCAGTGGCCTGAAAGGCACTACAGAAGGATTTGGCTCCGATTCACTCGGCTGTGTTACATGGACGGGAGAAATATACGGAATTAAGGCCAAATTCGACGAATCCATCTATTCTATCACCGCGTACAAAGGGAGATCTTGTGGCTCGGCGAAAAAATTGGTTGAATTGACATCGGATAAGTGTTATGATATCAGTTCTACAGATAATAGTGGAGCTTATAATATTGCACTTATATATTTTGAATTCAAATTACAATCAAGGTATAAAGGGAAGTGAGAATAAATCGCTCTTGGATAGTTTCAATTTCGCGGTTTTCAAAGAGATTTCGCATATTACTGTAATTGGTACTTTTGTTCATTATAACTCCAACATATTAGAAAATGCGGCTGCAAGATGAATTATTATTCCAACAGACCCAATTGAAATAATGACCACAACAATAAAAGATCCAAGTAATCAACTTCACCCTCCTATTCCAGTTATGATTCTATGGAAGAACATGTCCGCTGAGGGGCACAGTTCTCTTTGCGTTGTCAACCCCGCGACAGCCTTGCGCGATGAGAAACTTCGTTGTCATTCCGTAATTGGCCACATAAGAGAGACAGCATATGCCTCGAGATGTGATATGTCATCCACTACCTCATCTGTAATGATTATTTCTAGGAAATTTATCCGTCTTGTTTGAAGATGGATACGAAATGATCTGAGTTACTGCTTCGATCGGGTATTCTTACCTCGGCTGGTTTACTTTTCTATGGCTCCTAAGTCGAAGAAAAATAGGAGTCTAAAGAGTACAGCTTCCAAGCCTATTGACGAGCCCAAGTCTAGTGGTGAACCCAAGCCTAGTGACGGACTCAAGCCTGGTGACGAAGCTATGCCTGGAAATAACGGAAACGAAGTCAAGCCTGTTGTCAGCAATGATGCAGCAGATATCCACGAAGGAATGAAAGAGCTTTGTCTCAACATCAAAAGGTGATTTGAAGTTAATTACATAATCTATAGAGGCTAACATTCCTTTCAGCTTCTTTCAATCGTCTCGCTTCTCAGACTTCGTCATCCAGACAAGTGACCAAGTGTTCAAGGTTCATAAGTTACTGCTGTGTGGCCAATCAGAGTTCTTCTCCCTCATGTTCAATGGCGACTACAAGGTACTTTTGCTCACACATTTAAAGAACAATTATTGATTTTTAAGGAACAGGAGACAGTGGAAAACACCATAACACTGAAAGAAGACGATCCTCGAGCGATAGAAGCGATGCTCCATTTCATGTACGGATATGACTACGATAGCAGCGGAAGTGATCACGGCCGTGTCTCGCCTTTGCTTTTCAATATAAAGGTGTACCAAGTCGCAGACAAGTATGGTGTTCGCGCCTTGAAACAGCGAGCAAAGCAAAAATTCGAAGAAACTATTGAGACGTGTTGGAACATGGATGATTTCCCTCATGCCATTTTGGACGTTTATGAACGAACTGTGAAAGAAGACAGAACTCTCAAGGACATAGTCCTCAAAGTCATTCGAACGCATATTAACGTACTGATGAAGGATAGCAACTTCGAGCAAGTGCTTGAGAGTAACAATGGCTTTGCAGTGGATCTTGCCCAAGATCTGGTCAAGATGTACAAGGAGCAGAAAGAGTTGTCTTCTAACGTAAAATATAAATGTCCTAGTTGTGGGAACGGTTGGTATATCCCGAAGGTTTCAGAACATCGATATTGTCCATTCTGCAGATACGAGAACAACAGTGGTTATGGCTCGTGGCGCAAGTCTGGATGACATGATTATTTTGAATTAGCTATGAATGGGAATACTATAATAGACAGCAAGTGGATCTAATACAGCTTCTAAATAAAACTAAATTAAAGGGCGGCATGCTAATTGATGTAATTTCCAATTCACTAGTGCTGCATACGCAGCGCGTGTGACGGAACTCTGGCGAGGGGCAGGTTCAGATTATCCGCATTTAAGGGAAATGAAGGATCCTACAGAGGTGCCCTGCCCAGTTTCATGCTCGAGGTGATCTCCCGGGTTAAATAAATGACCTCCAATCACGAGAATAAATGGCATGACGTCTCTTGTGAGATAGACTAGTCCATCTTTAACTTTTGTGGCGGATGAGATCCATCAAGGGGAGACCCGCTGAACCAAGAATTGTGAAGCCTTAAATCATGAATAGATTACTTTCGAGAAACGTGCAATGCTATATATACCTCATCATATCATTAAATTCTAGTATGTGAATATTCTTACAAGAATATGGCGGTGGCCAGAATGCAATGTCCCCTTACCCAGACGCCTGGAGCGAAGAAAAGAGCAAGTTTATCAACTAGCATGGAAGAATCATCATGACAACGAACGGAAGTAACGATACCGCGCCGAACATATGCGGCAAATAGATATAAAATGTACATACATCGTGGATATGTGATTGTGGTCATCTCATCCGGTCATCCGGTGATCTAGATGAAGAAGGACCAGACAAAGACTACGATTGTGTATACTGTAGCGACGGTATACCCCAGCTCAAACCAGGCGGACTGCACGCCAAATGCAATCTTCTTACTTCGTTCAGTCGGGTGCGCGACCCCGGTCTTGGGGTCGCGGTTTAGCAGTTGCTCTCGATCCGGCATGGACGGCGGATCAATGGCATAAGCGATTGGCGTCCAGAGGGACGTGCAGAGGAAGAGGAAGGTAAGTGGAGGCCAGAAGGCATGCACCATCAAGCAGATAAGGACGTTCTTGGCACCAGACGTTTCGTAGAAGCAGCGATACGACGTAAGTACGACTCCAACGAGGGTGGCATAGACGAAGACTAAGTGGAAGACGGCCATGTAGTTGAACAAGATCGTGAATAGACGGTGGAACAAGTTCTTTCGGTTCTTGGGGTCGCGCTCCTGGAGGGCGGAACTCAAAGAGCCAGTGGGCTTGAAGGCCTGAGCCTGGCCTCCCAACCACTTAGGCAGCATAAACGACCGAACGATACACAGTGCGATATACGGCGCCATCCAGAGCTGGTATCTGGAGCCTCTCTGACCGGTGTGGTAACCAGAGGGTATAAAAAGCACAAATTCGCACAGCCGGTTCGCAATGGTAGTAGCGAAGCAAGCCCGAATGAGCCATCGCAGCTGCACCAAGTTCGCAAACGCCACGAGCGGCCTGCCCCACAAGAGAATGATGGGGATAGCGAAGAGAGACGCAGTAAGCAGGATTGTATACCAACTGAGAGTGGCATAAAGGAATCCCGAGAAGCGCTGGGCCGCGCTCATCATCCTCACCTTCTCTCCAAACAAACAGAAATTCAATTTGATAGCAGTTTCGATGGTTCCAATTGCCCATCGGGTACGCTGCTTGAGATGGGAGCCGTAGTCATCGGGCACAGTACCGTACTGAAGCGGCTCATGGATGTAAGCCGTCCTCCATCCCCTGCCAAGCATTTGCGTCGATGTCGCGACATCCTCTGCCAGAGAACCCAGGGGGAAGTTGCCAATGTCATCCAGAGCGTCGCGTCGAACAACATAACCAGAACCTGTGCACCAAGCAACACCGAGTGCATCCTTGATGGGCTCGATGACATGGACGAAGAAGTCCAAGCTCTGCGCTAGGGGATCGGATGGCGGGGTGTTGTAGAACAGCTGCGGAGGGCACGCAAGGGCCATCTTGTCGTCTATCAGTAGATGCGGCAGAATCGCACGCAGCCATTCTGGTTCGGGAATCTGCAGACCACAAGTTAATTAAAGCCAATTTTGTAAGATAGAAGACGGTGATCGTACCATATCAGCATCAAGAGCTGCCATGAACTGGCCTCGACCTCCAGGTAACAGTTCGGTCTGCTCGAGACCGTAATTGAGGTTGCCCGCCTTGAAGTGATGCGGCACTCCGGGGATCTTCTGGCGGGCCATATAGTAAAGGTTGGGATAGGTGTGAGTTGTCAAATGGTGGACGGAGGCTTTCAATGTTTCCGATGCGCCATCATCCAACACAATCACCCGAAACCGGTCTCGCGGATAGTCGACATCGCACGCACCGCAGATGGTGTCTAGAACGACATCGTCGTCCTCTCCAGCACAGGTAATAAACACATCCACGGTGGGAACCTCATCTCCGGTCAGTCTCAGCTTGGGCCGATGCCTCTTCTTCATTGCCCACATGGTCCACCCATTGTGCATCAGGGACGGAATAGCTGTCGCGATTTCGATGGCAATGAAGACCCATGCTGCTGCAAAAGTGCTATCCTGAACTTGCTGGGCCAAAACGACGCAAGCAATACGCAGACCCAAATATAACAGGTACAAGGCAGTGTTAGCAAAAATCAGGAAGGGAACCAGGCGGAAGAGATATCGCTTCCATCCTCTCCAGATTTCCGCATCATCCCGCTCGTGCACACGAGCTATCGTTCCCTCCTCGACCCATTCCTTTGCAAGCACCGGAGATGGCGGTTTGCTCACAAGATTGGTCAGAGTGTGATGACTGTGATAGCTGAAATCACTAGATCGATTATTTGGATAAGACGGCTGCACCGAAAATCAGGACCGTTAGTTACGCGTAATCCCTGCTACCCAGAACAATAACGAGGACCTACCACCAAGGACGGCGTCGTTGGACGAGAATCACCAGAGGCAACCGACTCGGTGCCCATGCCCCGATTCACTGTCAGTCCCATTCCTCCTGACTGATACGACGGAAGAGACTCCTCTGAGAAGGTGGGAGGACCTCGAATCAACGGTCTCCCCGTCAGCGGTGTGATGGGCTCTGGTCCATAGCGATTTCCGGGTTGCTGGTTGCTGCGGAAGACGTTGAGATCAACCATCTCTCCGCCCTCCTCATGGTATCCGTTGTGGTAGCCGTTCATCGTCGTCGATGAATGGCTTTCCGACTCGTGTGACTAGATAAAGGACGATAAACGACTGGGTTGGGAAACGAGTGACCGTGTGAGTTCTAGTTCTAAGAAATGTTTTCAACCCACACAGGGCATGACGAGATTCCTTCACCGACTAAACGAGTGTGGTGGTTAGCGAGAGACGTCAACAAAACACGAAGACGACCGACGACGACGCGGGGCTCCGGATTGCTAGGAGACTGAGTTGTAACAGAGTGCTCTAGGGTGTAATAATAAGAGAAGACCAGGAAAACTGGCTGAGACGGTCTGTGATCGAAGCCGTATGACGGATCCATTTAGGACCAGGCGTTCGGACGAACCGGAGGCCATGGTGCAGGAGGTCACAGTGGCTCATCTGCCACCTTGCCCCAATTGCGGAGCAACCAGACGGCAAGAAACATCGAGAATGGAGATTGTGATGGGGCCCATTATTTGGCAGGGAAGAAGCACTTGTCTTAGACTTGGCCTCGGTTGGCTTCCGCATCCAGCCGGGAATACCGTCTGTTACTAGGCTTAATACCACCAACTAAGCAAATCCCAGCCTGCGCGCGTGAGAGAGTACATCGTACGTTGCATGGATGGGGAACATGGTCTATCCTCGTCACGGTGGTGACGCTGTTTGTTTACGCCCTGGCGGTTGTGGTTTGATAGTCGTCTTTTGTCTTTTTTTCTTTTTTATTCCTTTTCGGGGGATCCGCCTATAAGGTTCTGTCTCCCCTGGAGGCATTCGAGGGAATCACATCGCCTTGTGGTGTCTGCTCCGGGCCACAAATCGGTAAGCGCCGTTTCCAGGAACATCCCGCGGGGCGATGAAAATTGCATTGCAACCAGTGGAGGACGATCGATGATCCCTGGCGGGACTCGTTGACTATGTGGGCCAAGCTTTTGGAGGTGTCGCCATCCATTTGTTTCCGAGCAAAGTTACACCAACACATAGCAAGCATAGCAAGCCTGTACCCTGGCGCTATGCCGGTTGAATCATCTTGGCAGCCCAAACAGGAAGCGCAACTGCTCTTGGACGTGGAGAAGATCCATTAGAAGGCGAGACTTGCTATATATATCCAGGAAAAACTGGGCTGCCTTTAATTACAGTGGCCATCACGGGACCTGAGAGGGCAGGCCCTGGGATTGTGTCTCAAGGCACCGCGGATCCCGATGACCGTTCACAGTATTCACTCGACTCCTACGTAAATATTTGTCGTCCAAGTCCGCTCCATCAACTGTCGATTTTTTTTTTTCTGGAGGAGACCGAAGAGAACACCAGGTTTCCCTTTCTACGTTCGTTTTTTCCTCTTTCCCCTCCTCACGTGCACCATGGCCGTAGCCATCCGATGGCTCGCCAACGCGGTCCTGCTGGGGATCCCCATCGGCGCTTCCGTCGGCGTTCTAGTCGGTCTTGACGCTCATCGTGCTGCGACGGGGCAATCGCCGTTGTTTGGTCACAACCCGGATAACGCTGGAATTCCTGGTATTGGCGGTGGTAGCGACAGTGGTAGTGGTGGTAGTGGTGGTAGTAGTGGTGGTGGATTTACGGGAGGTGGATCGAATAACGGCGTCCAGACGACTCCATATTGCCAGAAGTCCTACGGTATTGAGCCAAAAACGAAAGGAGAGCAGTACATACGTAAGTGACCTCGATGCGATGACGAAAAAGTCGATAACAAGTCGTTTCATTCCCATATTGACGATTGACCTACAGTGAACCCAAACCAGTGGGGTGTAACAGATGGAGAGTCAGGTGCACTCTGTATGAACGTGAGTCTCAAGCCAACTCAAGTCAACAATGACCTCAAGAGAGCATACTGGCTGACATCTGCCCGATCAAGGTCACCACATTCAATAATGAAACCTATCCCACCAAATACACAGCACCGGAGTTTACCGTCACTTGGCAATATCCCCAGGGCCCGGAGAGTCAGCCCGTGCATGCGTTCCCTAACGCAGAGATTGGAGGCAACGTCTTGCCAGTCCTGATGAGCGATGTCGAGCACCTCTACTTCGATGTGGCATGGACGTACGGGGTGGGTAATAACGTTTCAGCATCCACTGTCACCTCGGATCTCACCGCGGAGTCCGTCAACACCAACGTCGCGATCGATATGTTCTTCGATAGTGACCAGACGAACGCGCAAAATAGCACCAAGGCGAAATACGAAGTCATGGTTTGGTTCGCAACCGTCGGGAGCGCGGCGCAGCCCATCGGTTACTCAAGTGGTGTTGTCTCCACTGTGACCGTGAATGGCACCACATTGTACGTGGTATTCCCACAGGAAATTCCCTTCGTTCTGCATTAACTGACAATCTTCATCTAGTGAACTCTACACCGGCACGAACAGTGAGAGTCAGAACGTCCTCACCTGGTCCACCACGGAGATGACGGAGCAATTCCAAGGCGATATCCTTCCTCTATTGACGGATCTGATGTCGGCAGATAAAAGCACCTACCCATCTACATCCGACTACCTGGGTCACTTCAGTTTTGGTTCGGAAGCATTCTACGCCAACAGCAATGTCACATTCCACGTGCCAACGCTGTCCATAGAAGTCGACACAAACTCAACACAGAGCTGATCCCATCCAACGGCACTTGGGCCGCATTTCCTTTCTGGGACACGACGCATACGAGGAGTCTGGTTGTTTGTTTATTTTGTTTTTATTAGCCTTCAATAGGCGCGGGTATATGTCTAATGTATATAATTCTCTGGCAAACGGGGGGGTTGGGATACACTGCTTACGCTTAACCTTGACACTTGACCTTGCACCATTGCACCTCCGCTGTCATGTATCATTACTTTGACTTCATGGCAGGAAAAGCATCTTGGCGAGACTGAGCACCTGCATCTGCAGGTTATTCTAGATCAATAATTTCACAGAAACCATTCAATACATCACAAATCTTGCTGTGGTAATGGTATTACATGGAAGCATTATTGCGGATGGCGGACTTGGCATGCCCCTTGCTTCTCAGGTGTCGGTCTAGAGTTCAGCCAGGTTAGCTTACTAGTCGGCCAGAGGCTGAGTCTAGACTTGTAAAGAAAAAAAGAAAAAAGACAAGAAAAGAAAATGGGAATTCACAATTGGCATTCGGATTATCAATAATGCGGAATACAATAGCATATGGTGCTAGTAGAAAATCGGGAAAAGTTTAGATGGTAGCTTGGCGATAGGGATCTCACTGGATATAGAATAGAAGAGTCGTGTCCATATATAGTAAATGCCGCAGTAGTCGAAAAGTGTTAAATTAGAAATAAAAACTAGATTTACCAATACAAAATATTTTTAATCCACGGAATACAGAATGGATCGCAAGGCGTTCAGCGATCCAAAACAACGAATGAATCGCAGCGAGAACATTCAAATCGGATCGATTGCAGAACTCAACTATAGCGAACCGCTAATAATCTAATTCATCATAAAGGAATGGTAAGAACTTGATTGGCCTTAGATTTTAAAACTCACTAATTTTACTTGTTTAATTATTCCATCCTACACTCCGAGAGTGTTCAAAGTCTAGGTACTTTTTTTTTTTCGTATGGGCTAGATCTATCCCGTTCTGGATCATACGTTATGGTAAGAAATGGCGATATGTACAATATGAGTATATTCCGTGTTTCTTGACAGAAGGATATCGTATCTGGTATCTGGCTGATGGTATGCGGTTTCTTTTCGGATCTGGGGGTTTAGCCTATTTGTTATGGTAGATGTGGGTTGAGAATAAAGATAATTGGAAAATAAAAGGAGAAAATAAGGAATATAGGAAGTAATGTGTTGATAGTATTTTGGATAATGGTTTGTTCCATGGTATGAAAAGGTGAGTCTCGCGTCACCAAAGGGTAAAAAAAATATATTTTTTGAACTCGAGACGGGACTATATATTTCCTTCGGGTATGCCCGCTCATCAGTGTTAGACTAGCTCTGTGCATGTATACACTCGCGGATAATATTTGAACATATTATTGGGTTTATTTTTATAGGGATATCATTTAATATGTAATAAGTTCCTGCAAATCTCGAATCGAGTCTTCTATTCTTTATCTTCAATTTTCGATTTTCAATCTCTCTCGATAGAAGAAACAACGCCAACGCAGCAATGGTCAAATAAGCACACAACGTCCACAAAGGCAATTAACATAAAGTAGTAACTGCTGCTTTTTGAACATGTTTTTGTACTCATTATGTAGTATCTATTACCTACTCCTATCAAATCGCAGCCCGCGCGTGTGGTGGTTCGTATCCAGTTGAGTCGAGTTGGCTAGATTCGTGATATCCCGTGTTACGGTCAACCTGCCGGGTAAGCTTCGTATAAGCCATGACGCAATAGAAAGACTCATCTGTCCACGGACTGAATTACTCGAATCGTACAAATTTTTTTTTTCTTTTTCGGATGGCCATGGAAGATAGAATCTCCTGATCGTGGATAATAAGCTTGTTGTTGGCCGGGGAGACCTTGATGGGATTGAAATCGTGCACGTCATACTGTAAACTGTAATTCTAATTCTCAGCGATCGGTAGAAGTATACTTAGGTAGGCCTTCCCTGCTAACTACGAACCTTAGGTATTGTGCACAATTATGGTGTGCGATTATTACTACGATTTTATTCTGTGCATACTGGAGTAATGCCAAGCTCTTCAGCAGGGAAAACAGCATGATCGGGATCCTAGGTTTCCGTGGGGTTGTCTATCCTGATTTTCGCCGTCGCTACTGCAGGTCATTTGTTTTGTTTCGGACGGTGCATTTTACAGCGAAGTCATGACATGAGATGCATGGCGAGAGGTGTTCTAGGCAGCCCTAATACTGGAGGGAAAAAGTGTCCATCCCATGTCAATAATCTATTTTGGAGGAGGGATGATGTGGCGGGGACGACGATCACTCAATAATCCGATTGCCTGGCAGAAGTGAATGAAGGTCATGGCGGGATGGATGGGATCGTCGCTTATCTTCCCATGTAGTGAATTTTTTCTCTCTCTCTCTCTTCTTTCTGTCTTTCCTGTTGAGTAATTGTTGAATTTTGAGTGACGCGGCGTCTCGTGGGAGATTTATGGATTGCAGAGGCTGGGAAAGTATAATTCGCCGATGAGACCATACTGTCCTTCCATCCTCCTCGGGCTCTCCGCACTAGAAGTGCTGGACCAGTGCTCCCCGAGCGAATTTGCCCATCCATCAAGGCATCAGCTTATCTCGGGAGGAGAAGCGTAGCGTGGGACCTTCCCATCTTTCTCCGATCTGCTGAGAGAGTTTCCGTGTTTCCCCCGTGTGGCTCAGTCACCCTGGTCTGCCATCTCTTTTTCCTGCTTCCAGTCTAGTCCGCCGACTTTCACACTGGTCAACAAGCAGAAGGTTGGGATCGGTGGAGACGAGATGGCGCAAACTACCCTCAGCCGCAGCTCTGTCCATTGGGATTGTCCCCTCACTCACAAGCCACCGAGCTGATTGAGTTGTCTGCCGGGAGTAAAGTTGAGGCTAGAGACCTGGAGAGCAAAAAGGTCAGTGCAGGGCGAGTTGTTGTGGGAAGTGGATGAGAGGAACTACTACCATCTCGTAATTTGCACCGGAGGACGCGTCTGCTGGTCCTGTTGGTGGAGCTCGTGCTGGTGAATGGAATTCAATTGCTCGTCAATGAATTCTCATCTGCAAGCAATTCTCATTATCTAGCCGGTTTAGTTCGTTCGTTAGTCACTGAGGTTCATTCAAAGGAACCAGTCCTGGAGAAGGATTTCTGGATTTGTTCCCCTCGACTCAGCCACAGGGTCTGTTCAGTGCTCAGCCATCTGAATTGACAGCTTGACTTCCGAGAGACTTGGGCCTCAGACCACACGGGCAGCCCCCCTCACTTACTCTATTCTATACATCAATTCCTATTCTATCCTATCCTATCCTATCCAATCCAATCCAATCCGCGATAGGACCCCAGACGTCCCCTTTCAGCCTCTCTACCACCGATTAAGCTCCTTTTGGGTCCCCTCTTCCCCCTTCTCCTTTCCCTGGTTCCCAGCCGAGACAGGAGAAGCACCACGCGATCGGGCCATCCGCGGCCCACCGGGATTGTGCTGGTTGCCCACGCTGTCGGATTGTGGCAGCGTGGCTGAAATCGATAGATCTCGCGCCGTCGCTCACTAGGTCCGATTCTCTGTGGCCGATCGACCGTGGGCCTCACGTTCCCCGCGCCCATTCGGCCTCACTGGCGCTGGCGCGAGCGACCGTCGCTGCGATCGTGATTCGCAGTTGCACCAGTTCGGTTTCTTTTTTTTTTCTTTCGCAGAGAACGGACCATCGTAGTCGGACGCTAGACGGCTCTCCGTATACGTCACTCGATTCCCCTGTAGCCCAGTTGCGCGGCCGAGGAGAAAGCACAAAAAGCCTGTTCCAGCCGCCACGAGGGTGCGCAAAAAAAGGCCATATTAAAGAATAGAGGGTTTTCCTCGTGAGCCCTGTTTGGTCGTCCCCCCTTCTCCAGCCACGAGAATTCCTCTCTCTCGACCCCGTGTGTTTGTGCTGGTATCCGATATCCACCCGGGAAGCACAGCGGGAGCAACGTTGGTAGCTCCCAGTTGGCCGAACCAGACGACAGCTTTCTCTGGGTCCTCTGGAGTCGATAAACCGCCCTATCGCCTCCGTCACGACACGGGGGAAACGCGACGATAGGAAGAAGGGGGTAGTGAGCAGCGGAAAGTGACCAAGGGGAGACCCCATTCTTGCGTTCTTCAACATTCCCTTGCGACTGGACAACGAACGCGTCAGTGGCTCCTTTGGCCTGCATTATTTGCGCCCGCCGAGCCCCAGTGACGAGCGGAGAAACCGAGCTATCCTGATCGATTATTCACCACCTCGACAGCTCCTGAGAGGCCACCTGGTCTACTGATTTCACGACTTTTGAAAAGCCAGAGGATTCGCCCCTCGTCGTCTCCATTTGAAGCACGCAGAGGTACCCCGGGGGATGAGAACCGGGAGGGCTCCTCGTCCATTCCTTCACTAACTGACGAACCCGCCATCATGGCCGATCCCATCGAGTCTGCCAAGAGCGAACTGAAGCAGCAGGGCGCCGTCGAGGTCGCCCAGCAAGCTGCTCAGGACGCCAAATCCCAGGTGCGACCGGAGACGGTCGAGAAGGTCTTGGTCGAAGAAAGCAAGAAAGCTGGCGCGCCAGCCTTCCAGTTCGATCCCAATGCATCGCCAGAGGAGAAAGCTGCTGCGGCCAAAGCGGTAAGTGGGCAAGGATGGCATCGACAATATTCAGTGAAGGAGTTTGGCTGACCTGGTCCTGTAGAGCATACCACCAGCCCTCGAAATTAAAAAACCCAAAGCCATTGCCATCCCCACGGATATTGTGAGTGTGAATGGCACCGCGCACACGAAAACACCCTTGCTGACGAATTGCACAGGCCGATGGCACACCCGTGAAGCACGATCTACCAACCCCCAGCAAAGGCACCGAGTTAGCCATTACACCCCCGACCCCAAGCCAAGCAACATCGAAAGTCCCTCCGTCTCCGTTGCCGGATGAGTTGCGATACGCCCGCGATCGTACCGGCTGGGCGCCCCAATTCGAGAATCAGAAACCAGTGGGAGAACCAGAGGAGACATTACTCGACCACCAGACTTTCCTGGAAGGCAAGCTGGATGACAAGTTTTTTGGAGGTAGGAATGACATTGTTGTGATTGATCTGAAGAAAGTGATGCTGACGTGTGATTGTTACAGACTGGTACCATAATGCGGCCGTGATTATCTTTGCCTGTTTGGCGTCCTGGATTGTCGCGCTCCTCGGTGGAGGATTAGGATGGGTCTTCATCGTGATGGCAACGTGTGGTACCTATTACCGAACATCGATCCGCCGTGTCCGCCGGAATTTCCGCGACGACGTCAACCGCGAGATGGCCAAGCAGCGTCTGGAGACGGACACAGAAAGCTTGGAGTGGATCAACAGCTTCCTGGTCAAGTTCTGGCCCATCTACGCCCCCGTTCTCTGCGACACCATTATCAACTCGGTCGATCAGGTGCTCAGCACGGCAACTCCTGCGTTTCTGGACAGTCTACGATTGAAGACCTTCGTACTGGGTACGAAGCCCCCGCGTCTCGAGCATGTCAAGACGTACCCCAAGACCGAAGTGGACACGGTGATCATGGACTGGAAGTTCAGCTTCACCCCCAACGACGTGATGGATTTGACCGCGCGCCAGATCAAGAACAAGATTAACCCCAAGGTCGTCCTGGAGGTCAGAGTCGGAAAGGGTGTGGTTAGCAAGGGTCTCGATGTCATCGTCGAGGACTTTGCTTTCTCCGGTCTGATGAGAGTCAAGGTCAAGCTGCAGATCCCCTTCCCCCACATCGAACGAGTGGACATTTGTTTCCTGGATCGCCCGGAGATTGACTACGTCTGCAAACCTCTCGGTGGTGATACCCTTGGATTCGACATTAACTTCGTTCCCGGTCTGGAGAGCTTCATCAAGGAGCAGATCCATGGAAACCTGGCTCCCATGATGTACGACCCTAATGTCTTCCCGATCGAGATCGCGAAGATGTTGGCCGGTAACCCGGTCGACCAAGCTATCGGCGTCGTTGCAGTTACCATCCACGGAGCTCGTGGACTGAAGAACACAGATAGTTTCTCCGGTACTCCTGATCCGTATACGGTGGTGTCTCTCAACAGCCGCAAGGAGCTGGGCCGTACCAAGACGATCCAGAGCAACGCTGACCCGAAATGGAATGAGACACTCTACGTTATCGTTACTTCTTTGACGGATGCTCTAACGCTTCAGGTCTACGACTGGAACGAGTTCCGAAAGGACAAGGAACTCGGAGTCGCCACGTTCCCTCTGGACCGACTGGAGCACCAACCGGAGCACGATAACCTCACGCTGGAAGTCCTAGCCAATGGTCGATCTCGAGGTGCTGTTATGGCCGATGTCCGTTTTTTCCCTGTTTTGGAAGGAAGAAAGCTGGAGACCGGCGATATCGAGCCCCCACCAGAACTCAACACAGGTGTCGCCCGGTTCACAATCGAGCAGGCCAAGGATCTGGATGGATCCAAGAGTATGGTTGGCGCTCTCAACCCATATGCTGTCCTCTTGCTTAATGGAAAGGAGATCCATGTTACAAACAAGCTCAAGCGCACCAACAACCCCATCTTTCAGAATGCGTCCAAGGAATTTCTTGTCACAGATCGCAAGGCTGCTCGACTGGGTCTTATCATCAAGGATGACCGTGACCTCGTGGGCGACAACATCATTGGTCGCTACCAGATCAGGTTCAATGATATGCTGAGAATGATGGATAAGGGTCACGAATGGTTCCATCTGGCAGGTGCCAAGTCTGGTCGAGCCAAGATGAAGCTGGAGTGGAAGCCAGTCGCACTGAAAGGTGTTGCTGGCGGCGCCGGCTACTTGGATCCGATCGGTGTCATGCGGTTGCATTTCAAGAGCGCTAATGATCTCCGGAACCTGGAGACCATGGGCAAGTCTGATCCCTACGTGCGTGTCTTGCTTAATGGGTTGGAGAAGGGCCGTACCGTTACTTTCAAGAGCAATCTGAACCCCGACTGGGATGAGGTGCTGTACGTGCCCATCCATAATAACCGTGAAAAGATTACTTTGGAAGTTATGGACGAGGAGACTCTGGGTAAGGATCGTTCACTAGGTCTGGTAGAGTTGGCTGTAGCAAACTATGTCCGTCAAGATGAAAGCGGAGAATATGAAGTTGACGATGAGAAGCAGCCCATCAAGAGTGGACTCCGTCTGGGTCGCAGTGGGATCAAGGGTTATCTCAACTACACAGTTGCATTCTATCCGTCTCTCAATGTCGTTGATCCCGAAGAAGAAGCTGAGCAGGAGAAGGAAGAAGACGAATTTGCAGAGGCTAATGGTGATGCTTCGAGGAAGAGCGTGGAGTCCAAGCGCACCAAGAGCCTTCACTCAAAGAACCCAAGTGTGGACTCGAGGCCCAAGAGTGCTGCCTCTACGGACGCACCTAAAGTCAACGGGGAGAAACCCATTGGAGAGAAACCCACTGGAGAGAAACCCACTGGAGAGAAACCTGCTGGAGAGAAAGCCAACGGGGATGTTAGCGCGGCTCTGGAGCCCAAGAGCCCAGGTCTGGAACTACCAAGCGTTAGCGTTAAAGGAGATGGAGATTCTGACACCGCGTCCCTTTTATCGACGAAATCGGTGCCAAAGGTCTACCTGTCTGTGCAAGATTTGCCCCAGTATCGTACGTCAAGTTTCGAACGACCCTGTTTGATTCAAAGAGCTAACAAACAACAGAATCCGGTTTCCTCGTATTCAAGCTTATTCACGGCGAGCTTTCGCACTCCGATGTCCAGCTGGAAGTTATCATGGATGACCATCTCTTCCCTTCGTATACTTCAGCCAAGGTTCATACAAAGTCTGTTAACTTTGGAGACTGTGAGTATTTTATAACTGCTTTATCCACAACGGTGCGTGATTGACGCTAATGATTCTTAGATGGCGATGCATTTGTGCGTGAACTCGACGCCTCCAAGATTACTCTTCGTCTCGTGAAAAAGGCCGACAGCAAGGATGAACATGATGATCACACCATCGCCAAGTTGACGGGAGAGACATTGCCTACGTTGCAGCGCTGTTTGGTAAGCAACCCTGGGGATTTGACAGATAATTTATTGCTAACAGTGAGACCTTAGTACACCCCCACGGAACTTACGCTTCGGTCGAACGAAGGTCAAGTTAGCAAGATTACTGTCAGCCTCCGCTACATTCCCGTCCAGATGCAGCTCGATCCGCGTGAGAGTATCAACAACTCAGGAACCCTCCGCGTGGATGTACTCGACGCTGCTGATCTGCCGTCCGCGGACCGAAACGGCTTCAGTGATCCTTACTGCAAGTTCAAATTGTTGGATAAGGAGATCTTTAAGACTAAGGTGCAGAAGAAGACCCTTCATCCGGCCTGGAACGAGTTCTTCGAGACTCCGATCAAGTCCCGTATTGGCTGCGATCTCCGCTGTGATGTCTACGATTGGGATTTCGGTGACAAGGCCGATTTCCTGGGTGGCACCGCTGTTGACCTAGAGAAGATTGAGCCATTTAAGAACCAGGAAGTTACCCTGCCCTTGGATGGGAAGTCTGGTGCTGTTCGGCTCAGGTTGCTGTTCAAGCCTGCCTACGTGACCCGTTCGCGCATGGGCAGTTCTACATTCTCCGGAACGTTCGCCACTCCAGGCAAGATTGTTGGTGCACCCGTCAAAGGTGTCGCCGCCGTCGGAGGTGGTGTCGTTAAGGGGGCCTCCTTCCTCAAGCGTGGAGTGATGGGCCTTGGCCGCAAGAAGGACGCTGAAGACAAGATCGATGAAGACGATACGAGATCAATCCACACGACTAATGGAGTTGATCCGCCACCTATTATTGCAAAGTCCGAGAGCCCACAGTCACAACGCAATACACTGCAGGTTGACGGTGCTGCCATCCCGGATTCCGCATCCAATACGCCCCAGAGACACCACAGCCGGACTCGCAGCATCGCCTCGCAGTTCGGCGACCGACTTGGTATCAGCGGCAGCGGCAAGGCTGACAATGGAACAGCTACATTCACTATTGTCTCGGCCAACGGTTTCCCTGCGAACGCCAATGTCCGTGTGCACGTCAAGGCGCTTGGCGCAAAGGGCGCCAAGGAGGTGCACAAGACGAAGGCCGTTAAGGCCAACAGTTCCGGCGAGGCTCAGTGGGAGCAAGCGAACGAGACGTTCAGTGTCCCAAACACTACTGCTGAAGCCCAGTACCAACTTCGCGTGGTTGACCATGTGACGTTTGGTTCGAGCCCTGTTCTGGGTGAGGCATTGTTCTTCGTTGATGACCAGGGCTCTGTCGCCGGTAAGGAGAAGGCCATCAAGGTCGGTGATGGTAACATCGTCGTGAAGAGCAGCTTCACTCCCTCTGAGAACGGAGCCAGACCCGGAACGTCGTACTCCACCCATGGTGACGCTGCCTCCGAGGCCCCTGACAGTCCTGACTCGAAGAGAGCCGGACGCCGCAGCTTCCTTGGCAAGAGGAGCGTCAGCTCCACTGCCGGGGCAGCATGATCCCGTCGCTGACACAAAAGCGATTATCTGAACGAGTGGTAATGACTTGAAGTACTATACGCTTGTCGTTTGTTTGCCGCGTTTAGAGTGTTTATCTACAGCAAGAAAACAGCAATGGTTCAAAAAGCTTGACTTGATGGAGCGAGGCCGGAGAGTGAGTCTGAAGAAGACCCCCTTTTCGCCTGTTGCGTCTCCTTTTCCTTGTTTCAAGTCTTTGGTTTTTGTGTCGGTTTGGTCTGGTCAGGAGGTCCTATGATATCCGTAAAACGCTTTTCTTTTCTTTTTTTCTTTTTCTTTTTTTCTTTTTTATTTTTTCTTTTTTATTTTTTCTTTTTTATTTTTTCTTTTTTATTTTTTCTCCCTGTTTGAAACTCTTCAATCTGCATTGTTCGCATTAAATTAGGTTCGGTTTTCTGTCTTCTGTAACGTCTAGCAGATCGTCTAGCGACTCCAATAATTCATGATGAATATCACTTCTCTCTCCTGCTTAAGTAGATATAGTTATTCCTAAGACTAGCCTTGCTAGAGATAAGATAATTTACATACTCAAGAGAGCCTAGTTAGTCTCCCATGTCTTTTTCCCCCCTACCCTGATAATGAGCTCATATTTCTATAATATTTGATATGAATCCGATATGCTAACCGACACGATAATCTCTAACTCAAGACATCTAGCACCGTTCTTTGTTTGTCCCTTTCGCACGAATTCAGAATAACTCCTGCAGCCTACTTAGAATCTGACTTGGTTCCAAAACTGCCAGATGACGAGTAATGTCCTTGACACCCTTACACTTGAAATGATATAGATCAGACCAGCCAACTTCAATTGCTCCTTCTTTCAGCCATAGTTAATTAGGAAATGAGATAAAAGAAATCCTTCCATATTCAAGACCCAGAGCAATAATACCATCTTTTATCGCCAAACAACGGGAGCTCGGGCGATATTCTGGTGGAAGCCACAATGTCCTTTCTCCTCGAATACATATCCACTGGCCATTTGCAATTGATACACCGGAATTATTTTCTGACCATGCCCAATGCGAATGCCCTTCCAGGGTTTGGCGCAACTCGCCAGTACTGGCATCCCAGAGTTTGACAACTTCATTCCATGATTCTGATGCCAGCAGCTGGCCATTTGGTGAAAAAGCCACTGACTCTATTGGATTTGAATTCTCTAGGGTTTGGCGTAGTTCACCAGTGCTAGTATCCCAAAGCTTAATAGTCTTATCATCTGATCCTGATGCCAGAAGCTGGCCATTTGGTGAAAAAGCCACTGATTGTATCCAATCTGAATGCCCTTCCAGGGTCTGGCGCAGGTCACCAGTGCTAGTATTCCAGAGCTTAGTACAGTCTTTTGATCCTGATGCCAACAGCTGGCCGTTTGGTGAAAAAGCCACTGACTTTATTGGATTTGAATGTTCTTCTAAAGTCTGGTATAACTTGCCGGTGCTAGCATCCCAGAGTTTAATAGTATAATCACTTGATCCTGATACCAGCAGCTGGCCATCTGGAGAGAAAGCTACTGACTGTATTGAATCTGAATGTCCTTTCAGGGTCTGGCGCAGCTCACCAGTGCTAGTATCCCAAAGCTTAATAGTCTTATCATCTGATCCTGATACCAGTAGCTGGCCATCTGAAGAGAAAGCTACTGACTGTATTGAATCTGAATGTCCTTTCAGGGTCTGGCGCAGCTCACCAGTGCTAGTATCCCAGAGCTTAATAGTCTTATTCCATGATGTTGATGCCAGCAGCTGGCCATTTGGTTGAAAAGCCACTGATTTTATTGAATCTGAATATTCTTTCAGAGTCTGGCGCACCTCTCTAGTACTACTAACATCCCAGAGCTTAATAGTATCATCACTTGATCCTGATGCCAGCAGCTGGCTATCTGGAGAGAAAGCCACTGATTGTACTGGATCTAAATGTCCTTTTAGGGTCTGGCGCAGCTCACCAGTGCTAGTATCCCAAAGCTTAATAGTATAATCATTTGATCCTGATGCCAGCAGCTTGCTATCTGGAGAGAAAGCAACTGATTGTACTGAATTTGAATGTCCTTTCAGGGTCTGGCACAGCTCACCAGTGGTAGTATTCCAGAGCTTAATAGTTTTATCCCATGATCCTGATGCCAGCAGCTTGCTATCTGGAGAGAAAGCCACTGATTTTATTTCATCTGAATTCTTTAGAGTTTGGCGCAGTTCGCTAGTGCTGACATCCCAGAGCTTAATAGTATCATCACTTGATCCTGATGCCAGCAGCTGGCCATTTGGTGAAAAAGCCACTGACTGTATTAAATCTGAATGTTCTTCTAAAGTTTGGTATAACTTGCCGGTGCTAGCATCCCAGAGCTTAATAGTATCATCACTTGATCCTGATGCCAGCAGCTGGCCATTTGGTGAAAAAGCCACTGACTTTATTGGATTTGAATGTTCTTCTAAAGTCTGGTATAACTTGCCGGTGCTAGCATCCCAGAGTTTAATAGTATAATCACTTGATCCTGATACCAGCAGCTGGCCATTTGGTGAAAAAGCCACTGACTCTATTGGATTTGAATGTCCTTCTAGGGTCTGTAACTCAGCACTCCAAAACTCTTCGATCTCTGGTAACCGGCACCAATTGGATAGCTCGGCATTAAATAATTTTCGGATTATTGAATTTTTTGGAGTAAATATAAGTCCCGAGGAATAAACCTGAAGGGGCGCAGCATGGATAACCTGGCTATTTTTGAGAATAAACCGTTTCGCGTCGTAAAGAAATCCCGAAATCTGAGAGTATTGATTGCCCTATTGGTTTTAGTATTTATATAGGATAGTACGGATTTTCTGCATAGACAACTTACTGGTATCACTGATTGCAGATTCTTAATCATCGCCAAGACTTCAGACGATAAACCGAGAAGGCTCATTGCTTCCAACCAGTGAAGAAAATGCTCTTCAAGAAATGAAAAAGCTTCAACCAATTGAGCGAGTGGGTCTTGACTTTGTACTAGATGTTGTGTCCAATAACGACAGGCATATTGCAATTCCGGTGGCAGATGGTCGCTAATCGAATGTATACTAATGTCACTCCACTGTATGCCACTATTTCGCAGTTCGCAAATATTCTTCCTCAGTTTCTGCTGCATGAGTTTGAGGCACTGGATGGTTATGGTCTTATGCATCTCTTTCCCGTCTATCCATAATGGTGTTTTCTCGCGTGTATCCGGGTCAAGGAGGAAATCCCGAAATGATAAATGGAATAGTCTGATAGGAGTAGAATCATCTGGCGGCACCCTCAGAACTGAATGAAGTGAACCGAGCCTATTGCTGATTGATTCTTTTGAAATACCCGTGAGAACAGAAAGGGAACCAATAGAGAGCGGATTCTCCAGTAATATAATAGTTCCAAGCATTTTATGATATTCTTTAGCCAGTCGTTCTCTTTTTCTCCCTGCTTGACGTATGAGAAGCCGATTCAGAACAGGAAGATATGTCCCTCCCAGATGAGAATTGTCTGTTTGATGTGCAAGGATCTCTGAGAGGCTCTCTTCAGGGGACCATTGCTCATCTTCTAAGATACGACATATCGTGGCAGCGAAGATAAATAGCGGAACGGATATGGCAACAAGGTCGTCAATCTTAGTCTCTCCTAGCCAGTCTTCAGGTAATGATCGGTCCTGCTGAATTTCTTTAAGCCTCTGTTGCAGGAACTTAGATATATCATGCTCAATGTCGGGCTTGGGGACCTCGTGAAGATCGAGATCTTGATAATTGCCATTGATAGATCTAAACCCCAGTCGAATTGGTAACTCTGGTCGGCTCGTCAAAAAGAATCGTAGTTGAAATGACTTCGCTGTCTGCACCCGCGGCAATAACTGGAGAATAGTTCTAACATCATCTCTGCTTCCTTCGGACTCACACTCATCCAGTGCATCAATCACAATCACTATGGTTGCCATTTGATTCACTTCCAGGTTAAGGAGTGGCCGGAGAAGAAGTTTATCAAACTGTTCTCCCAGCGACTTTTCCGAAATAAGAGGATCATCATTAATCGTTTTCTGAATGCTAGATGTTAATTGAGGAAATTTGATTGCTAATTGCCGTACAAGTGTTGGGAAGAGTCTTTTTGCATTGCCCTGGTCTTCTTCGCCTCTTTTGAAGGAAAAGCTTGCGCCAAGGGAATTTTTCTGTTTTAAACGGCTTGCGACTGTTCGAGAAACTGTGGACTTCCCAGTCCCTGCCATTCCATTCAACCAGAATATACATTTTCCATCAATCGATTCTGCCCACTCTTCAATCTGGTAAAGCAGCTCGATCCGGGTTCCAGGAAGGCATTCGGCGTGTCTATTCTCATTCTTATAGGAATCAAATGAAGCTCCGTTAACAACTGGAAGTCTTCCCCAGTCAACTTTCTGATCGAGATATTCAACCTTCATTTGGATATTTCTGGCTGTAGTTAGCTAGCAACTCTTTAAACCAACTGATTTCTCACCATACTTTTGGGTATCAACAATATCTGTCATTCCTTGGCCTACTACATGCTGTCAGCATATGCATGTGGCCATACATCATATAGAGCATGGTCATGATGTGTTGCCTCAAATTATGAAACCAGATGTAAGTTCTAACCTTGTTTCAGCTCATGCACTACTTGATAAGCCCACGAAGGCATAGCATTCACACGCTGGGGCCGTAAGACAAGCAGTAGCTCTCGTGCATAGGCTGCTGCAGTCAATGCAGCATATTTATGCCAGTCATCATTCTTATGAGAGTCACAGTAATCACAGATTCCCCGAATCACAAGACACGGAAGGTTATTCATGAGGCCTGCGGCTTCCATTTCAAAACATAAGACATTCAGCTCTCGATCTTTGGCATATTCGTCGCGTATAATGGCGTCCTTGAGTACCGAATTCCCTGATGCAATAGTTCCATAATGGACACATATGATCCGGTGGTTCAAACGCTCCGGTCGCTCAACTACCATGTTAGGATCACATTGCTCACAGTCTCCTCCATGTACATGCAGGTAGTTGCCCATATATAACCGGTCAACCGTTGGCCGCTGATAATCTTCCATATCGTTCATGCGCTGAAGATGCTCCCTAAGTCTGTCTGGCTTCCTTCTGTCGTTGTAAAGCCTACGCATCTCTGGGATGACTCCTAGTAGTTTCTCTGGTGGGGCATTCAGTTGGCCTGTCTTCTGAAACTGGCCATTTGGTAATTTCTTTCCTAAATCATACTGTAGGACACCCCCAAGCCCGTTCTTTGGCTGACTGACGACAACATCGCCGAGCCTGATGTCATTTTCGGCCGTCGGTGCACCACCTCCAATGCCAACCATCAGAGCGAACCGTAGTTTTGGAAAGGTGCGAACCATGTCGCGAGCAACACGAGTGGCTGAATTTGTGCCATATCGGCCGGCTGGAAGACAACCAACGACCACATAATGTTTGGCGATGCGACCATATACGTACGTGTTGTCATCGCTGTCTTCCGTTATTTCTAGACCGTCAAATTCTTCGTCAAGCATACGACATGCACAGATATACTCTTCTTCCAAAGCACAGATCCATGCTACTGTATAGGAGTCAGCTGAATCGGGACTCCGCAGCTCTTCCCGGTTCATTTTTGACCAATAAAGAAAACCCGCTTCGCTGGTGTTTTGGGGAATTTCGATCCTGTATTATGTATAGAGTTGTCATAAGCTCGATCGTTTATATCCGATCCTGTTCATAATTATCAGAGAGGACGAGTCCAGAGACATGAAGAGGAGGCGCAGATTGCGAAGAGGGGAAGGCCGCGAGGCTGAGACGAGGCTGTGAGAACAGAACGTTACTGGGGTTTGAAGAGCCTCTTATTTTGTTGATGCTAGTTATTGTACTGCGCAAAACAGAGGTCCACAACCACCTTGAAAGAGCTCCATATCACGAACCCTTTGCCCTAATATAGTAAATATATTGGCAGTAGGAGTTAAAAAGGAACTTATCATCGTTTGGAATCTTGAATTTTGCGCATAGCGGCCAACTGAATATGTTGGCAACGATGTTTGTTTAGTTTGCAATCCTCTCGTAACTAATAGTTGGGGAAACAACCGACGTATGGTACTGATAACCAGGCTACGATCTATCACCATTGGCTCGGTCAATAGCCGCTGATGAACTTATTGAAGTTGACAGCTATGATTGTGTTATTTTACAGCGAAAAGAGCGATAAGGTAAAATATCTATCTAGGGTAGATATATTAGCTTAAGGATGGACGAAAGCTCTGTATTGAGCTTTGAATTATTAACCTCACCCAATTTTGTCATTCAGTGTCCGAATATTATACTGCTTCCATGTATAAGTATGACCGTCTTCCCTACTTAATATCGGTTGTCCTCTCCGACATAAGCGCGCAGACAGCTTTCTAGATCGCTTGAAAAAATGGACATATCGATCTGATCTGATCAGCGAAAATCTTCTGCATCCTGACAAGGTATTAAGCAGTAAGCCCGAATATATACTGTGCAAGGAAGCGGATGAACTGAGTAAATCTTTATTATGAAACTCGAAATAAGAAATTAAAACAATGAGAATAGTATGCGTAGTATCCTTAGTCGCCGAAGAGACTAAAAGGAGAGAACATATGTATACATTGCAAACATCAGGGAGGTTCTATATCCTGCTCACCAAGGAGAGAGATGTAGAAAAGTTACGGACTAAGATAGGAATTTAGGCAGCTTATCTACTTTTAAGTATTCGCTTCTTGAACCATGCTCGCAGTTAATTGTGGCCCTTACTTCCTGTTATTTCTGGTCTTGGTGAATGTATATGCAATGACGATTGGCAGATACATTCCGTTTATTTCATTACAGCAGAAAGGTGATGTATCCGGAGCACTCACCCATGATATCTACTTTAGCCAAGGTTAGTTTCTTTTCCTGAATAAATAAATTTGCAATTATTAGACTATGGATCAAATTTTGCTTTTGCAGCTTCCGGGACCATGCACGCGGTGATAAGAGTCACCTTACTTTTACATTTTGAGAGGGATCCCTGATCTAAACGTCACGTTCCTTAGGCTCAATACCAATGATGTGTACCATAGTGTAAGTACCAAACTCAAATCTTAGTTCATGTGTAGCACTTTTCCATTTAGAGAAATAGAGTAGAAGCGCATCATTATTACGGGTACAGTCTCTAGGAGTACCAAACTAGAATCCGCACCTTCAAACTGATGATTACTCATTTCCCTCAAATTTAATATTCAGCCCAAGAAATATTATTCTTCTCAACGTACGTCTTCCATTTCATAGTCAAAATTTAGTCTAAACGAAGGGCAAAATGAAAAAGTTAGGGACGCTTCAGCAAATATGCGCGGAAGAGCCCTACTGTCACCTGTGTGGAGATATCATGTTCGGCATAGATGATTCATCTGATGATATAACTTCATCAGAACAAATATTCACTGAATGCACAGAATGGAGCGACATGGTACAGAGAGAGGGCTATGTCTATGGAAAGCCCGAGGAGTTGAATAATATCTATTTTAAGATACCGTGGATATGGAATCGGATATATCGTGGCAGTAAGCAAAGATATCTGATATATTTAGCAGCAAATCGCCAGTGTTTATCTTTAGAGGACTAATTATGGAGAAAATGGAATAGTTTTTCAGACGTGTCGTGGTGATCGTAGCAACTTTCATCTTTCTGGTGTTGGTTTGCTTGGTCCGTGGAGCGAGTATTTCACGAGACTTCCAAAAAGCGAAAATGACCTTATCCTTGGAGATCCGTGGGAACTTCCTGATAGATTCATCGAAGCTTACGCAGTTCCGATAGGATGTCGTTTGTGGGATAACAAACCGTTTG
Organism: Paecilomyces dactylethromorphus; assembly: GCA_029606265.1. NCBI lineage: Eukaryota > Fungi > Ascomycota > Eurotiomycetes > Eurotiales > Thermoascaceae > Paecilomyces > Paecilomyces dactylethromorphus. Next base: position 651,565 of record JAPVCE010000038.1, read on the forward strand.
CCTATCCTATCCACGAACGATGCTGGGTATTAATGACGCATATACTCGATGCAGATCTCATAAAAACGCACCTCGATCTCTTCGTGAAAGCCTTTCGCCGAACGTATGTGAATCGAAAATTATATAATTTGGATAATAAGATCTGCGACGATTATGAATGGGAAGAGTTAGAAGAGTATTATGGAGATATGTTCATAGAAAATCCGGACAAGTATCTTGCACGTCTAGAGAAACAAATGGAATGTTCGGAAAAGAGACATGCACTTAGGGACCCCTGGAAGGTTGTTGAGATAAGAAATCTGATTAAAGCGGGAATACATCAAGAAGCGCAGAAGAGGAGACCGAATGAGCAGGCTCCTGTCTCATCTATTCTCAAAAATAGGGCTACTACCTGCCCTTATATCCCCACACGAGGTAAGATTGAGAACAAAAAAAGACTCGATGTGCTAAAGTCGAAGCCTTGTCATCAAATGATCCTGCGTTCTTCGTCTACTTTAGACGGAGAAAAGATCATCCTCCCAGCAGAACTTATCCTGCTTATTATGGATCAACTCTCCAACTCCAGGGAGATACGGTACCTACTATGGGTTTTTCCTCATTGGGATCTATTGATTCCGCGGAGTTACTGGCGCACTCGATTTGTCAAAGACGTTATGCTGGATTATAAAGAAGTTCCAAGTCTAGACGTCTTAGATTGGAAACATCTATACTTCCAGATCGAGGAGGTCTTCGAGAAAAGTCATGGGTTGAGGAATCGGAAACGAATAATGAAGGTTCTTGAAAAGGTCAAGAAGCTTTTCTTGGAATATCTCGCCAAGGAGGAACGCAACAAGGTGAGACGTCAAGTGCGAAAGAAGTGTTCATGAGTTTCGGATGAATTAGATGGCTATTAGTGGGCTGAAGAAGCTGTTTCCAGATGAGGCAATTGCAGGTTCAGCCGAAATTTGTATTTATTGCTATTGGAACGAGTCAGTGACTCGGATAATACACGGTTGCTTATTTAGAGAGAGGAATATCCTTTGATGTAATATAGTACCGCTTATGCCGGTGCCACACTGTTCTCGCTTTGCACGTCTACTGCTGGAGGGCTTCTGGCAACGGTGGAACCTTAAAATCTATGAATTCCACCCAGCACACCTGATTAAGGAATGGTCGATTGCTTCACTGTCTATTTAGTTTTATAGACATCCCATATATGCTAATAAATCCTGAGAAATTTCTGGTAGCATATTAACTCTCTGCTTACTTTCTGTATTAAATCCCCCGCAAATAAAGAAAATTTGAGCAACAATCAAGGCGCAAACTGGTAGGCCATGGGCTCAGCATGACTACCGTAAACGCTGAGCCTATTCCTTCCGTTCAGTCTATTATATAGATCCTCATCACTATGCCCGCCATAGTGAATGATAACTAAAGTTCGTATATCATTCAATTCGGCCATAAGTCTCCCAGATCTCCTTGTCAAGGTGCGTATGACTATTCGAGCCTGGGATTTCGTAGGTAGCCACTTAGAAGTTAAAGTCGTCCTGGAACGGGTCAACTGGTTCAGCAGCTTCTTTCTCGACGTTGATGTTATCATTTACCTTCTGATATAACAACAAGACCTTCATGGAGTCATATCTGCCTGGGTGTTTTCGATCGAAGACTTGTTTAACTTTTGTATTAGCTGCCTTGATTGTTCGAGCTAGGTCATCCATGTTTCCTTCTCAATGGCGCACAAGCATCGAGTTCGGTTGGGATAACTGGGCTCCCTTTCGTGCTAAGAAAAGCATTCCAGTTAATCTGATTTGAGTGTTCATCATAGTTTGAATGGGGACCGCGTTAATGGATGCATGAGAGATAGCGCATAAAGCATTACACGGGAATGGTCTAGATCTTGCTTCGAGATTCCTAATCATTGATACAGAGCATATTTGCTTTTTCTCGCTGAGAAGGAATTACGCCCTCCTCAGAGCCTTGTTGGTTTACGGGCTCAGCCTTAAGCGCAGGAAATCGAAATTTCAGCCCGAGCTGAAGGGCATTATTGCCTTCGAGCCATCGGCACAGCGCATCTATTCGATAATCCCGCGAACGTTGATGATCAGGCTTCGGCTTGAAACTTTGGAACAATTCTTGCCCCCTGGTAATCTTGTTATTATGTGGGTGCGGTCCAGGTAATATGGAGCTGATTCAGCCGCCTGTTATTCAAAGGATACGACTAAAATCTTGAAGCTGAGACTTATGCTTTCTCTTATTTCCTATCTTATGATCTGGAAAAATATTGTTAATATATCGTGGATCCCTCCATCTTGCTAACATGATTACTAGAGTGAGCCACATATTAGCAACCATAGATCTAGTCATATCTCTAAACATTTAATTTCGAGGAAGATGAATAATTCTGTAGAATCATTGATCGATTGTTTCTTGTCAGCGCCAAAAGTTTATCTGCATATGATCTGTCAATCACCTCCTTTAATCTTGCTTCTTTGATTGCTATGGAATTTACTATACATTGAGATCCAGCTTTTTGGTATAATAAGGAGTCAATTATGTTTTCGCTTCTTCTGGATTCTAGCCTTCAAAAAAGGCAGTTTGGGAAGCATTAGATCGAATACAATTGATATGCTTTCATGCCCCAGGATGCGATATAATGTTTATCCGGCGCTAGGATAAAGTAAGACATCCGCAATTCTAGAACGTGAAAGTAAATATAAAAATAGAATTGAAGTCCCCCCTTGATGGACTTATTTATTGTACTTTGGGAATTTAAGACAGGTCTCATTATAATGGAAAGATCTGAGGTATGAACTATCAACTAACGGAGATTATACAGGTCTTCTGCGGAGTCAAGTTACGTATGCATTGAGCCAGACCGTTGAAGAACAAGATTGCGGCTTGGGATATCAGAAAACGAAGCACAGAATTATCTCTGACCTTCAATCACTAATGGAGAAAGATATGCAAGAGCTGGCTGCCCCTGTCTAGTGTCACTTTGATAATTGTTTTTTGTGTAAGTATATGAGACCTACAGACTGTTCTGGGGGTTTTGGTGGACAATGCATGGCCCAAGTACCATTCGTATTAGGTTTCACGTCAAATTACTCGATGGAACTCAAGCAAGACATTATTCTCCGAAGTATTCCGTCACCTTACTGCGTAATCTTCTTAGAGGCTGCTGGTTATATTACTCTATTGTGGCTGTGTTATTATTAGTAACGACCATCCCCGTTCCATCCCGGACATATCCCGAAGCCACCCCTCAGGAGTATCATTTGTTCTTCGTCTCTGGAACCCTTCTCCTGGCTAGTCTTAAACAAGCGGGACGGACGCCAAGACTCCTGGAAGCTTCGAGCCGAGAGAACACATCGGCTGGAGGGGCCGCTTCCAGATTTTCCATTCTTGGAAAATCATCAGCAGAGAAATAGGTTGCTAAACTTGAACGGGACTAGTTCCCCCCGAATATAAATAATGAAAAATCGGTTGGTGGGGGTTTATGCCACGGCGGTTGCGGACGGTATCTGTACTTCTGCCACTTCATCTCAAATGTGGGACAAAACAATGCCACGGGGCTCAATGTCTGATCGTCAAAGGTAGGGTAGTCTAATGCTAAGGTAACGCTAGAGTAGAATAATGGAACTCTGGAAAAATAGAATTTGGAGGATCTTGGGTCATGGAGAGCAGTTTCACGGTTCTGTGATCTGAGACTTGAAAAGCTTCCGTCCTTCTGAAATGTTCGTGAATCCCCACCGCTTTCCATATTGGGATTAACTTTGGATATTTCCTCTCAGCTAAATACTCTCCTCTATCAATTGCGCATCCAGCGGCATTTTAAATTATGGTTCTCGGGGATTAGATAAATAGCAGATGAAATGGAGGTGTACACTCAGCTCTGCAGATCTCTCTTGCTTTTTTTTTCCATGTGCGGCAGTGTAGCAGCTATGTATGCCTGGAAGGGGTGTTTCTTGGACCCTGGATCTAGTGGGACATCATCGCATAGCCTGAAAACTAGTTTTTCGTGGAGGATGCCAGATAGATTGCGCATTTCACCCTACGTTCCTGATAGCGATTTCCAGACCACTACAATGTTGTTCGGCCGCCACACGCAGCCCCTGAGTTTCCTAAATGGTCTCCGGTTGAGACATCAACACGAGGAAACGGAGGACCGTCGTTAGACGTCATCAATAGTGTCGTAGAAAAGAAGCCACCAGGACCAGAACCTATGCGGCTCTCCAACGCCACGGTGCCAGCCCTAATAATCATGAATGCCGTATCTCTCGCAGTAAGGCTGAGTGACAGAACTCGCAAACTATGGATTACAAAGTAGAGAGAGTAGGAGACCTACCTGCGGGTAATGTCGCCTATGTCTAGCAGAGTCAAGAATTATTATGTTTCCTAAATTTCTACAGGCGGAAACACGAACTCTTTAGCTTAACAGCGGCCAGAGAAAAGTACTACACCTCCCTACCGATCGCTATTAAGGATAGGGTGTATATATAGAAACTGTCAGCATGCGTATGCCAAGCCATCCGTCTATGGAACCCGGCATTGCCCGTCAAAGGAAGATTTAGAGAACTGTCCAGAGCGCATCTCGACTGTGCTGGGCTTGACACGGAGCCGTACGAGGCGTTGAGAATGCAAAAGGAATGGGTCAAACGGGCGAGCATCACTCTAAAGTTCCACGTTTCTCTGCGCATTACGCAGGAGGTATTATTCGTTGCAGAGCAGAGTAGTAAAGTTGGTGATCACCTGGATTAGTTACTGGAATAAGGACATCAGACTTCAGAACTGTCGGTCAAAGGGACACGGCAGACACAGAACAAAGACGAATCAGGACAACGGCACAGATAAATGTGGGTCGACGGCTTGTCTAAGGGCCTTCGTCGAGCCCCGCCGGTCCGAGGTGACGAGGAGGAATCTCGGGAGGAATGGAAAAGAAAGGGGTCTGTGGCTGTGCGGATCCAAAGTCTGGCGGAATATGGTTCTCTGATCTTCACTCCGTACCAGAGTATTATTCCGTTAGGGAGATGTAGCTGCTGGAGAGTTCGTGAGACTGCAGCTGCAGCTGGGTCTTCTGTACAGAGTCGAATTCCATGATGACTCGGGAAAAAGGGGTGGTCGTTGTCGATAAGACTCGGGAACGCTAGAGTATTCGGGAGTTCCCATGATCCAGGCCATTGAGCTTGCTTGTTGCTAATCCGTGCTGGTGGATGAGAGAACGGACTATGGGCGCTCAGGAAGAGGCCCGACAGGAGGATCCCGCCGCACGATCAATCCCATTATAACAGATAGTCGGATAGTTGAAGCCGCTGGGGGGCACCGTAATAATCTGAGAACAGCCATAATACCTTTCAACGTGCTAGGCTTGACCCTGGGGCCCCATCACGCCCTTTCAGGGCCCCGCTAGTTTAGGGGCTGCTTGTGGAGGCCCCTAAACTTCCTAAAAAGCAGGTACTTGGAGAGCCGCATGTTCACAGCTCATGGTCACTCCTCCCCCACGACACTATTAATAAACACCCAACGAGTTTCGCACTTCTTTATGTTGATGTTCCGCACATAATCTTTCGCTCAGAATCTAGAGAAGTTGGTTGAACTTAATCTACCGAGGACAAAAATTATGACGCTACATGGATGTGATGATGCTTCTCCCTTAACAATCCCGAGGTAGCTTAGCTAGCTAGTCCACTTTACTAGCATAGTATGTCTTAGAGAAATGAAGATATTTAACAGCCCCTTAGGGACTCATTTGATACGAATAAATGACCAATAAAGAGCGGTAGGTCATTCGGACAATAAGTATGGCAGAATACTTATCTTGCTGAGATCTCAGCAGGATATAGGATCAAGGTCACGCGGACTGTCTTCAAAGACCCAGCGAGTTATATTCTAAAGAGCCTAGATGTCTTTCATGAGTATATTATTGTAACATTCACATCTATGCCTCTTAGTGAGCTATAGAGAAAGGCTTGCCTAATTCTTCAGTTATTAGCATTGTTTCCTCTAGATGCTTAAGATATAAGAAAGCATGAAAAATAGAGTACAATCATTACAATTAACTATCTTAAAGATATTGAAGTTTCTATCCGCTAATGTAGAGCCATTCTTATGTGTCTTCTAAGTTAATAGCATATTATCTATTTAGTGTATTCCCAGAAGTATCCCGGCAGCAGAAATCCTGCCTGATACGAAACATATAAAATAAAGCATAGCTACCAGTGTGTCAATCGTATACGGGAATACTTACATTCTCTACAACAGTCCTGTTAGAGTCTATTAGTATTAGTTTTATAATGTAGTAGTAGCAGCAAGCTTGATCACATGTTCTCAATCGTGCCTTCCTAAAGAGGAAATTTGATGTTATACCATATGCCAGGTCTATAGAGATGGAATTGTATGCGATGAGAAGTTCGAAGAGTGAATGCTGGTGCCCGCCCGTCTCGTTTCTACTCTTTTTGACCATAATGTCGCGTGTTCTCTTCCGAGCTCGAGCCGGGGATATCCCCGGGACTGTATGTGTTGTTGTCCACAGCGGTGGAAGGATGGCACAACGCTAACATAGTTATAGTATCATGAAGATCCTACAATCGGCCCGGAGATTGCGGCCCTGGGCCCCCGGAGTCGGGAGTCCACCGTGTCTGGTGTGTGGCTGGCCATTCTGCATGGCCAATTTTCTACCTCCGATGGCTGCGTTACGAGGGCCGAAGTAGGGGTGAATAACCCTCGGGGTTGGGCGGATCTGGTCACGTACCAGCGGCCACCGGGGGCCACCCGGGCAGCAGCACGACCATTTCTTGTGGTGCAGTGTAAGGGCTGCCAGTATGAGGGCTCAGCCAGTGTGTGGGGAGGGGGAAGACGCCAGCTGCGGCGATATATGCGCAGCCTGGGCCGTAGGAGAAGGGGGGCAAATCGAACGCCGATATATGGCATCCTGGCCGTAGGGAGGGCCGCCCGTTTTTATGAGTATGATTATGGTACAGACCGCGTACGGACCTGGTATCTCGGGCGGTTTCCCTATCTCCTACTTGGGAGAGATTGCCGAATGATCCAGACATTTTTGGATCATGTCCAACAGCATCACTAACTAGCGCCACGGGTACGGGCACGGACCAGGTAAGCTGAGTCCAAACAACGTTGCTTCGCCAACCCCGGCTGACGACAACTTAACTGAGTAAGGATGGGAAGTACCTCGAGCTGTTTCGGGGCCCAAGTTTCACGCCGTCCCCACGACTCCGCGGCTCACCGTCTCCTTTCGCTTGCAACACTAATTATTACTACTCGCCCTCGCTCTTCTTTTTCTACTACTCCAACTTCTACTTCTTTCCAACCATCTCACAGCTGTCTCTGCGCACTGGTAAGTTACCTGATTTCTCTTCAATCCTCAGTCCCATATCACATTGAGGGGGGCGCCAATCCAATGACGGAACGTTGTCGCCATCTCTACCCCTCTGGTCCGGAGGGGATCGACAGCAGTTCCCAGCGTGGCCACCTTGCGAGCCCCTCTTCACAATGCGGTCATAACCAAGAATGCTCTCCCCCTTAAACGACTCCCCCTCTTTGTGACTTACTTTGTTCTCTCGACATTGTCTGTATTCTTCAGAAACTAACCTGCCTGTGTCATTGTCAACAGATCTCTATTCCCCACTACTGCTCTATCGGTTTTGCTTGACACTTTCCCAGAAGGACACCTTTGACAATGGCGGCGAAGGCGATTCCTTCTCATCTCAGAGCCCCCGCAGCAGATGCTCCCTCCGGGGAGAATGCCTTCGAGCGGAAGCACCATGGCAAGACCCAGTCGCACATGGTAAGTCGGCGCATTCTGAACCGGAGAAGTGGACGTGGTGTTTGGGGTGGAAAGTGCAATGCAACGACATGACAATCTGCGCGGGGAATCGTGGTTGCCAACGATGATACCTCCTGACCGTGGTATTAATTGAGTGGCCTCGTATTACATACCATTGAGGATCTTTGCTCTACTCGCCCCGCGCAGTGTCAATTGTTGACTGCATTATCCACAATCACACCAATTGCTATTTCTGAATATCTCTGCATGACTTATAACTATGCGTTCTTTGGTTACTAGACCAACTATGTATATCGATCTCATAGACAGGTTGCTGACAGCGTATTCCGATCCGTCACAGGCTTTCGAGAATGCCTCCACCAGTGTCGCCGCTTCTCAGATGCGCAATGCCCTGAACGCGTTGGCTGAGACCGTCCCCGACTCCCAGGAGAAGAAGCGCTTTGAGGCTGAGATGGACAACTTCTTTGCTCTCTACCGCCGTTTCCTGAATGACAAGGCCAAGGGCAATGTTGTCAACTGGGACCGCATCGCTCCTCCTCAGCCTAACCAGGTCGTCGACTACAACGAACTGGGAAACACCGCCTCCGTCGAGTTCCTGAACAAGCTGGCTGTGCTCAAGCTCAACGGTGGTCTGGGTACCTCCATGGGTTGCGTCGGTCCCAAGTCCGTCATTGAGGTCCGTGAGGGCATGTCCTTCTTGGATCTGTCTGTCCGTCAGATTGAGCACCTCAACCGCACGTACAACGTCAATGTCCCCTTTGTTCTCATGAACTCCTTCAACACCGACCAGGACACCCAGTCTATCATCAAGAAGTACGAGGGTCACAATGTCGACATCATTACCTTCAACCAGTCTCGCTACCCCCGTGTCCTCAAGGACTCTCTCCTGCCTGCCCCCAAGAGCTTTAACGCTCCCCTGCAGGACTGGTATCCTCCCGGCCACGGTGACGTCTTCGAGTCGCTGTACAACTCCGGTATCCTCGACAAGCTGCTGGAGCGCGGTGTTGAGATCATCTTCCTCTCCAACGCTGATAACTTGGGTGCTGTTGTCGATCTCCGTATCCTGCAGCACATGGTTGACTCCAAGGCTGAGTACATCATGGAGCTGACGGACAAGACTAAGGCTGATGTCAAGGGTGGTACCATCATCGACTACGACGGCAAGGTCCGTCTGCTCGAAATTGCCCAGGTGCCCAAGGATCACGTCAACGAGTTCAAGTCCATCAAGAAGTTCAAGTACTTCAACACCAACAACATCTGGATGAATCTGCGTGCCATCAAGCGTGTCGTTGAGGATAACGAGCTCGAGATGGAGATCATCGCCAACGAGAAGTCTATCCCCGCCGACAAGAAGGGCGAGGCTGATATCTCTATCATCCAGTTGGAGACCGCTGTTGGTGCCGCCATCCGTCACTTCAAGAATGCCCACGGTGTCAATGTGCCCCGTCGTCGCTTCCTGCCTGTCAAGACCTGCTCCGACCTGCTGCTGGTCAAGTCTGACCTCTACCGTCTCGAGCACGGCCAGCTGGTCATGGACCCCAACCGTTTCGGTGGCGTACCCGTCATCAAGCTGGGTTCCGACTTCAAGAAGGTCTCTGACTTCCAGAAACACATCCCCAGCATTCCCCGCATCGTGGAGCTGGATCACCTCACCATCACAGGTGCCGTCAACCTGGGTCGCAATGTGACGCTAAAGGGCACTGTCATCATCGTGGCCACAGAGGGCAGCACGATCGATATCCCTCCAGGCTCTATTCTGGAGAACTGCGTCGTGCAGGGCAGCTTGAGAATCCTCGAGCACTAAACGCTCGGTCGGCTATATTACCTGGCCGTTCATCTTTAGAACTATTTAATTGCGCTTTCTCTGTTCCCTCTTTGATCCCCCGTTCTATGATTTTACGGCGTGGAGTGGCCGGCGAGCAGACTACGGATAGGTTTGTGAGGAAGCCTGACTGTTCTGGGATCGGTTCGCGTCGTGTCTGAAGACTCCAAGGGCGTGTCCGCTGGAAGGACTTACAGGTGTCCGTATCAAAACTGCTCGGAGTCATAGTACAGCGCTTTTCATTGTTTAATGGTTTAAACCGGCTATAGTCCGTTTGGTTTCGGACTGGAGGGCATACATCATCAGTTAGCACACAACCACTGCAGAGCGCATTGATTAATAAGAATATTTATCTTCTGAACTATGCAAGATCATTGATTCGTAGGACAGAATCCAAGTAACCTACTGGCATAACATATAGTAGATAGTGTAGTTGTGATTGTTGTCACGCACGATAAGGCCGGAAATACTATCCGGCTGTACATCAGCTGCCTGCGGAAGCTAACTTTGTACATCGAAGACGATCTGGGGAAAACAATCCAGTATCAAGCTAAGCAACACCATTAGTTTCTCATATTTGGTTGAATAACTCTTGTCTATCAGAATCGTTGTCATATTCATCTATCGTTATTGTCTCTGGGTTGTCAACGCCCGATAGCGGATGTCCCCTGGGCGAGGGCGATGGATAGGCTTCATACGTCATATTTGGCCGAATTCTGGCTGAGGTCATCGCTGGCGATGATAAATCTCAATGGGCAGACTGTCATTACCTATAACCTCTGTGAATAACAAAGAAGAAGAAAAAAAAGTACCAACACCAACGACATTCTCTGTTGAGATCGTGACGGTCGTGTTGTGGGGGGAGATGAGCGATTCCTCCCAGTATCGCCGCATTGCGCCAGGACCGACGCCAGAGGGTAGTCCACCAGGAGACTCGGGTGGGCTTGCACCAGCGCCATGGAAGAAACGAGTCTCAACTGCCTGTCTCGCGTGCAAGAAGTCTAAACGCAAGGTCAGTAGTCACCGCATCCCTGTCTGGCGCCGGGATTCTACCGTAGAATCTGCGGCATGGTGGGTCGGACGAAATATAGTTAACTAGATACCATACAGTGCTCAGGGATCCCACCATGTGACAACTGTCGAGCGTTCAATCGAGAGTGTATCTTTGATGAGTCCCTGGACCAACGCCGTCGTGTGGCAGCGAAGCGCACAGCAGAGGAGTTGAACTATCATCGAGATATGCTAAATGATCTATTCAAGGTCATCCGGTCAGCGAATCACTCCTCCGCACAGCGACTATTAGAGGTTATCCGTAGTGATGCTACCCCGGAGGAGATCCGTAGCTATATTGACGAGACATTGGCACAGCTTCAGTTGAGCCGTGATGAGAAGGATACAAAAGAAGCTACCAACAAGCTGAGGGATATTCGGCGCATGGTCAACTTGCAGGGTCCCAGTCCTTCCTTCCGGAGAAAGGTGATGGATGTTCACTTTCTCTGTGATTCACCTCCATTTCGTGTCCCTGCCAAACCCTGGACGACTGTCACTGATGATGATGAGATCGTGTCGCATCTAGTATCCTTGTATTTTACCTGGGATTATCCTTTCTACGCCTTCCTTGATAGCGAAGTCTTTATAAAACATATGGCAGTAGGTGATATTGATACTGAATTCTGCACTCCGTTTCTTGTGAATGCGCTTTTGGCGAACGCTTGCGTAAGTGGGAAGGAGAACCTGTGTGAAAAACGAGTATAGCTGATATTGACACGAAACAGCACTATTCAGAATTCTCTGAGGCTTATGCGGTGCCTGGAGATGTCATGACCAAAGGCGCCGATTACCTAGCGGAAGCTGAACGGCTTTACGAAGAACAGTCCAATAAGTTAACCTTAGCAACATTGCAAGGGACGCTGCTCCTTTATTCCAAGTAAGTTAACCATATTTCCTGATGTGTAACCACAAGCCGCATTGCTGATGCGAAAGCAGATATGCCAATTTTGGCAAGGATGACTTGGGCTATCTCATGTTGCACAGGGCTGTGGAGATTGCCAGGGATTTGGGGTACATTAGCGACAAGGATGATGCCTTAATTTCTCTTGAAGGCCGCTCAGAGGACTATATCAATTCAACGATAAGGACTATTTGGGGCTTATTTCAAATTGATACGTAAGTCCTTAAAATCTCCTTCTCTTTAGTCCATTTTCTGATTTCATATCAAGGGTGTCTCACGTAGGATTTTTGCGGCCCAACCGAATTCGCTATGTGCGCTTGCGACGGCCGCATCGGATAACTCCTGAGCAAGACAATGCCCTCTGGATACCATACCCGACTCATCGAAGTCCTCGTAGAGCATATTATAATCTGTACTTTGATGAAGCTTGCAGTCTCAGTGAGATTGCAGCAGATATGTCATCCAACTTATTCTCTAGAAGAGGCAATTCTTCCCCAGTGGCCAACCGACGAGAAATCGCAAATGATTTGTATGAACGACTACGCAAGTGGAAGAGAGAATTGCCCCGCCTGTTCGGACCTGATGAGAGTCCGGCACCACATATTATTCTCCTCAAGTGCGGCCCCCTATCTTAGGTGGTCATATTCAAGACTTTCAAGGATGTCTCCATAACTAACATTTCTAGTCAGTGCCCGCTATTATACCACTGTGATCAATCTGTTCATGTGTTGCGACAGCCCGGACTGTTCGAGAGGTTCCTCACCACCTACACCGCCAGAAAGCCCGTCAGCAAGGGCAGAAGAAATAAAGGTAGACTGTGTTCGGGAAATTGCTTCCCTCATGCGTATCCACAGACGGGAGTTCAGCATGTCCCGTTCGCATTCTTTTGCCCTCTATTCTATCAATTTGGCACTCTACGTTCTGCTGGATCAGACGACTGGAGAGTTCGACATTCTCGATCCCGACTTCCTGTCTCTTGCTGCAGCTTTCAACATCATTGCATCTCGTTCGAGCCTGGGCCGGAACCTGTTCCACATATTCCGGCAATCTGTTCGAAGCAAACAACAAGGCTCTAAAGCAAGATCATCTGATGCTGTTCCAGAAGAACTCAAGCAACTCTTCGACGAGGATGTGCAGAGTGACAAATGGGATGATTACGCCAGCGGCCTAGAGAAGCTGAACGAGGATTCCCGCTATCCTAGCATCGGGGCTGATCACGATGAAGTCGACCCGCGAGGGCTACAAAATTATGATGGCTTTGGACTTTGTGATATGTTGGATCGCTATGAGAGCCTCAGTTTAGGCAGGGATGACAAGAGCAAAGAAGTTTCCGGGGTTGAAGGCAGAGGAGAGTGATCATTTTGACCACCCTGTTTAACCCTGAAGATATCAGTCACTTGAGCTGTAACCGAATGTGAACTGGTAACTGTCGGTTGAGCCAGTACATGACAGCTATTTTTCAGGCCCTTTGGCATGCTAATTTTAGGTTCTACTGTGCTCAGGATACCAAATTACACCTTCAAAGGTTGAATAGAAGTTCGGTACGTATTTGTGAATTTTGAAGAGAAAATGAATATTTGCTGATATCAGAAGTCATCTCATACAATGATGACGCTAGGGGTGCGAATACATGCATTATGCAACTTCTCACTGATCAAAGATACATCAACTCTTCTCAAGACGCTTCAAGATATTAGAATTTAAAGTTTTAGAGAGATCAGACGTCTATTTCAAAGACAATAGATTAATACACATGCTGAGTGTTCTGGTCATACTATGCGTGTTTAGTTAGGAACTTGTACATTCTGCACTCTATGCCTCTGTACCACTAGTGTAGTTTCGGAAAGTTATGGTCATACATGTTGATAGCTATGAATAATAATTCTATTAGCAGTGTGCTTTTTTCTTGCTTAATACTAACAATAACATCGTATATTATCCCTGAATCCCATCGCTTACCAGTTTTATATTGATTCACTCCCGCAACTTTTTCCTAATAATCCTCTCAACTTTTCCACAACCGTGCCACCAACACCAGACCGCTTCTCTTTCCCCACCATCTTACATATTCATCACTAGAAATAAACCACCTCGTCATCCTTCCTATCACATCATTTAACATCATTATCATTAGATTCAGGCACTAGTTGACATGACTCGTGAAGACAAATTAGCTGCTTAATGGCTACATGGCCATAGAGTAGGTTGTGAGAAACTTGGTAGAGTCTAACCCGAATTACACTGTTTAGTTCTAACTAACACGGCTATGCAAGCCAGATGCAGATCATTTCATAAAAGACCTAGCGTGGGGGTAGGTAGTAAATTCAATCCCAGAACCCGCCGTCTTCATCCCTCAGCGTTCTGAACGTACAAGTTCAGCGTTAGCGAAAGAAAACTCAACGGTAGGTTATGCTTGTTTAGGCATCCAAGACTGGAGAGCGATCACCAATATTGAATACATTTTAGGGGTATTAGACCAGTCACATTAAAAGTAAACGGTCAAAGCGTAATCTATAGATGCTACTGGATATACGCGGCTTGCTTGGCGCAAATAATGGGCACATACAAATTGCTTACTGGTCCTTAAAGACGGATCCACTGATCGCTGTACTAGATCCATGGGACCTAACTGTTAACGTGAAAAAACCGAAGGTGTGTCTCCTAGGCTTGACACCTTGTAGGGTCCGTGTGAGGTGAGATCCGCTTAGTTTAGGAGGTGAAATGATCTACATCCTTGTGAGAAAAAGTGCAAATATGGAGGTGAGGTGATCGTCCACTATTATTCTAAGGAGCCTTTCTAGAATCTCGAATTTGTTCAGACATATCCTACCTAATGTCTTCTACAATATGACCTGGTAGAATAATATTACTCTCGTGGATTCCTTCCAGCCTAGTGACAAGATTATTAGGGGCGACCAGTAAACATAATAATTTCGAATGTTTTATCCTATCCCTAGACATGCCTGACAACAACGTGGGTCCCTCTTGCGAAGATGCAGCGGGGACCCTTTGTCCTGAAGAATATCTCAGCAACTTATAATTAGCATTTCATTCGAGAATTAAACAGAGTGCTGTTGAATCGCACAGTAACTGCATTAGCGGCGCGTTGAGGCGCATCTGCCACGATGGACCCTAGCTATCCCTTGCATGTTGAACAACGAAGCTTCGCATCCTAAAGCAAAATAAACTACCCCAACGGTTTTCTCCAATACAAAAAGCCAAATCCGAATGGCCTCACATTCTTGCTGACGTCATTACTACACTGTAACTCCACAATGCTGCTGAAGAATCCCCGCTGCCACTGGGTCGCTAGATTTTCCAAGGCCATCAGGTCCCAGTAGACTGGAGCCGAGCACTAGATGCCCAAGGTACAGTTTTAGAGAATTTCTAGTCACCGCACTTCTCTCCAGAAGAGAAGACTGTTTCGCATTGAGCAGAGCAGCTCTCGTATTATCGTTACGGAACCTTGCCATGTTCTCATACAGCTCCCATCTCGTCTTGTTGTTCAGGACTGTTTCCTCTAAAATAGGCATAAGAGGCTTCAGGCGTGCCTCATTAGTCTGGCTGAATTCTTTCAGTTTCATGACCCACTGGTCATACGGTAGAGCACGGAGATTCCGTCCCGTGATCTCACCTATAACCTCGAAGAGACTGGTTATGTCCATGCTGTGGGCTTCTTCCAAGTCCGGCGTTATGTGGTACGCTTTACCAAGATTGTCGATAGATAAGGAGGTCGAAAGGACCGCAGAAACGGCATAGTCGACGGGAAGCAGCTCTTTGCGTTGCAATGGTAGAAGTGGATATATGCCGAGGGTGAGTGTATCAGCGATCAGTCGGCCCATATAATCGTCTGGATTTCCTGCCCCCGTGACGCTGTCGCAAAGAACGAAGCCAAATCGGTAAATGGCAGCTGGTAGCTTCTTTTCAATTGCCCGCTTCACCATTTTGTCTGCCACCCACTGACTCTGCCCATAGCCTGTCTCGTACGGGATCGCGTCGATGAACGGATCGAGGTCTTCGTCTTCAGATATAATGTTCTTCCCCACAAGTGCGGATGGCCCGAAGGCAGCGATACTGGATGCATAATGTACCGGCTTTAGCCGACATGTTGCGGCCAATTTTAGGACATGGAATGTCCCCAGAACATTAGCTGCTCTATGACTGGAATAGGGTTGGTTGTAGTTGACTTGAGCTCCTATATGGTAAATGACACTGGCCCAACCCGCTAGTTCTGCATATGACTCGGCTCCAAGGTTCAATATAGGATGCGAGAGATCACCGATAATGGGAACTATCTTAGATTTCTGGGGCTCTCCCAAGTCTTCGAGGAGATTATACTTTGACATGTTGTCGAAGATGCGCTGTTTGCCCTGGTCTGGCGTTGTTGCCCGAACAAGACACCTGACAGAATGGACGAAAGGTAAATTGGTTAGGAGCTTCAGAAAGAAAGCTCCAATGAATCCAGTAGCTCCGGTTATGAAGACCTTTCCTTCTCCGTCAGCGGTCCAGTCAACCGGACTATCTTGTGGAATAATCTGGAGTTGCTCAATCATGTCGACATCCTTAAGCCATTGGTGCTTGGCTTCATCCATGCTCGATTTTCCGAGACCATTTACTTCTTGATCAATCTCCTGAGAAAGTTCTCTCAAGATAGGACTTTCGTACAGGTTCTGTACGGGGAAGGGAATTTTAAACGCTTGCCGGATCATGAGTGTTGCCGCTGACACATCAAGAGATGTCGCTCCCAATAAAAAGAAGCTGGTGTCTGGGCCAATATCGTCCGGTATTATTGCTCCCAAGGCACGTTGCCAGATGGATCTGACCTTCTTCTCCGTTGGAGAGAGGCCACTAGCATTGAGCCCTGTGTCATATTCCAATCTGCGACGTAACAATATAGACTCCAGCTGTTTTCTGTCGACTTTTCCGTTTCTATTAATGGGCATCTTATCTAGACAGGTAACCTGTGGTACCATATATATCGGAAGTCTTGCGTTTGCTTCTCGTTGGCAGTCCTCCCTGGTAGTGGAACCTGGATCCTTCAGAATCACACAAGCAACAAGCCAAGACGCATTGTCCTTAGGATCATCAAGCTTGAGTGCCGCGGCGGAGCTGACAAGGCCAGTCTTGCAAAGTGCAGACTCAACGACATCAAGATTGACTCTATGTCCTCGGTGTTTGATTTCGTTGTTGCGCCGACTCTGCCAGAAAAGACGACCTCGATGATCACGTCGAACAATATCATTAGTTCGATAGAGAAGTGTTTTGTCTTCATAATCATTGATTCCAGGAATTTTTATAAAAGCTTGGCTTGTCTTTGACGGATCGCAGAGGTATCCTCTCGCAAGACAGTGACCTCCAATGAACAGCTCGCCGATTCCTTCTCCCTGGATGAGCTGGAGTGCATCATCGAGCAAATAAAGCTCGGTGCTTTCATATGGAGTTCCAAGAGGGATCTGTTCTTCGTATATATCTTCGAGTAATATTTCGTGTGCAGTTGCTAGAACACTGCACTCTGTTGGTCCATAGAGATTGAAGAGATGCTTAGGAGGTGCTGTTTCCAGGACCTTCCTGACAGCAGCAATGTTAGGTGCCTCTCCACCTGTCAGAACAGAGTTGCAGTTCCGGAAAGTAGAAGGACATTCCAGAGCAATGACACTGAACAAACTAGCTGTCAGGAATAGAGAAGTGATGGCTTTCTGATCCAGCAGCTGCGAAAATTGCTGTGGATTGAGAAGCAAGTCCCGTTGTACGATTACAACCGTTGCACCAACTGTCAGAGACGCCCAAATGTCAAGCACAGAAGCGTCGAAACACGCACTATTTAAGTGGGCGACACGGTCATTTGAATCAAATATGACATTGCAGAGACGGATAATGCCTCTCTCGAGCGTTTCAACACCCTTCGGTATCCCAGTTGTCCCGGAGGTGAAGAATATATGGGAACGATAGTCCGGAGCGGTAGGTACGGGGAAGCAGAAACTTTGTTCACCAATATCGTCCGAGTGGGCTTCGTGATAATTTACTGTAAATCTATAGCGTATCGGTATCTGACGATCTGCATGGGAAGGACTCGAGATCAGAAATTTGGCATCAGCGAGCTGGGCCCGGGCCTGAATATCATCGTCGCTCATGGTAGGATCCAGCGGCACGCAAGTTCCTCCTGCGTAGACAATTGCAATTTGAGAGATGACGTTCTCGATTCCATGCGAAGTAAGAATTAAAACTGGTTCTTCATCCAGAAACGACTGAGATCGCAGTTTCTGGGCCAATTTTTTTGCTTCAAGATCGATCTCCGCATAGCTGAAGCTGACATGATCATCCAGTATTGCTGTCTTATGGGGCTGATTAGCAACCTGAGCTGCTATGAGCTGCCCAAGGTTATAGGGGTGATGCAAAGACTGAGCCATGGTATGATTGTAGCAAATATTGGTCTCAAAATGAAAGATGTCTTCTGTTGTTTCGATTCATATCAGATATTGAAGGAAGAAAGGGTTTTTATATCATTCCTTAAGAAACTCCCCACGTTGTGCACGTAATTGAGCCATGACCTCGAATAAGACGAGAATAACGTAAAATTTCCGTATAACTCATGAAGGAAGTATTACAGAAGGCATACGAAACTGAAATTCAACTCGTCACATATCGGCCTCTTTGCTCCATCTTGCCAATACTCAACCTGACCGTGGGTGGTCATGTGGTATCATACATTAGTTTGAAATTCATTGGATAAAAGAAACCGAAATGCAACTAATCTCTTGGTGCATTAAGGACCTTATGCAAGGAAACCGAGATTCTCTGAAGAAAATACTGAACCATGTCTATATAGATCGAGATAATTCGTCTATAATGGCGGCAATGTTATATCCTTCCTAGCTCCATGCATTGACATGTGTTCTGCATGAGCTAATGCCGTTAAATGCAGCTATAATGTACTTTGAACCTGCTCCCTGCTATTTAGGTCAAGAGTTATTTAATTTACCTATCACAATATTAAACGACAAATAATATTGCCTCATGGAAAGCACGTTGTTTCATCACGTGCGGTCTAGAAGACCCCAATATTCGGGATCTTCTTCCGGCATTTATATCCGATCAGTTTACCGTGAATCCCGCCTATTCCATGCTGGATCTAGACTCAGTTAACAATAAAAAGAGCTGGCCGATTAGAATCAAAGTTATCCTAATAGCCCCACACCTCCCCATTATGAAGCGGTGCAAGACATAGAGGCAAGCAAAAATCTTCACAGAATATACTACTAAGGTTGTAGATCACTTAGATGCCACTAGTATCTTGCAAATCTTCATACCGACATCTTGACTACGTCCTTATGTATCGGGAGGACACCCTACACTATACAAAAAACATTAATTTAATCATAATGTAAGAAATATAGCAACTTCATTAACTATCTAGAGTGCTTAAGGGCTGGAATCCAAGAGGCATTTAATTCCAGGTTTAGCCCTGATCGAAAATCTATCATAGGTTTTTGAAATTTCCACTATAGTCAAATAATTAATTAAAAGCTTACGCTTGACAGCTCATACAAATAACCGGTAAATATCATAAGATATCTATTATCACACCTGACTTACTATACGTGACGAGTTGGACTCAATGCAGGCCATGAAGCGGATCCTTCGGCTTGAACCGCATGGGCTTTGCTGGCACCTTTGATATGCAAGAATCACATGTCGAGACAATTATTCCTATTGTGAGAAGACTAGTAGCAGGCATTAGTGTCGGGGATTGGAGAAGTTGCATTAGTGGTTTCGTATTTATCTAAGACTTCTTTCATATTCAGTGAGACCGGTGTCTGTAATTGTTTGAATAAGTGTAAAATTGTCTCTGTGAATTTTTCAGTAGTCACATTCTGCCTCAGCTACTTATTTTTCTACATGTAGGAGGACTCAAGATATTCTATAGGTAATCGGAGGAACGACAGTATATCAGCTTCTGTATCCAATCTGCAGGGAAATTGCTTGTTCTTAAGCTTTCAGCTAGCTTATTAGTCAGTCTTAGATAACCCTCTCCCTTGAAATACGAATGGATCCCTACCCCTGTATGGTACGGCGGCTCTCTATTTAGCGCTTCTTCTGCTAAAGTCCATCTGATCTGGAACTAATAATCGATCACGGTAACTCCCTTGTAATCTTGTTAGGATGTGAGTACGATCCAGGAATATGAAGCTGAGGTGGCCACCTACTACCCGATGGAGAAGCCTCAAAACTTAAAGCTATTTAAAACCATTCTATCTATTGTTTCTATTACATGATCTGGAATGATAATAGTAATATATCGTGGATATCCTCCATCCTACTAACAAGGTTACCAGGGGAAACAGTATGTAATTCGACACGATCTGCGCACAATCAAATGTGTTTCTCGAAGTTGTCATGGTGTTCTGGATCAAGAATCTCAACCACATCATTCCAAAAGCTTTCGATATATAGAAGCATGCTGAGAATTGTCTCACGACTATTGTGCCGGTAGGGAGCATAGACTTGATCTCACCCACTTAACAGATGCCAGAAGCGGACATTCACCCGACCCCCCTCCAAGTCCCATGTCATCCTACGGCATAGCCGCAAAATAGTCGTCACTTGGTGTGTAGCACATCTGGGGACAGCCGTCGAAGGTGTGGATGCATTCAACGAATGGCAGTGCGCGGTAACGCTTGTTGAGTGGCCTGGACGGTCAGATTGGTGGATTGCCTTCCAACTATCTCCCTTGCATATAGAAAGAATTGCCTCCCGACAATATTATGAAGAATATTATTATTTCCTAGCCACGCAGGTACCTCTGCAACGGTGCAGTGCAACAGATGGATGATGCTAATAATATAAAATCTTTGACATAGCAATCATAGATTCTGTCTAAATATATAGCTGGTAACGTGTATGAGCGTGTGTTTTTGATTCTGCAGCAAGACCTTGAACCTGTTTATCTATCCACTCGTCTTACTTCAGAAGGAATATTGGCGCGACCCCCCATGACGGTGGGAGCTGCACAAACGTTTTCAGATAGTGTGAAGTCTTTTTGTGCATGCCTGCATATTCGGGCACTGGCCGTTACGCATGTCCGCCAAGAAATTAGCTGGATTGAGCTTGATTGATCTGGTCGAAAGCCGGAAATGGGATACGCCACAAAAAAGCAAAAAGAAATTCGACACCAGTCGGATTTGAACCGACGCCTCCGAAGAGAACAGATTTCTAATCTGTCGCCTTAGACCACTCGGCCATAGTGTCTTCAGGATGACAAAGTTTTTTGTTTTATTACTCTAAAAGTAAATTTTATTCTCGATCTAATTTACCAAAACTCTTTCCGGTATGAATCAACAATATTTCCAACAACGACGCATAGAGCTTGTCTGATTGGAACCAGAGATATTGAGATATAGTGAGGAGAGATTCATTCTCTAGATAATATTTCGTTCAAAGTAATTGGAGGATCATACATTAGCTCCCCCCCCTTTAAAAAAAAACACAGACAACTCATCACCCTATCAAATATATATGTGGCTATAGCACAGATCCGGATCTAGTAACCTTATGAAACGTTAACATCGGTAATTCATTTCTCCATCTAGCTCTCTATGATGCCTCCCTTTGAACTAGAGGTCACAGTAAAAGAGTGGGATAGTCAGGCGGGGTGGCGCAGCTGTACCATGCAATGTTGCATTGGCACATGGACTGTGTTGTAAACTGTGGCAATTCCATAGACGGCCTCGCTCCAACCCTTGGATCTCTCAAGAACATTCTATGTATACTATTGGAGCAGATAGTTGAATAAACCTGAAATATCGAGAAATGCACGATCTCGATGATATTTCTAAGACCGCCGAGAGATAATCCTAGTTTTGTCCGTTCATTCTCATCCACACTAGGTGTGATCGCGGCGCTGGCATTCGTAGTTGGCCGCTGCCCGTCCGTGCGGTACATTATGTCGCCATTCTAGATGCTTAACCCTGGCAAGCTGTGGGACTGGCACCGACCCAAAGAAGGAGCCGGTGACATGGGCAATGTGTCGAGCCTTGGATAAAAGCTATTCACCGGTATACTTTGCCGATTCTCCGCACGGGACGTAGGCCCATGGCGCTGCAGTTGAAGGAGCGAGATATTATTTTCACGCCTGATTTTGACGCTATGACCTTCAATCTTTCATTAGAAGAATAACCCGATATTTCCCTGAGAGCTATTGAATCACCATAGAGCATCCTAGAGCAATCTATGCAGATCCGCTGTTGCTACCAACTGCATCAGAATTTGATCCTTGTACTATTCAGAGCTTGTATTAAGTTGATAGTCTCTTCTGTCGGCGAAGTTATTCTTCCAGGTAGGAGTTCGCTAGAACTTAGCGAAATTAGTCATTTTGGTTCCACTCTCATGCATTCTACCCTTGAAAGATTTCATAACGTCGGTGATAGAGTCATCAAACGAGTTTATGGCGTATCCGACCTCAGTATTGATGAGCCCGAATGCATCAGGGTCGTATTCCTCCTGCTATTTGTCCATTTGATTCAGCGTTTCCCTGGACGTTATTAGACATACGCCCCAGGCATGAAGCTTAGACAACGGCGCTGGTGCAGGGACTGCTATCTGTTGCTTTTCGCTGGTGGAGGGGCCATCGTTAGTTCCATTTCGTCAGGCTGAAAGGTGGCCATTGAGTCTATTATAAATTATGATTAGGGACATTTCTTTGAAAGCACTTTATCCCAAGCCCAGTGGCTGGAATGAATAAGGAGCTATCGTACAGGAAGATACTTTTCCTTCGAGAAAAATGGTGTCTTATTCCGAACAGACTGACTTGATCCTATGTTCAGGTAGGACAGACCTCGCGAGACCGTAAAACGTCCTCGTAGAAAGCAAGTACCTTACCAATATTTTCAAATGGCAAAGTTCAATATTTGTGCAACAAAGACGACCGCGTACAACGGCCTTGAGGTCCACGATATGAGACTGAATCATGATTGCCCCGAGTCGTGTGTTGGGAATTTCCTCGTTGTAAATGCTATTCTATCCTTTTCTCTCCAACCTAATGGAGGAACCACCGTATTGATATCGTTTTCTTTTACCCCTGTGAACACATCGAGACGCTGAACGTACCTACAGAGGAACTGTAGGTACTGAATCTAGCTGAATTGATATAGAAACTGAAATTAGAACTATGAATGATTCATATCCCGTACGGAAAGATTAGATAAGAGAACTCCGTCCCAGTTGAGCTCTCTGTAGAATACGTACACATCAATTCTGCGGAGGTGAAGCGCGGCACCTACCTATAACTGTCGAGCGGGGGATGCACACCACATTACCCACTTGTCATAGTAGAATGGAGCATGATATTTGATAATAGGCAGGAGTGAATATAGTTTAAGAGAATCGCGAAAGAGATACCGCAGGGCCATAGATCATTAGTATCATTAACTAGACAATTCCGGTGCCTTTCTCGGGACCATCATCCTTCTCTTGGGCACATCGCCTGGCGATGTCATTCTTGTTTAAGTGATTTTACGAGCTATATCTTAGGGAAATGGCAGGTTCAAATCTGCTAGATGAATTTGTGAGCATTTCCAGCAAAGACACCATGTTGCGCGCAGCGAAAACATAGTAAGGTTCTCAATAGTGTCAACTCGCGGTATTTTGCCATGTTCCAGACCAAACGTCCGGATGGCCATTTATATACCAATCTCTTCGAAATTTCTTTGAGTCATATATGTATTGAGTTTGTTCATGATGGGCAAAGACTGAATCGAACTGGCAGATATGCGAAGCTGAAATAGTATCGCCAATGGCCTACGAATGAGATAATCTTCATGTTTAGTTCAGTATCTAGACTGAGAACCAGCTTGCTCAAATTAAACACAAATGGGCGCTCCTTGAATGAGTTTTCAAGGAAGTAATCGTGCATTTTACGACGTAAAGCTGGTATAACTGATGGACACTTGTTGTATGTAGCGATCAGATCTTGGCAACATTGAGATGTAATAATTCTCCATTAAATTTCTGTCAACTCTGGCTTTCTATAATGTCGCACAGACAGAATTGAAATGTGCCAATCTATTGTTTCTGTGAAGAACGACAGGTATTGTACGGAGAGACGATCGAAAAACCCTTCAATGGGCGAAAAGAGCGGAGAAAGGACTGGAGCATGGGAGCTCGGGACCCCAGGCTGTTCGTAGCCAAGCATTCTACTCCTAAACCGCATTAAAAGACCTGAATCTTACCTTATAACCTAGAATAACTATCCTGCCAAAAACTCGTGTGAAGCATGCTTGATTTTTCTTCTATCTAAACTCCCGTCATTAAATACACGCTTATTATCACGTGGCTGCCAGTTCCCCGTTCTGCGCCTACTCCCCCAGTACAACACCTCCCCTTCCTGCTTGTCAAAATGCCCTCATTTTGGTGCACACCGTGCTGTTCTAGTTGTCAATGATTGATGTTGGCTAAATAATATCAATCATTGATCGTTCTAGCTCCCTTTTACCAATTCCTGGGCCTTTCATGAATCTTCATGTAGGACGAGCCTTGATAGAGATATCTTTCCTTAATTGCCAGGGCTTCGTACGCTTCGATGGTCCTTCCCTCCATCTTCCAGTCCGTACTTTTCAAATAATCACAGACTTGCTTCAACCCACCGGTTAGCAAGAAGTTCAGCATTACTTTCACGTCCTAGTTCTCTCATGAAAGCTGACCGAGTATAGCTTTTCCTAGCAGGCGTGGCTCCTTCCACATGAGCATCAAAAATGCTCTCTCCTTCATCATTCAATGCAGATTGCTCTTGTCTTTTTTTACTGTAAGCCAATTCAATAACAAGCAGTAGAGCTCCTTGATTTCCTTTGATAATTGTAGCTATCTTGGGTCCAGTGAATATAATGGATCCTATCTGCATTCTACACAAGTCCTAGGATATGAACTCTCCAGGTCTTATGTCTCTTGCCACAGTCCAGTTGAACTGGTCATATAAATAGACTCGAGCGGTGGCTTCTTCGGGTCCGTTCACTGGTGCATAGGAGTAGTCTTTAACCTTTCGGTATACTGAGCATTTGTACAGTGCTAACAGTTCTAACATATTAGCTTGCATCAACGCTATCCAGATCATATGGAACTTGAGGCTCTACAGCATCATTTTCTGAGCTATTGAACGTCATGTCACTTCAAACTTAGGCATTTTCTCTGGATCCTGAACCTCGTGGTGTTCCGCCATCCGTATCATGCGTTCCTGGTAGACATCCTTATGAGCGGGAATGGCCTCAGAATCATCCCAAGGCTTAGGGAGCATGGCGGCCGCGCGACTATACCGGGCAACAACAGCGGGGTTTATGACTTGTAGCCAAATGGTTCTGGGATTGACGATATTGGCGCGGAAATGTGCCATTCCCAATCTTGCTGGTCTAGCACCCATTGATGGAGGCTAGTGTTTGTAGGTCTGTTTAACTTGAAGGTGGAGCGGCTAGTATTGTGCGAACATACTGGTGGTTTCACGGATTTGCTGTTCTGTTTGGTATTCTGGGAAGAGAGTATACAGCGAATCTCTGACAAGGACACCATTCTTATCCACCAGTTGGATGTCAACACCATTCCCAGTATTGTCCTTGTGTACCTTAGGTCGGAGAAACACGATAGTACTGCGTTTCGTAGTGTGTATCAATCAGAATACCACTGTCGACTGCGGCATGTTGTGATGTTCTGGGGGCACGGAGCTACCAGCTCAGCGCTGGCGGATTAGAGCCGATGGAACGATCATGATGGGAGGCGGCCTCACAACAGGAACGGAATAAAAAATACCTCTGAGATTTCCTCGCGGCACATGCATTCGGTCCCCATGGTATCTACCCTGACTATTGTTTGAACCATCTCCAGGTTCTCGTGTCGATGACCCAGTTCGCTGGCTCGTCTTGTCCCTATAGGAGCGCCTGTATTCTTTCCCGAAGATCTCGTACATCAGCCTTCCTCATTTCAAAGGTCTGAGTTATTAAGCTGACATGGTTCGTGCAGAGATCCTTTCCAGTCATCATCAGTGACCGTAGTGCTTCGGTCATTTCCTCTGGGTTCCTTCTTTTTCTTGAGTTCCTCCAAGACTTTGGATGGCATGATCTTTTTGCACGCACTTTGCTTCCTCTAATTCGTCGCTCTTCAAACCCTTGACACCTTCTGTCTTTTGAAACTGCACTTGATTTTTCGGCTTCGCCTTTTCTTCATTGAGTTAGTTCATTCCCTTTTTCGGGTTCGTTGTGTTCAGATCTGATCACCATTTGCAGAGTGCGGTGTCGGTCGCCGTGGGAGTATCTCTTGATTGAGATCATAATAATAAAAGAACATCATGTGTTTCCTAACGGCTAAGATTATATAAACATGTGTCCTGGTAGCCACGGCTCTTGTGAAGTGTTGGGCAGGAAAGTAGTTCGCTAGCTGGATGGCAGCATCTAGCCATTTGGTTTCATGAAACTGTATATCATAAAACTTGCATCGATGAATTAGAAAATGACTACGCTTGCCAAATCTCCACTCAAAATGTGGAAGTCAGAATACCCTCTTTCTCTCCATAGGAGTGTAGGTTCTGGGGCCGAGTTATATATCCAGGCGTAACTGAAAAGATCCAGTTCAAAATGGCATCCCATAAACCATATAGAACAGACTCTGGCGTTCCCTCTTGTTATAGTATTGGTTTCATCACTGATCGCGGGAAAATTCATGTACTACAGGCCATTAGCACATTATAATTAAGTAGAAACTATTTCAGTTGAGGCGGATATATCTTACCGCAGTGGAGATTTCCTAGCACTGGCTATTCAAAATATCTCCTAGAATATAGGATTATCCGAACGGCATACCATAAATTGTATGAATATGTTCTACCCAATTTCAGCGTACAGACAAGAGTATGCTCACAATCAGGGCGTTGAAGACTTTCAATTCATTGGAATTCTGCGTTAGGGACAATAGGAAATTGAATCATCGATCTCTGGTGTCTATTCCATGCGGCATGAACTGCTCTTGAGATGATCAGAAATGGCTCGGAGAAGTTCTGCGGCGTCTTTAAGTGTTTTGTGCTTAAACCTACCTTTGAACTGTTTGGAGATCAGGTAGGAAATGGCATTTTTAGACGTTTTGTCTTCGTATTTGCCGATGTCTGCAATTGGAATGACCAGGCTTTTGAAGCCGTCATACTTGCAGAAATGGTTGTGAGGAATTCTATCGAATTTCTCCACTAATCTGATCTTCCAGAATCCGAAAATTATATTTGCATGCGAGACCATATATCTGGTATTCCGTATAAAGATGTCGATGATGTCGGTGTCAATGCTATCAATGCCGGTGTCGTTATCATCAATTTTGTTGTTCTCGATATCGCTTCTCTCCAGGTTATATTTCCACCCGTACATGAAATAGGTCATTTTTTCGCGTTACGCGGTACTGCCGCTTGATATTATAGGTCCCATAGGTTCTTTTATAATAATGAAACGTTAGAATAGGCCTAGTCGTCTAGACTAAATCATAAACTCGCACACTGGCCCAGCTCTCTGATAAAATACAGAGAGTGCTCGCGTAAGATATCACTGTGGACTTAGAGGTTTCGCTTTAATATATATGGTGGTGTCTGTGTGTTCTCCCGAATTGATTGCTGACTTATAATATAAATCATATAAAATTATATTGGAATTGGAATATGAAGAAGTTCTCATTCATGTATGTCTGACGGATATTGTTATCTCTGCATAGAAACCGGCGCAAGAAAGTACGGTCTTCCTTAGGTGAGTTTATCTTGTATGTAGGTTCTGCGAGGCAACAGTCAGATTTTAACAGAACCTGACGTCATGGTTTCAGGCTGCTCGATATTTTAGCAATCAGCAACCGTAGCTATTTCAATCATTGTATGGAGAGTATTAATCACGTGATCTATGAATATTTTGTCTTTGATTTTATGCATTTAGCTTGAGTATCCAGATCGAGACGCAATGGATGGTAGCTTTAGTGATGATGTATATCGGAGTAGACCGCCATAATGTCTGATTCCTAACGTCATGAGCACGCAGATTGAGAAAATGGAAGTGGAAAATTGTCAACCTAATGTTGTAGCATTTCATTCTCGCTCACATTCAGTTTGCGAGTGTAGCAGACTTCCAATGCTCTCCAATCATTCGGTAACCAGAGTTCTCCGCGATAGGTTTTGATAACGGTAGATTTTGAAAAATTTCTCATCGTGTTTCAATTGCTTCCACACGGGCTCGGGTTCGCTCTAGATATGGTGTCAGCTAATTTAATTTAACCTCTGAAGACCCCCAAACGCTTGTCCGGGAGTAGCCTTGTCAATTGGAAGTATACCATCGACAGAAGTGTGGAAGGGGTGATCCACCTCCTCGCAAGCTCAGTCAAGTCAAAGAAATCCAACTAATTCAGGCAATGCTGCAAACGGAGGGACCGAGCTTACATGTCCTGTTCCATGTCCATTGGAAGGCATGAATATATGCAAACATATTAATGTGTTCATAGTCTTATGCTAGGAAGGGTTCAACAATTCCTAAGATCATTGAATGCATCCCTGCGTCTTTTGCCCATTGACATATGACTGCATTCGGCGAATAGAGAAACCTATTGAGATTGTTTGTAACCAAATTTGCTAGGGCCTAATTGGAAAAGGTCTGCCACATTGGAGGTGCAACATTGATATTGTTGCCATTTTGATGTCTTCGATATGAAGGTTATCCTAATCAACCCATTAGTCATTTTGCAAGACCCGATAATGAACTCTTCATGTAAGTTTCATTCCTTTGGTTTAGGAAATAGGGATACCATACACGATTACAGCATATATCGTTATGTATAGGTTTTGAGTTCGAATTCTCGGCAAATTTTTTCTTTTTCACGGCGGTCTCTTGTATCTTTCTGATTGAATTGAGCTCGCTAGTGCGACACCACTAGTCCTGTGTAGTTCATGCAGGCAATGAATCTGGTTTTATGCGATCACCAAGGACTAGTATAGCCTTAACTAGTCTAACTGGTACGTGCTCCTGAACCAGTTCTTGCCGAGTATGTCGTTGGTACCAATGTCACACAGCTATTGTATTGGACCGATCCACTCATCGGCGCGATGGGTCCTCGGTAACTGAATTCCTCACCTGGATAGGACTCTTGAAAGTATAAAATTTCGAAGCCGAAAGGTCCCGAACTCCATCCCTCAAATTTGTCAGTCTATTATTGCAACGCAAACTTGACAACAGAGGGGAGAGATGTTCACAGCATCAAAATCTCAGAAATAGCGTCTTACCAGCGACAATGTTCAATTCGGCCGGATGGTGTAGTTGGTTATCACGTATCGTTAACATTTTCAATGTTCCGATAAGGTCCTGGGATCGAGCCCCAGTCTGGTCAGTTTGGAAGCGACGCGCTTTCAATTGCTTTTTTTGGCCGCGGATTCGAGGACGATGTAACCCATCAACAGTATTCAACATTGGGGTATATTTTGTCAATGATGAAATGGAAGATAAGTAAAGAAGAAGGAAGTAGAAAGAACCTATAGTTGCCGACCTGCAGTTGGTTTTATCGCAGTATATAGAAAGATATTTCAGAAATACTTTTAAAATTATGAATGACTAGCTGGACAAGAAATTTCAAAATATATGCAATACATTTTTCGGAAATGTGTAGGATAACTCGGAAAAGGATTGAAAATTTTCCACCATACAAGATGAACGCCAGCCACGACAGACTCGTGACAAATAAGACATTTCGTAAGTACTACAACTGTGTTAGCCTTGTGCCATCGTCCCACTACTATACACTATACATACAGTTTCTGGTATGTCATGGCGTCAAGTGCGGAAAATAGCATGCGGCCATGCGTTGTATCATCGCAAACTCCAGAAAGCAATCCTTTCTCCGCTTCTCTTTTGTAAGCTTACTCTCTTTCGTGAGGCGAGTAATACATGCATCCAGCCGAACGGCATCGTGAGTTGTTAACTTGTAGTCGGGATACTGAAAAGTTATGGATGTTGTGATCTGAAATATGGCATGCATTATTACAGTCTGTACGAGGTCGATGCCTAGACAAGCAAATGCTGCATCTCAAAGAAAAGGTCCAGAAAAAAAAAAAAGAATGGATTATTGCTTCTTCTGAGGTAATTAGAAAGAGTAACTATATGACCACCAGATGTTTAGAGCACCCGTAAGAGAGAACGATATATTGTTCAAGAAGATTGGCAGAGTAGAGTAATTTGAACCCTAAAGCATATGATACTCAATAGAGAATTTTTATTTAAATTAGTAGCGATGATCATATAAGATTAAGAGATTAGATTGAAGAAATTATTGTATCTGGCCGGAGGTATAAGCACCTTTCTCTATGGTTACCATAGGAGAAACATAGTTCTTTCCTTATGGTTGTTAGGATGCATAACCAGATAGGATAAGGTAAGCAGTCACAGAGTATTCCAATCAGGGAACGGTTGTCGCGACATACTGGATCCCGTCAATCGGAGGAAAGCCTCGCCGTACTGTTCATCGCTGAGTTTTGACGGAAATTTAGGCCTGCGATAGCTGACGAGTCTTGTTTTGGATCACGGGCCACCACTTATTATTGTTCTTACGATTAATATCCACCTTCTCTCAAATGAATGAGATAAACCCGTTGACGCTCCGGTACTAGGTTTGGTTTCTTTCGCGGCCCAGCTGCATCCAAAAGTCCAGATATGGGAAATGCACATTCTTATCAAAAGATGGAAGGAAGACAAGGCCAAGACACGTGTTAGGATTGATAGCTTCTGCTGCCTATACGAAAGCTCCATAGATAAGAAACAAGGTACTTAGACCTGGACCTGGTCGAGAACTCGCAGAGCCAGGATCAAGAGTAGAGAGACAAAGGAAGAAAGAAGAAATAGACACGGCGGAGCCCTTGCCCATTCATAAAATCAACCTATAACTATAATGCAATCGTGAAATAATTCGATCATATCCTCCTCTCTCTTCTATATACAACCAGAACCCGAATCTATAAACGAGAAAGTACAAGGGAAATTCTTTACCAAACTAGTACGATATAGAAGAATCAAGAGAAGAGGAAGGAGGGCCGCCTCCGTCTCACAACGGGGCCTTATGTACCTTCCCGCCACAGTGGTGCGGGGTTCTGCATTCCCCTGCCTCCGTTTTCATTCCCTTCTTTTGGGGCTGGGATTTGCCTTCGTTTGTTGGTTGTGAATGTTGGGAGGTGCGGTATGGGAAGGGAAGAGTGCATTTCCTGTATTGAGCGGGCTTTGCCACGATTGACTGTTTGTTTGCTGCTGTGTGAAGCCCGTTGCCTGTTGGATGAATGGTTCCTTTTTGATACTAGAGGCGGGTAGATATGGTAAGGAGGGTTGAGTAGTTTTATTGATGTGGGATCTTGGATTATGTTTTTTTTTGCAACATTTTTAGTAGAATAATACTGTGTTCGATATATGAATCGACCTGCGAACTACATTTGCTAGATATCTCCATTCTCCGGGATTCCACTATAATACACGGTTCCAGAGTAGAATACATGTGCAAGGAGCATTCATCATGCGCGTAATGCCATTCGAATTCCAGTTGGCCTTCAAAATACTAGTCATCTCCGTGAAAGAACATTTCTAACTAATCACTAATCGTGATCAAGTAACAAACACGCTCATTCGCTCTTGCGCGGTCGTCCACGCCGCTTTGGCGTTCCGTTTGTTTCCGCACTGGCCTCTTTCTTCAACGCAGCTTTCTTCGGGCGACCAGGACTCTTAGGAACACTCTCTGCTGGTTCGTTCGTCTTCTTTTCGGATACTGGAGATGTAGTTTTTGGGGCAGCATTGGCGGCATCTGACTTGCGTGGGCGTCCCCGACCAGAGGTCCCGTTTGCTGTTGCAGTACTCGTTTTCTTGAGTGGTGTTGTGGTCTTCTTGGCTGCGATGGCACCTTCTGACTTGCGCGGGCGTCCACGACCTCTAGGTGTACCATCTGGATTCAGAACCTTCGGTTTCTTTTCGCTGGCAGGACCCTCAGACTTACGAGGCCGTCCGCGACCTCTTCCAGGAGTGGTAGTCGTCTTCTTCACAGAAGCCGGTGTAGTTCCTGTCTTTGGAGGACGTCCGCGACGACGGGGTGTACCTGTCTCAGAGACCTTTGTTCGTTTGGTTGCTTGCGTACCATCGCCCTCCTCGGGTGCCTTCGATGGTCTTCCACGCTTTCGTTTTTCTCCCGTAGTAGGCTCTTTCGTCGAAATCTCCGTCGCAGATGATGGCTTGTCTTGTTTCTTTACTGAGCTGGGCGCAGAAGGGCTGGCTTGGGCCTGCTGACTTTGTGCGCGCTGAGAGCGCCTGCTAGGTGTTGCATTCGCGTCCATTGTTGACTTCTCTGTGGCAGGTGGTGTTGCTACTTTCTTGACTGTAAGGGAGGGCGGAGTCTGCGGGAGTGTGGATTGCCCTGCGTGTCGTCCGCGCGAATGATTCTCAAGCTCCTGGTTAATCTTCTCTTCTTGAGCAGTAGGGGCGCCCTCGTTGCTGTCCACGTTCAGCGCCGCCCTGGCCAGATCCGCACCAGATAATTGTTGCGCTTCTCCCGAAATAGTGTAGTCGTCGAGGTTTTCATCAGGCGTATCTTCGGGCAGAGTGTACTCGCACAACATCGTTCCAATGGTGATGCCCGTCAAGTCGGCCTCATTCAGCGAGATCGCGCCGGACGCGTCCCGCGCGTTGTCCTCGCCGCTAGCCCCGATCTGCTCTGAAGCGGGCTCCACGGCGGGGGCGACAGCAGCTGCGAAGGCGTTGGATGCGCGACTGAACATGTTGTGCAACCAGGCGGATGGAGGAGCGTTTTGCTGGGCTCTTCGCATCGACCCTGAGTTCTGCGATAGAGGATGGTTGATGGTTGTCCCGAGAGAGGGAGAGCTCGGAGCGTCCCATAGCAACGGAGCTACGGCGGGCCGCATCGACCCTTTCCACGTTTCGCCCTAGCCTCACCTCGTGGACAGGTCGAATACTAGGGGGGAGTTGATAGTGTGGAGATCAGAAGTCTTGGTGCTATCAATTGCTCATTATTAACCGCAGAAACTTAGTCTCCCAGACTCAGAAATCATATATAAAAACGCAATATAGCGTTGAAATCTCTAATTCGTCTCTAAACTAAACATTCCCGCATTGGTAGATTCACATGCCAATAGAAAGACAATCTGAAAGGACTTCGAGAAACAATGATCATTGAAGGGTATTGAATTGATTAAATGAGAGACCCATAACGCCCTGCCAATTCATATCTACATAGGTGGTCCTCCCATCATGATATCCGCCCTTCGGATGCAGCAAGATACCTCAGCAGTATCGAAGAAAGTGAACTCTAATATCCAAACATGAGAGAAGATAAAAAAAAAAAAAAATAAATATCCGCATATATCATTGCAGAGATCAGGTCCTGTTTGATCATCGCTGTTCTATCGTATCATAATCTGTCATGATTTCATCCGAATCCCAATATCGGATTCAACGCCATTGCAGAGCGATCGTAACCTCGTGAATAGGAAATGCAAATCTAGAAGGGGCAAAAGCGGAGAAAAAAGAGGTGAGTGTATAAGGAGACATTTCCTCCTTAGTCGTATGGGTCGTATACAGATCTTCTGGTGGTTGCAGGTATCGGTTCATATTCTTCTGCTACACTTACTGGAATAAACCGCTTCTCAGGCATATTGCGAGCGGAACTGGCCCATTTCCGGGAAGATGAACCACTTCTGCTAAAAGAAGATTTGGAACGTTCGTTGCTGCTACTGCTCCCGCTTCGCTCCTTCGAGCTCCCGCTGTGGCTTCCCCTTCGTTTCTCATCGGCTGCAGACGCATCGACGGAATGGCGCGGGGAATAATAATCACTCGCATCAACGTATCGTGGCAACGGACGAACGCGTGAGGGCTCAGCGGTGGTAACGCGGTAGCCGTTCCTAGGCTCCTCAAAAACGTATTCCCGAAATTTTGGCTCAGGGGCTTTCGTGCGCCTAGGGAGCGCCTGTCCGTCACTGTATGACTTGGTTGTATGTCGCAGTCCGTAGCCATCCGGCTCCTTCTGTGTGTTGGAAGAATATGTAACCCGATCCCGGGTGTGGCTCGAATGATGCGGAGATGGATCTTGTCGTTGCCTATGCGAAGCACCAGCGTCATGTGAGCGAGATCGTGTATGTGCGGAGCGCGGTGGAGAGAAATCGTGGTGACGACTATATCGATGGTCATCCACGGAGCCGCGCCGGGCCTCCAAAATGGACTCTTCTGACGATGCATCAGACGATTCAGATGGCAATCTCGAACCTCGTGGACGGCCAGATGCAGGCACCTGCTCTTTTGTCTTCCCAAGCATCGACCGTGCAACGCGTGAGGGAGGAGGAGTTGGAAGTCTGGAGGTTGTAGCTCGTCTGCTCAATTTCCCAATTACCGGCCCATCCAAGTCAGGTTCGAACATAGGAGCCCCCGGAGTGAGAGTCTCTTCACTTCTCCGTCTTGGGACAGGTGTTTGACGTGGGGAATTTTCGTGCGACTCTGTTTTGGACCGTCGACGGGAAGTTGACATATGACCATGGTTGTGAGAGAAGTAGTCCTCTTCGGCGGTCCTTGCGTCTTTGGAACTCGAATAGAACCTGCGCGATGAGAACTCTGGCGACGATTGATGCGAGCCCTTGCTTTTCTCGTAGTCATCTTCTAGACGTCGACTAACGGACTCGTGCCACGCGACCATGTCGGGGTCCGGTCGTACCGGAAAGGCTTCGCGTGGGATAATTTTGGGGAAGAACCCACCACTGGGGTTTGGGATATCCCATTGACTCACTGCATTCTGTAGATAGCGAGAATGCTCGTCCGGATTCAACAGGATCTGAATGGTCTGCCACCTGACAAAGCCATGGGGCAATAGAGCGGGGATGGAAGGTGTCTCGAAGGGGTTTCGTGTTGGTTGGAGCGAGTGGAAGCAACCTAAGGACTGATAGATGAAGGATAGTGCAGGCCCTTTTGTTTCCAGGAACAGCATATCCCAGTTCCCTCCGACCTCCCGATAGAACGCGGCGATTTTCTCGGGGACGAGTTCAACCGTTCCAGAGGACGGTTCGAGGGACGACTACGCGCCATCTAGTTAATCTTGTATGCCACTTTTATCCTATGACAGTGGAAGCAAAGCGCGCCATGTGCTTACCATGATCTGGGCAATCCCCAGACATAGTTGCTCAAGTAAAGGAGCCGGACTCTTATCAGAATTGATCAGAGTGCCCCAGTAGTTCCCACCCAGATTATGCGCGGACTCCATCTTCGCGCTGGATGCCCTCGGGGCTCTGCTGATCGTTAATTGTCTCTGTGATCTGGTCTCTGGTGATTAGCACCTCGCTATCAGGCGGGTCAATCGGTGAATGTAGCAGGCGGGCAAAGCTCTGAGAGCGATGAACCATGATGATAGCTCCTCCAGGAGCAACAACGAGACCCCAGGTACACCCGACAAGTCATTAATAAAACGGGCCAGGAACAGGCGTCAGATCAGGATGACAAGTTGAACTGCGCTGGTCAATCTTCGCTGGCCAACAGGCGCGGGGGAACACGTGTTGGGCCGCTCTGGCGGGGTTTCGCTGCCTGGCGGTCAAGCAATCTCGCTGGTCATGTATCACTCCAGCATCGCCATCTCATCCGTGCTAGAAGACAAAGCAGCAAGGTGGATGGGATCGTCTGCGAGTTTACAGCCGGTTGCCTGTGCCCGTTGGGAGTTAGTGTTGTTGAGCAAGGAACCGGAAGATTCTCGTCCAGTCATGCGAACAGCCCCGGGCGTGGGATGATGGGCATGTGCAAAAACACCTGATGGTTTGTCCAGATTCTACGGAGCGACTTGCACAGCCAGTGTCCCAATAACTATCCCACAGAAGATCCACTATCAAGCCCCCAAGGAGATCGTTCCGGAGATCGGTACGAAACCGAATCATTATGGTTCACGTGTGTGAGGCTGTGTGATTGGAGGTCTTTGTTGATATTCCGGCCTTTGTCTGTTGTTGCGCCACCGCTAAGAGATTTGGCATTTAGTGCCCAAACCGTCTTCTCCATTAATAAAGATGCAATTCCTAAGGCTGACATTCTTTAGGTGCAGCACACCAACTGCCTTTGTTCTAACATACAGTGATCTGCGTACGGCAACTTGCGAGAAGCTACAATATACCCATGGATAGAAAGAGCGCGATTTTTCCCCTTCCAACAGACCGCCTGTTCCAGTTACATTGGACTTATTACAATTCTATAGATCGTATGATTTACGAACCCCGACCGATTTAGCGTGATAGCTTCCAAGCCCACCCCCACCCCGGAGGAGATGCCGAGGCAAATATATGTGTAGGAAGGCAAGTTGTATTCTGATTCTAAAGGAGATTTATTCTAAATGTTTTCAGGGCTTCCTTCTTAGGGTGTACGATAAAATAAACAAATAAATAGAGCAATACAAATATATTGTGACGGGCTATAGATCAAGCTACATACTCTATGTGGACTTTTCTTATGAAGAGCATATTTTCACAACGATAGGATTTTTTTACATCGTTAAATAGTGAACTTGAGTTGCTCTTTCTCTATTTGTTTCCCTTACATCCTCAGGAAGGACTACACATGTGCGAGATGCCATCGAAGACCGGCTATGTTGGAAAACTACCGTCAAAGTCTCCTCGGCTGCGCCACGGCTGGCGGAAAGTCTGATATCCGGAGCGGAATGGCTTGACTCCGCGGACCACATCTCCATCGTTCCACCTTGTCTCAACAGCGGCACTAGCTAGCAGTGGTCGGATACCGACTGAAAGCTCTTTAATGAAACACGGCGAATCAGGTCGTTGGGATATGTGGTATATTCCAGGAGGAAGGCTTCTGAACGGGCATCTTCGATGAATAGGAGCAATGCTTCTCTCTGGCCATCTAACTGATTAGCCGAGAGCCTCGATTTCAAACGGATCTGAGAGGATTCTGTCATAAGCTACCTTTCTCAAGACGATTTGGTGAGCAAGCTTATGATGCTCTCAGAGACACCGGCTCGCGTCAGGGATATTTCTTGGAAACCAAGAGCAGTTCAGGAACTCTTCAAAATTGCATTCCGCATCCTTTGCAATTCTGGCAGGCCCCATCTTTGCATCCATTCACATTGTACCACCTCGTCAATTGTTGCTCTTTTGCTTGGCTCAAGAACCAACATTGACTTTATCATGTTACAAAAGGCATTTTTCTCCTCTGCCAGAAAGGTGTCCAGTTTCTTCCTCTCCCGTGGATGCTGTATACATTCAGTGAACCGCTGGTTCCAGTCCCTGGTACTATTGCTGTACCACTGACGAAGGGGTTCTTTCACATTCTTGCGTCCATCTTCGTCGAACCAGTTACTTCTTTCCTCCCATTTGTTCCACCACCGATCAGGAAGTTTACCAAGCATTTCGACTTGCTCGATTGTAACCTCATCTAACGTGATGGGGAAAGCTTCAAAGGGGGGCCCAGATCCAAAAATATCCCAGATAGGGCATGCAAGCGTCCATATATCTCCCGGGAAGGAAAGTGGTTTATCTGACCCTCCAGGTTCTGCAAAGCGGGATTCTGGCGGTGCAAGTAGGAGTGGTGTGTGAGCAACGAACCGTTGTGTTGTCTCAGGATTAAATGCTTCTCCAAAATCTGCAATCATAATGGCAGAATCCGCCAGGGTAATCTCATCACTACCAAGTCCGAGCCAAACAGGGACAATGACTTCTGGAGGGACTCCCGCATCAAGAGGAACGCCATCTTCACGAACAACCTGTTCTCTTATTGGTTCGCCTATTCTAGCATACAGCTGCTCAAGAGTCATGCTTTGCATATCAGGTGGTAAGCGAAGCAGGATATTTGCAAGGTGAAGATCTGTAACCACGTTTAGAATTATAACTATTCTGAGATCAGGTGCTAGAAAGGGATCTTAGCGTGCCAGACGTACCTCCATGGACGATGTCTTGAGAATGGATGAATTGTAGACCAAGTATAAGTTGTGAGGTGATGGCTCGAGCGGCAGGGAGATGAATAAGCCCATTATATGCGGCCTCCTTCGTTTCATGGATATTAATTCTAGCAGCATCTACGACCAAACATTGATGAGTGCCATTTGGCCCAGAGATTGTGAAAGAATCGAGCAGGTTCTGTACAATAGCCTTCCCAGGGAGCTCGGATTTAACTCTAGCTAGCTGTGAAAGGACCTGCATCTCACGAGTTCGTTTAGCTGATTCTGCAGTAGAGATCTTGAGAGCAACAAGTCGGCTTTCTTTTCTATCCTCTGCCAGCCAGGTTGTGGCAGACCGGCCGAACCCGAGTTTATGAGCAATGACATATCGACCCGCACAAAACTCATCCCCAATCATGACAGGATGGTACCCTCCGGGGACATAATAGTCTAAGCGCTCAACTTCTTCCACAAATTCGTACTTGACTCTGCTAGGTTTCATGCGCGTTGCCATTCTTCTGTGTGGATATGAAATGGAGAACTGTGTCTGTTGGCAGGAAGGCCTAGATACCAATGGTCTGATCCTGATTCCGTAAAATCGCAAAAAGGCATTGCTTGTTTGGTTGGCCATGATGTGTGGGTTATATGAAAGGGAGAGAAAGAAGAACCAGGATGTGGTTGTCACGTAATTCATTAAACACAGCCAATCAAATTCCAGAATACCATTTGTTATGTACCAGCTTAATTTAGATTACAAGAAAGCCAGCTCCAATCACGTCTAAGAGCAAACAATATCAGAGAGGTCTCCAGAAGCTCATCAACACATCAACCACGTCATCCATATCAACCCAAGATCCAAGCCTCCATCTACTTTGAACCTGACAGCAAACTTCGCTCAGGAGGCTGTCCCGAAAGCACCGGCTCCAACCCCGGGTCTCCCTTCTCCATAGCCCGACGATAGGCTTCTCTCTGGCCGATGCGCTGCAGATACGCCACGATATGCGGATACTCTGTCAAACTAATCGGCGCAAAAAGCCGCATGGTACTCAACGAGAATACAGTCATGATATCAGCAGCAGTAAGGTCATTTCCACCGAGATAATTGAACTTGGATAGATGCTCGTTCATCGCTTTGAGCGTCAGATTGAACCGTTGCTGCATGAGCGCACTGACTGGACTAGTCTCCGGCAACCCGGCGAGTTTGGCAAACATGATTGAATTTATCTCCGGCTGGATGCTGCCGTTGGCGTGATGCAGCCAGAACAAGTAGTCGGCGTAGTTTGGGTGAGAGGCCTCCAAGACGAGACGTCCCTGGCCGTACTTCGTGAGTATATACTCGACCACAGCGCCAGACTCGGCGAGAGTGATCGACCCGTCTTGAATGACGGGCGCCGTACCGGTCCAGTGGATGTGGCGGTATTCATCTGGAGCGAGAAGGCGTGGTGGCACGCGATCATAGCCTTTCAACTCATATGAGATTCCGAGTTCCTCACAGAGCCAGACAATGCGCTCAGATTGCGAGCGTCGGAGGTGGTGGACGATCAGGGACATCTTGATTTGATTGCGATAAGATAAATAGTGTGCACTGCTTTGATAACTTTGCAAGTGGAATAAGAAAAGAATTCTTTAGTCTGTATTAGATCGTACTATAAAAATCATACCTCTGGAAGAGAAATATCCTTTTATATACGCAGTGTAGATTACCAATCGACGATACATCCACGATGCGGGGAGTATCAGATGCGACTATCCACATTCTAAATGATCGATTGTTCAGTGCATAAGACGTTTAGTGCCTGTTAGTACCCTCAGGGATCTCGGAGCATTGTCTTTCCGTGGGGTCTCGACTCTGTCTTCAATGTCTGAGATCAAAAAAAGTTATTCCGCGCTGACAAATCGTTCCAGAAAAGGGAATAAAGAATGACAGTTAATTCACAACCAAACCTAGAAAGGAAAATAGTAGAAGCGGATATCTATCTAGATTAGGGAAGATGTATGGAGGGATGTTTTTTAACTGTTGGTCCGAAGGTGACTACTAAGTTGCAAAACCCGAGATGGTCTCGGCCTGCTTCGAGCATGAAGATGGCGTACATGTGTTGTGCATGATGGCTCTCCTGATAATCTTGTTAGTTATTAAAGTGGAACAGATCCAGAGATATTAATAATATTTTTTCCGAATCAAACAGTGGAGGCAATATCTAGGATAGGTCTGAATAGTTCCATGATTCTTAGTAGGGTGGGGGATCCCTCGGGATAGCGGGTGGTCACCACATTTCCATACTAACAGGCCTATTTGGTGTAATGAATAAATCTGATTCGCTAAAAGGTATTCCATGAACACATGTACATTCATTACTATTTTCAGGCAATGCCTCCAATATATACAATAATTAGTGGCGATATCTTGACGCAAACGGTCTGACAGGACGTATATTATCAGAGAAGATCCAACGAAGCGAAATGTGTTCAAAGGAATGAATTGTCTCATTCCATTCCACCGTCCCATTTGACTCATGAATTTCTCCAGTATAACGTACAATGATTGATGAACACCTCGGTTGTACTGGATCTTGGATCTGCCGACAAGCAGAGCTCTAGTAAACCGGCAGGTTAAAGGCATTGAGGTCGTAAATCCACGAGTCAATCGAGACCTGATCATACTGACATTCCAACTTCGTTCCATTTTCGGTCCAGTAAGGTCTCAAGGGCCAGGCGCAGATCTGCTGGCTTTCACCAGCATGTTCACCCTGAAGGACAGTTCCGTTGAGTGTGTCCGGCGCAATATCCTTCTCAACCCAATCAATGAGAGTCTGAAGCGTGGTCTGCGGCCATGGTCCATTCGGTTGCAGAGAGTTGGCCGCACAGTGCTCGGCTCCTGGGACGAGAAAGAAACGGTACCAATCCGCGAGCGCGGCGCTGCTGTCGTTGAAGGACAGGTCCGGATACATGATGCTACGGACGGACTCGTGATATCGGACAGATGAGGCTGGGGGAATGCTACTGTCAGACTCGCCGTGAAGATGCAGAACCTTACCACCTGCTTCCTGGAAAGCGGTCAGATCCGGCCAGGTTGTCTGCAGCGTATCTTCATATTTCTGCCAGCCTTGGTATATCCAGTTCTTGAGTGTATCATAAGTAACTCCATCCAGGTCCGGGAGGGTCGAGATGTTGACCAGCTCCAGATAACGTGTCACAAACTCAGCACCAAAGCTGTTCACGTACAGCTCCCAGGAATCAGAAGTGGAGTTGTATTGAGACAGAGCATCGGAGAAAGAGGCAGCAGGCTGATATGAAAAATAAACCTGATTGCCTTTGCTGTCACGCAGACCGTTAATGATCTCGCTCGCAACTTCCACGCCCTGGGCACTAATAGTTCCATTCTGGGCTGGCGAGGCAGGAGTCGGAAAAGGAATCTCGGAGGCTGCGGATGCATCGCAAAAGTATGGCTTTCCGATGAGGGAGGAGATATTGAAATGCAACTTGCAGAGGTCGGAGCGAGCCACAACTCCATCAGTCTTTCCATCCAACGGATCGCAAGCAGCAATTGTCTCATTCACGATTTTCTTGAGCTCACAGGGGGATGGGAAGTAACCAAGCGTCTGAGAAACCACGTTCGAGTAGAGATGCTGGATTTGCTGGAAGGCGAAACGGAAAGCAGGTGCGCCGGTGACTGCACCATCCCATTCATCAGCAAAGCGCTGCACTTGACTCCATCCATCTCGACCACCCTCTGAACATCCCTGGTAGTAGGAATACAGCTTGTCAGTCTCAGAAATGTTGAAGAATTGACGTGTGAACTGCTTTCCCACCACGCTTAGCTCGTGGATGGCTTGATATCCGAACATGAACAGTGAATCATAATTCGCGGTGCCATTCTCGATCAGCCAGACAGCATCGAAATTCATGTCGAAGCTCCCAAAGCCAGCGTCAGTGGCACCCGCCACGGCACCATAAATGATACCTCCAGGGAGCGAGCTGTTGCCCGAATTGATGGCATAGCCTCCGCCTCCCGTAGAGAGGTAGCGGTTTTGGAATTTGTCTGGCGCGGGCAGCCAATACCTCACAAGAACTTGGTCATCTCGTCCAGTGTGTGAGTAGGCAAAGGTGACATCGCAATAGTCAAACACGGCATCTGGGTACCAGACTTCACCGCTCACTGAGGCATTCTTGACCGGTGCAACCACGACGGAGGATGAGTCCACAGTGATCCCCTGGTAGAAGCCATCTGCAGGAAGTGCTGCTTGAACATACGACGTCGTACAGACATCATCAAGAGTCGCAGCATGTGCAATGCCGGCAGATGCCGCTGCGGCAACGATCCAGGGTGTCGACCGCATTTGGGGGATATCAAACGAAGGTGGATGATGGTAGTGAGGCCAAAGGACGACCTGCTCCAACATGGAGAGAGCCATTTTCTATATATACTAAGACTGGCGGACCTTTCTCGGGGAAATTTCAATCCGCAATGTCCTCAGCCGTGTCTATAGTATACGCCCGGGTGTTTAGGCGACATTCAGGACCGAATATCCCTTGATCATGCTAGTGAGGAGAGATGCACCCCCACTGGGGTACTCACGGTACCTGGCAGCGGTAAGTGGTGCGCGGTGTCCAAAGAGGCTTCATTCAGGAACGAGCTTGTCACGATCGGGGTAGATCGACGTAGAAGAAGCTTAATTCATCGGACTAACTGCTACTAACACAAAGGTTAATGGAAGAGAATGGAACAGGCCTGTCGGATATCACAGCCGAAAGAAACATAACGAGTCGTCCAAGACCCATCCGAGAACTCTGGTTCTTACAAATAGGGGAAGCCGAAGTTCTACCGAAGAGGCTAAGGAAGATATTGAAACAACTTAAGATCGATCGACTTCGACGAAAACGGTATAAGACACCGAGGTGGTCTTAAGGTTGAGTGCTAATCCTGGACAGGGGTATAGCCGGTAGAAGCGGAATTGGCCGCTTCTTGCTGCCAAGCGAGATGCGTACAGTCTTCTTCGAGGAATTGGATAGTTAAGAATAGGGGGTTCAAAGATGTTACCGGTTTCCAAATCAATCCTGTTCACCTTGCATTATTATAGTGGGGATGTGACCTCTTCAGTTAAGGTTAAGTGGTTCCGGTTCACATAGAAACGAAACACACCAGGAAGCAAAGTCAAGAAAATCCAGACAACAGTTGGTAACCAGTCAACTGGAGATGATTTATGCCATTTCCCTACCAGCTAGTCATACTATTATCTGCTAGGTATACCAGAGAGTTACAGCGTTCTGAGAGCATGATTGTGGGCAAAAAAGGGAGTGGCGTTTCCTGAAGTAAATAACGTTTGTGGGGACTCGAAATGTTCCCACAATCCCCACTCTGTCATCCTCCCACAATTCCCACTTCCCTATGCCTATTTAGTGACAACTTGCCATGGCTATTGAAGCGTGGCAATCCCGAATTCTAAATTCGAAGCTCGGGTAGGAAACTGGTTTATGCTAAGGATGGAGCGATATGCATGATTTATGACGGTATGTAGGGGTTGATGTGGAGTAGTTAATAAAGTTAAACCTGTATAGGAAAGGACCATTTCGACGACTGATTGGCCGTTCATTAATCTTAGTTATATTATTATCTATATGCGCGCTACTGTACAGAAGTTTCATAGACAAGAAATATTCAGTGGTCACGCCACGATTTGTAGATTAGGTATTATGATAATAGTAACCTTATGAGCTCGTCAAGGACCGTTGGGACGGGAGAACAGCATTTCGCAACATGCTTAATGCAATGGGATCTAG
The DNA here is from genome assembly GCA_029606265.1 of Paecilomyces dactylethromorphus. Classification (NCBI taxonomy): domain Eukaryota; kingdom Fungi; phylum Ascomycota; class Eurotiomycetes; order Eurotiales; family Thermoascaceae; genus Paecilomyces; species Paecilomyces dactylethromorphus. Next base: position 694,831 of record JAPVCE010000038.1, read on the forward strand.
ACCCCAGTCTCCCTCCCACTGAGGCATGCGAGATCCATCTTTGAAATGCTCTGCTAAATGGTCCACGCGCGAAGTCCATGTGGGCAGCGTGCACTTGCAAAACCCACAGCGGCTCTGGATATCCGCGCCCATGCCGCGCCAGGCATCCAGATCGGGAACGGGGCTTTTCGTGCATCCGTGGAACTTGCGGAGATGCTGCCACAGGTGGTCTCGTCGACTGAATGATCGCTCGGCTACTGGCTTTGCAGCACAGGTATGGAAATCATGTTCTTCCCAGTGAGTAGCAGGAGGGGATGGAATCTCGCAGAAAGGACATTCACGTGCTTCAGATTCCATAAGCTGTTGAATATGGCTGAGATCCTGTGCACAGATCCATGAATCAAGTGGAAGGTGGACGCTCTTTTCATGCCGAGACCAATCATGTTTCTTCTTGAATGTTCGTGTACAGAATGTGCATTGATATCGACCATCTTCTTCTGCAGGAAGCTGTCTGGGTCGTCTTCGCCGTGGTCGTGTTCTTTTAGGAAGTAGCGGAAACGGCAATTCTCCGTCTCCAGCGGAGTGGTGGCTCCACGCTGAAGAAACGCTATCGGATGTTTCTGATGCCCTGCTTCCGAAGCTCGAAGCGGAAGAAGCTAGATGTGACGAAGCTTCGTCAAAATCGAACAGATCCTCGATAGATCCATCCATCGGTATAATATCAGAAGGGGCGTCGGTCTCCATTGCAGCTGAGGCAATGGCATTTTGAATAACAGATTGAGAGACAGGTTCATCTTCTGGAGGTGACGCTCGCCAACGATCCAGAGGAGTCATCGTCGATAATGTACTAGTAATCATGGGTGATCCCGAACGGAAACGAGAGACTGATGGAAGTGTCGATGAACGGATCTGTTGTTTCTGGCGCCGCCGCGCATTGGCAAACCAAGTCGAAATTCTTCTTTGTGAAAAGCCAGTCTCTTGTGAGAGTTGGGATTTTTGCTCTTCCGTAGGATACGGATATTCCTGGTGTTGATAGAACCATTCTCTAAGGATTCGGGCACCTTTTCTCACAAAATGTTTAGAGTCTTTGCGCTCTTTATTATTAGCACTGTCGAACGAAAGCTCTGGCGTGTTATTCTAAATTTTATGGTTAGATCACTTCTCGCTATAGCATGTTGCTGACTCACCCCATCTTCGATTTCCGGCAAGCCATGGAGATGGCCTAATACTGGAAACTGAGTCTCAAATTGTGATGGGTGGCGTTTCTCGCCTCGCGCTAAACTGCACTCCCGAAAGAGGGCTACACAGCTGGAGCAGGCCATGGTTGGGTTTGGATTGGCCTCTGTGGTCCGAATAATGAGACATTGCAATCGATACTTGCGGCAATGGTCACAAGGCACAGGAGGACGATACGAGCCCTCTAGCCATTGAGATACATTTACCGAACTCTCCTGGGGTAGAGGTAACGGAGAAGTCCCGACTGAAGGCAACGGAGGAGCATCACTTGACAATGGTAAGGACTGGAAAGGTCCCTGACTTTGTTCTGTTTGGGGTAGAACCACTCCGTTCTGATCATGGTCCAGCAAGTCTAGCCATCCTGCATCAGTACTATCTGAATAGTACTGATCGAAATTGTATAAAATATTGGGATCGACTGAATCCTCCAGATGAGGAGGGTCGAAGGGAAATGGCGGGTCCATTATCACGCGTCCCTATAGAGAACCAACAAAGATACTGAAAAAGTCGTGGGGGAAATAATTTTATGGAACTTTAGATCATAAAGTCGGCGAAGGAGCAGTTGGTCTGGCATTTGATTCAGAATCCTTGCTCGACAACCGGGTACTTTTGCAGGCCACCTCATTCGCCGTATCAGGTCAGTGATTGACTCATGTGACCTAACCTGATCAAGTTAGCCGATTCTCAATCCATGCAACATCGATGATCTCATTAAATCAATCCTAACGTTATTCACGAAAAGTCAAGAGAAATTACAAATGTCCTTGATTGCTAAGAAGTATCTTATGTGCAGGTTTTATCATCTAATTGTTCTATTCTTCTAGCCACATCTAACCTTCCACAATTACCCGTACTTTATGGCTGATGAATCATCTATCTCTACGAAGTCTAACAGCAGAATTCTTTTACTAATTGTGTAAAAACCTTCTCCATTTCCTGGAGACTCTCGACCTCAACCCATTCCTCCTTACTGTGTAGACCTTCACCAGCAGGACCATATACAATTGATGGGACTCCGGCTTCGCTGAGCAAGGCTGCATCGCACCAAAAGGGAACGCTTTGGACCTCTGGCTGTCTTCCCAAAACCCTAGACGCGCAGGCCACAACTTGTTCTGTAAACGGATGACTAGCAGCAAGTTTCTGTGAGGGGCGGGATAATGTGATGCGAGGTTCAGCGAATCGAAACCGAGAATTCTCCTGTGAGATGCTCCTCAGTATTTCAGTGATGTCGTGCAAGATAGACTCTTCGGTTTGAGACGGAATTGTACGGAATTCGATCGTGAGCGTGCATAGTCCCGGATAGGAGGATGGCTCTTCACCACCTCTAATCAGGCCGCAATGCAGTGTTGCCTGTCCCAAGACATCGTCGACAGGCAATTGGCGCTGATACTCTTCTAGAGCTCGTAGAAACCATCCTGTATGGAGGATAGCATCCTTCCCCTTTGAAGGATCCGATCCATGAGCAGCAACTCCAAGAATATCGACCTCTACCCACACAAAGCCTTTATGTGCGGTTGCAATGACACCCCTTGTGGGTTCTGGAATGACCGCCGCGTCAGCACGCCAACCAGCTGCCAGGATGTCTCTTGTTCCTTGGGAAGCATCCTCTTCGTCCGAAACAGCAGCGACAATTATGTCGCCTCGAAGAGGACTCCCGCTAGCCTTGATAGTGGCTAAGGCTGCGAGCGCTGCAGACAAGCCACCCTTCATATCAAGACTACCTCTTCCAAACACAACCTGTTTGCCATTTTTCTTTCCCAAAGATCCTGACAGAGGATCCTTTTCGTAGCTGGAGAGGCTGACTGTATCAATATGACCGTTGAACATTAGTGATTTTCCTCCTCCAGTGCCGCGCAGGATCCCTATAATTGACGGTCGACCAGGGACAGTCTCAACCCGGTGATACTCAATATCACGATAGCGGAACCATGCAACCAGATAGTCAACAATCTGGTTCTCGCCCACTCCATCCGCTAAGGACAACGTAGGGTTTGAAGAGTTTATCTGTGTGAGAGCTTGAGTCAAGCCCACAGCATCATCCACAGACACGTCCTGTAGGGCCGGATAGTCCCTTTTACCCTCAGTGCTGAGAAGCACCACAACTGAGCTTTTGTTCAGAAACGACGTAGCTTCACCCGATGCAGCAAGGCGTCGCAGCGCGGCCAATGACGCGCCCCCACAAGGACCAGCAGGAACCGATCGCGAAGAAAGATACTGCACCGCAGAATGACTCTCGTAACATGACACGGTAATACAAGCGTCAACAAAGCGCTGCAAGTCTAACCATGCAGTAGATGAAACAGTCCCGCAGTTCATACCATCCATGATTGTTGAGGATGTTCGTACTGTCACCGATTTCCCAGCATCTAGACTCGATATGAGACATGGTGCAGAGTCAGGCTCAACAGCAACAACCGAAACAGGTGGGTTCTGGGCCTTGCAGTATCTTGACACAGCATGTGCTAAGCTACCAACTCCTACGGGAGTAACCACCACACTGCTACGTAGCCCGAGCTCTCCCAGCCGTTCCTCAATTTCAACCATCATGGTCGAATATCCCTCAACAATCCATGCAGGGACATTCTCGTACCCCTCGAATGATGTGTCCTGAATTAACAATGCACCGCTGGTATTCTGCGTGTGGCTTGATGCCTCTTGCACGGCTCTATCATAATCACCCTGCACGACGACGACTTGAGCACCCTGCGCAGCAATAAGAGAACGTGTTTTTTCGTCCATGTGCTCGGGGACGAAAATGATACTAGTAATCCCCAACAGTTGCGCCATGTACGCGACAGCACGGCCATGGTTTCCCTCCGTTGCTGCCACGAGAGTGATCGCGCTGTCTTTAGCTTGCTTCCCGACTTCTTCCAAGCTAACTGTCGATGACAATCCCAGATGCGACGTGACAGCGCGAAAGCACCCCCATGATGCACCCAGGACTTTGAAGGATGGCAAGTTGAATCGATTACTTTCATCTTTGACGTAGACGGCGCGGACACCGAGCTCTGTCGCGAGATCCGGGAGCGATATTAGCGGTGTAGGCGCATAGTTGGGAAGCGATCGATGAAATTGCCTCGGACTGTCGCTTTGTGCAGCATAGTAGCGCTCGTGTGCCGCTGCGGGATTGAAGTAAATTGGTCGTTGGGACGGCATGTTGGATGTTTTGTGATTCAGGCGTACCACATGGGCAATTGATCACGAGAAGTCTTTCTAGATAAACGATATCACCATGTTTTTGTACCCCTGAGTACTCACCTGCAACTTCACTTGACCCAAAAATTTTTTGAGGACCACAAAGCGCCTTCCGACGACATCGCCTACTAAAAGAAGGTGGGGAAACTCACATACCGGAGTGAACTACGAAAAAAATAACTTAAAATCGCCTCGGATTTGCAGCTAATAACCAAAGTTGTGATCGCTGATAAGGTTCCTGGCGCGTTCTTTAGACATCGGCAATGTCCGCTCGTCCATTTAGTCGTCTCTCTCATTTCATTTTGCCTGATAGCCTAGTTGAAAATATAGCTAGCGCCATTATTATTTTAAATTTTGTTTCATGGATATTATATCAGTAAGACTAGAATCCTTTTTTTTTTTTTTTCCGTCTTTAATTTAGGACTACAATATTTTGTTGCGAAATAACCGAGTAACTATACAAATCTAAGATTTCTCTGCATTTTGCGCCCGGAACTTGTCATAGTGCACAACTGATTCAAGTAAAGCTTGAGCACCGAGAGCACTGCTTACGTCAATATCTGAGTTCATACAGAAACTATTAGGGGAGATACTCACCAGTCTTCCGGCGTACAATACTCAGCCGGATGGTGACTAACACCATCCCGACAAGGAACAAAGATCATTGCTGATGGAGAATGCCTGCTGGTGTTGACGCTATCATGGCCAGCGCCACTGGTCATGAGCATCGACTTGTCAGGTCCGACAAGGGATTCTGCAGCTGCTTGAACAGAAGCTATACAGTTCTGATCGAATTGCACGGCCGGAGAGTCTGTATCTAGCGTCCATTCAAATGATACGCCTTTTCCATCCTGGGACGCGATGGCAGAGAATGATTCAAGACATTCCTTCTGAACAGCATGTACGGTGCTATCCTGTGGGTGCCGGATATCAATAGTGAAGGTCACCTCCGAGGCAACTGTATTGGTAGATGCATTTGATGGCACCTTAATAATACCGGTTGAGGCCAATGCATTGTGTCGCTTTGCGATATCATTGGAAGCGGCGATCATCCTAGAGGCGGCAAGTAATGGATCCTGGCGAGCGCTCAACGGAGTCGTCCCGGTGTGTGCATCTTTTCCTTTGACAGTTAAGGTCAGCCATCGGTATCCTTGGGCTCCCTGAACGATACCAATTGATCGACCAGTCTCCTGAAGAATAGGTCCCTGTTCAATATGCAATTCAAAGTGAGCACCAAGTGGGTATCCTGACTTCGGATCGCTCGAGCAGGCGATATCGCCCAAGTAGCCATGTCTCTCGAGTTCGGATCGGAGAGACACACTCGGATCATGAATATCGCGCAGTTCCCAAGCGTCTTGGATCGGAATGACGCCTGCCCAAACACCAGAAGAGCACATGGACTTTGGAAATCGAGCTCCTTCCTCACTAAAAGTCCTTCAGCAACGAGCTCAACAGAAATAATATGACAAACGATACGCACTTAGTCCAGTTCACAACTCCAACATCGTAGTTAGTCTCGAAGTTGTTCTCCTTCATCGTTCGCAAAACCTCAATTGCACCCATCACACCTAGGATCCCATCATACCGGCCTCCACGAGGCTGGGTATCGAGATGACTCCCCATAGCAATCATTGGTGCTGGAGATCTCAGCCGGCCAGATCGTCGTGCGAACATATTTCCCATCTGGTCTACGGAGAGTGAGCATCCTAGATTCTGCACTTCATTGGCAAGCCAGCGTCGAATACGTGCGTCGTCATCATTGAGGGTCAGACGTGCCATACCCGTCTCCTTTGGATCACTAGGATCCCATCGTATTAGAAAGGTCAACTTGAAAAGAACGTGGTCGCATACTCTCCGTATCGATGGGCTTCACCCCATTTGCATGTCTCATGTAACGTTTCCCAAAGTCTCTCAGCATTTATTTTCAGGCCTGATGGCCCTTGGGGCCGAGTAACAGTAGCGAACTTCCTGGAGGCGTTGAAGCGCAAAGCGCGTGTGGCAACCTTCGTTCCACGCATGATGGAAACAGGTAACGCTGATGCCAAATTTCTTCAACAAAACTCAATTAAAGAATGGTCGACGAGATGTATTATGCCTGGGAGACCCAAGATTATCTATATAACCCTGAAATTATCCGTCAAGTTTTAAAAATACTCCATAGCGACGCCTTCTTAGAACATGTATCGGCGGGTACCAGTGGGACAAGGTTAAGGAAAAAATATACTCTAGTGAGTACGGAACTGTCAGGTCTCAAGTGGCAATAATTGAAGATTGGCCAAAGGAGAGTGGAGGAGAAATAATAGTATGTAAGAGGAATGGGAGCACTGACCGTTCTTCACTACCCGGAAAATGAGCGCCTTCTAGGAACATCTACAAAAGCTAAACTCTATCCGGATTTACGCCACGGTCAAGTCTAGAAGTTTTACTTCTGAGGTAAATAGAGCTTAATTTTACTCGTTTTCGAAAATCTTGCTGCATCTAGGTGGCCACGAAAATTGCGCTGTTTTGGTGTATGAGTAAATGGTGAGTGTTCACTGGCAGAGGTGGTGAGCACTAATTATGGTGGCAACCATTCAGAAGATCTGAAAACTCATGGGTGTTATGTTTCACTCAAGCACCGCTTAGATCCAACCTCTTCGAAAATTTATATAACTGGGTTAATGTAGAGAAGCCTAATAAAATAATTCAACAGCTCAATATCATTTCAACAGCTGTTTAGCACGTGATGACACTGGCCAGTCGTATGATAGAATCCGTCCTCGTGCGTCGACAATAGACTAGCACCCTACAGCAAAAAAATATTCATAATTCACAGGTACTTGACTGGATAAAGAGCAGTTAACCTAAATACATGACATCACTATCACAGAAATATTTGTTTTAACTAAAAAAAAAGATCTTCGTGGGGGCCATTTGAAAGCACCGCCACCGTCAATCGACAAACTGAAGCCTAGAAATTTGACTCATACGGGATCTAATATTGACTATCGTATAAAATCGACTATATTATCTACATAAATTTTGGTATTTCGTTGAATTGAACAAGTTAGTATCTCATCCGACAGTACCGAACACGTTGTCGCTTTCAACATGAACCTGCTCGATCTGCCAAATGAGATTCTGTCCTCGTTGCCATGTTATATCGATAACATTGAATCGTTCATGAACATGGCATCTTCATGTCGTCGACTGCGAGAGAACTTTGCGAAGGCATCTCCAAGGACAATCTTGCAGTTAGCAGCTGCATCGGCTCCCACGTTCTTTTCCCCACATCCGCACTTCCTCGTTATGGCTACGGCACGACAGGTTAGTGACTGGGCCATAAAGAGCAAAGAAAACACCCAAGTATTTCGAAAAGCTCTCGAGGGTGGTATTGAGGGCCTTTACGATTTCTGCATCAATAGTGAAGAAGCCAATGCCGGAATTACAATGGATGACATTCGTCGATTGTATCTTTCCCGCTTTTCCATCATCAATCCGCTAGCTGATCAGATTGACAAAATGGCTGGCCAGCAATGGTATGAAACCCCAGATTTTTGGAATGGAGGCGTTAGTGAGCCCGGGACTCTCTATACAGACGCCAATCGAGCAGCCTTCCAGATCATTATCTATGGCGAGCTGTTCAGTAGCAGTATGCGCGCTTTTTTGGAACCGGAGAAGCATCTGCCATATTTTGACCTCGATGTTCGATTGGACTATATTAAATATTGTATCCCGGATCAGAGTTGCAGAGGCTATGCAGGAATGGAAGTTCTCTCTGTTGGTCCGTATGCCCACAGAGAGACATTGAAAGAAGGTGATCAAGTTGCGCTTCAGCACATTTTGACCTGCCACCGGTGGCGCCGGATGTGGGCGGCAGGAATGAAAAAGCTCGGAGACGACTTCCAGAGTGATATTGTTGGGAATGATGAAGAGGAACCCTGGAGACAGAAGCTGTACCGAAACACACTACAGATACAAGGCTTGGAAGAGATGCAACTTGTAACGCTTCCAGAAGAGGAAATATCTAACGACTATCGGGAGAAGGTCCTCAAAATAAAACAGCAGATTCGGTCATTGCGGGGGCCGCTTCCGTCACGAACGATTGGCACACGCCTGCAAGCCCCAGTATCCGAAGCCCCAGATCCTGCGAATGAGGTGTATGTCTGTATGGCAAGCTATTGGCCAGGCGTTTAAGGTGGTCTTCCTTCATTGTATATAGTATTCATGGCCATTGCAATAATGCAAAGGTTAGATTTCTACAGCTTTAAATGTTCATTTAGGTACAGTAGTAGATGGAATGTCACATGTCAACCTGGAGTCCGATAAACAGTCATTTTATCCTGTGCTACTTCTACTGAAAGTCCCCTCACCGAGCTCTTACTTGTGATTTTCTGGTATTCTTCCAGCTTCTTGCAGTCGATCTTCCAGATCTCGAATCTTTGGAGGAGCGACGATAATGGTGACTTTTGCTAGAACTTCACAAGTCAATGAAGGACAGTTTAAGTACGAATCTTTTTAAAGAAGCGTTGCTGGTATTTATCAAATGAGAAAGATGATGGTCATGCTTGGCTAAGCGGAACATTGAGAACAGCCGATTGCAAGTCTGCATGGTGACGCATTTGGTCAGTGCTATCGTTCACCTACTCCGTAACTGAGATCATATTCTGGTCCGTGTGCACTAATCGCTGACTATTGTGAAACATCCGAATATCCACAACGCAAAGGCCAAAGGATAGTCCACAATCCCGGTCTGGTTCTCAGACAACAGTTGTCTTCTCACATAGTCAAGTCTGAACAAATGAACAACAAGAATGCTTCACTACATCTATGAAGCATAATAGGAGCAATCGATTAATCAATCAATCAAGTAACCTCTGAGTTCAAGCACATAATGACAAAGCTATTATTAGTTCCCACAAATGGAATCCTCGGTTGCCGAACCTTGACGTTGACTATTGGACGCGCCATGTCCCCACCATCTAGACCGTTCGTGCACTACTGAGATTCGCTTTTAACCCCCTGAAAATTCAGCTGTTGAGGGGATGGCCGACTGTGATGCGAATTGTGCTGATATTGAATCTGATTTGCATCGAATCCCGCGGCAGAAAAGTCAAGATCCGCGAGCGATAATCGCATACGAGTTTTAACCGCTAGATCCCGCGAACTTGCATCCTGTCATGCTGCAGTTTCATTTGGCCGAGACGCCTAGATCGGGACGTTTCCGCCACGTTCAGGGGTCTGTGAACGATGATTTGTCGCGAAGACATCTTAGCTTTTAGCTTTCCACAGAAAGATCCGAGAGACTTTACGACTGTGGACTGCGAGCCATCTCGTTGGTGCATTATACGCTATTATTTACGATCTTGACGATACTGAGGGGTGGCATCGTTAGCCTTTCAAGATGCGTTCTCTATATGGTTCCAAGCGTTCCGTAGGCAGTAGTCTAGTACTATTTCCGGGCCCGGTCTGGGTCCTACTCTCCATTCTGGTTAAGCATCTTCGATCTTCGCTGTCAATTTCTGACGGTTCCGGAGCTGTTCCTGTTGATCTAATTATTGTATTCGTCGTCAGCAACGTCAACTGTCCCTCCTTTTCTTTTGAACTCTTTCTCTTCCTTGGAGAAGAAGCGTCAGGCGTTGTATAATCCACTCTTTTGCACATCATTTTTTCCAACTAAAGTCACTCCTTCAACCCTGACAGTTCTCTCGTTACATTTCATTCCCACGCTATCCGGACCCTCCGCCCCCTGTCTCTTATTGTCTAGCCAGCACGCCTAGTGGGTTTAATCTGCTTCATAGAACGGTGGCAATGTCTGCAACTTGCTAGATCCCAGCAATCACAGGAGAGAACCAAAATCCTCGAGCTCCTTCGATCGTCGTGCAGATAAGGACGAATTATTTGCACGTCATTGGCGAACTGGATGGCAGGATAGCCTAACCGATCTCGAAATACACATCCCCGACTCTCTTCGAACGAACTTCCCCTGCAAGTACGAGGAACGGGAACACAAAACGCATTCATAATACGAACCATATGGGCAGCAGCATCCCGGAAGCGGGATTCTGGCGCCGTTTCTCCATCGCTGTCCACGCAGACGAAGAAGCCAAAACTCCCACCCCGGAGAAAGAGTGGACATTCTGGACGTATGGACCCCGTGTCATTCCAACGAAAGTAGAGACAAGACACTGACAGGATATCCCAAATATGTAGAAACGACTGGCTCAAGTCTCAACGTCGAAAGAGGATAAAGTATCGCGCCCTCGGGTTTCTCCTCCTGTTCTTTATCATCGGTTTCGGCGTCGGTGTCGGCATCGTGCTCTGGTGGTTGAGAAGACACAATTGGATGAGGCCTACATCAAAAGAGAGTTGATTTTGCAGTCTCAGACAGAAAGAAATGGGATATTCCTTTCATCTTCCAACACATGAGCATCATAATGCATCAATAATAACACCGAGCCGAGAGACCAGTTGTGGTCAAGGAGGTCCTAGCATTCAGTCTGCGGGATAGGGAGAATGCGACTCGACCCCCAATAGCCACCTCTCAAAACACGAAATCATCTATATGGCTGGGCTACTGCGAGAAGTGCACCCTCAACGAGGGCTGGAAAGACACAATGCAAGATCCTCGCACCACCAGTCAGCCGCGTAAGCATGTACATATGCATTCTGGCGTTTGGGACGGAGTACCATGGAGACAATCGGTTTAGCTGAATACCCTGCATGTCTGGTTCACATGTGATCCATTAATTCATTCATTTAAAAGGGGGCCAATTTCGGATTAATAAAAGTATAGAGCAGTTCGGAGATCATACGGGCATCGTTTTTCCTTTCCGCCTCGTCATATTTCAGGAGGATATCTCTTTGAACGGGAATAGATAGACAAATATATACTGTACAGAACATCACATGTGAGACAATCATCTCGTAGACTGGTATTGGAACAAATTTGGAAATAAGTACCGTAGAGGAAATGCCACCAGACCAGAACGCCTTGCTCCAATCGAAACTTTTTCCACGTGTCTTTTTTTCATGATGTGTGCTCTCCCACCCTTCATTACTACAATAACAGTACTATCAGGTGTGAAGACACCTAGAGTCGCCTCAAACAGTCGCTTCGAGTTTCCATCACAATATCTGCCTCCCAATCTAGAACCTCCTGCGCGTCGGCTCTGGGCTGGGACTTCGGCTAACGCTCCTCTCATCGCGCCCTCTGACCTTCAACCACTTCTTCGTCGACAGCTGTAGTTCCTTATCCAACTCGGGACTCGGTTCCTTGCGATGGATGAAGTTGCAGAATCCACCACGCACGCACCCTTCGCCGGAATTCAGCCGACAACACGCTTCCCGGAAATCGGTCACGGGAGATAGCTCGCAATATACAGGCCGTGCGGCGTACCATCGGGAATTGAGGGCGTCGCACGCTGCCTGTGCGGAATCTTCGTATTTGAATCTCGCGTAGACATTTCCAATGAGGTCTTGTGAACATGTTAGCCATCATTCCACTGAATATCATACGGTCCAAGGAAGGGGAAGTACTCACGATCATTGTTATTATCACACACCACTAGCTCCTCCAGTTCACCGTACTTGCACATCTCGCACCAGATATCCTCGTAGAACGCGTCAAAGTGGTTCTGGAGCTGCGACGGGTTCATCTTGTTCTTGGGATCGTAGGCCGGGTTCTGGTACAGGTTCGGGAGGAGAATCGTCTGCGAGTATGATGGCTTGACGTGTTTTCGGGAGCAGCGATCACCATGGCGACATGCGCCGATCTTGTAGTAGAAAGAGCAGTTGACTTTGTCTTGCTCTGTTCCGAAGATGGAGGCGAGGTAGTTGGCCATTTTGGAGAGTGTTTAGTGTGTTAGCGGAGGATTTTCGGTATTCACGTTGTATGCGATATTATTATATTTGATCGCGCTGCAAAAACAAGCTTTAAATGTTCGGTAAAGAGCTTGGCAGTCGCGGTGAAAGTTGATGGTTGATGATAAGTCAATGCGGCTCTCGAAGGCGAAGTTTGGGGATCTTTCATGATTAGATGTGGCGAGTAGTTGACTAAGCTTCTGTTTATGGATTAGCGTGATGTGGCACAGCTGTGCCTGGGGCTTTCCAGAATGCCCGATCCCGATTCGCTGATTGGATGGCCATTACAGACACACGTCCATCTCGTGCCAGCATTAATAAATGAGAAGGACACCAATGAAATGTAGAGAAAGAGAATAGAGACACTTGCACTATTCTGTGTTATAGCTCTATTGGACTATAAACACCAAAAGCATTAGAGAGCTAAGTTGAATCATCTCATAGTGAAACTATTGTTTATTTATTTTGCCTGTTGCATCTTACCAACACGAAATAAATTCAATAGAACAGGTTATATAGTATCTCTAATCAAGCTATGAACAGAAATATAGAGTACTGACCAAAGAAAGAAAAAAATACTCTGCAATTCGGCAACCCGCACAATATCTCGCAAATACGCTTCTTACAACTTGCCTAACAGATTTATACAGCGACCATACCCTGCGCATTCTTCCCGGCACCCAGAGCCCCAAGTCCAAAGTTCTGTACAACTTTAGCATTTCCCTGTCCTCCAGACACATCCATAACCACTACGCTCGCCTCTGAAGTTCCGTTTCCTGGTGATAGAGCGTAGACGAAATTGCCTGCTGCCGCAAGATCAATGAATCCCAGTCCAGCGTTGACGGCTGATGTATTGTAGTCTTGGATAATCTTCCCATCAGTGAGGCTCATTTCAACGATATGGTTCACTTGAACATCCGTCACAAAAGCGCTCTCTGATGCTGAGGAGATTGTAGTCCAACAGGTAGCTTTCTGGCCATCAATAACCTGTTTGGCGGCCAGAGATAACTGGTTGGTCTCTCTGTCGAAAGAGAGGATGGTTGCACCAAATGATGCATCTGTCACGAAGAAGTTCTCAGTGTTAGGGATCTGCTGGGTGCCGAAGAGCACAGCTGTGCCCGAGGGCGAACTGCGAGTACCAGCCGTGGACAGACTGGCCAGACTACATTGAGAGGCAGGATTCACAGGAAAGGTCGCAACGAATCCAGTATTGTTTACAGTTGGATTTCCCTTAACTATTGTCAGGAGACGCGATTCGTCCTCTGAAAATAGGACCTGGGAGACCGTATTCGTTGGCCCAACTGGAGGAGTACTTTGCCCAAGGTCGAATGAGTGCAGTCCATCCATCTTGCCCAGTCCTTGCCTAGAGAACGAGGAACAGGAGACTCCAGCCTTAGCTCCTGTGGTTCCAACGCAGACCAGTTTATTCTTCGTCGACGCGGCAACGGTGTTTGGAAATTCACCCGGAAGAGCGATGGGTTCGCCGACTATTGCGAGCTTCGTGGGATCTTGCGGAGAGATGGATAGCATACTGAGAGTATTTGATCCAGCGTTGACGGCAAAGAGATACTATGAAGGTAAATTATTCATTAGTTATGGAAAATTGTATATACTATAGTCTCAAAGAGCGTTACCTTTCCTGCAACGTCTACTGCTCCTTGACTAACCAAGGCGTCCGGGCCGGCAGGCTGATGTGTAGTTCCATCAATAGAATTGGATCCCTTTCCCGATGTCAAAGTCACGGTACCACCGGATAGGGTACCATTATCACCGATTGATACTGCAACGACAGCATTCTCCGCATTGTTTGTGATAAAGTAGATTGCCTCTCCGGTCGAACATGCCCTCTCTGCAAGCGGTATTGACCCTACTGACATCGAGAGCAGGAGACTCGGAAGCAGAACTTTGGAAATAAACCCGGACATATTGAATGAAAAGAGAAAAGGCAGATGTTGGTCTTTAGGAGATACTGAGATGCAATAATGGGGAATAGCGATTTTCAATTCCGAGGAATTTGAGTACTGATATTTACAGAGACATCGAGATAGGATTATTACAGTGGCTTTATATATTTTAAAATCTTCTCATCATGAGCACAGAAATGTAACGCCAAACCTCAGCTATGTCAAATCATAGCCCATTACAGTCAAAGTGATTATGGAAACAAAAATTTCCTAATTGGGAAAGGCACCATTTCCGAATGAACCTAAATTGGATGGTCTTTGCGCGCCGAGGGAAACCCGGATGCATAGGCAAATATGATTGGACCACCAGTGCCCTACAATCTTCTCAACCCGAAAAGGAACTAGGGTTTCAAATGATAGGTCATCAATCTGGATACAAGAACCAGCTGTTACGCCTTTGAGAATGCCAGGGCGAAGGGAGCCTTATCCGGAGATGCCGATTCCTGTTATGGTTTTCGAATATACATTCTAGGTGTTACAGCAAAATCATGTCCCACCTATTGTTTCATCTTCATGGGATGCGACCAAGTCCAAATGCATTAAGCGTATTTTCAAATATGATCTGGTCGATCACGGCACCAAATCTGCTCGGAATCAGTGTTGTGCTGAAGAGTATGTGAATGGGGAACTCACCCGTAACATTTTACATGTTTCGACAGCTCTTTCGTAAGCTTACTCAGCACCTTAGCATCAGTCGCCCGAAGAACTGGAAGATGACAAATGTGGTTCCAAGCTTTTATTGGAGTCACTTCTTCTGCAAGCGGTATGTCTTCTGAAAGCTTAAGAAGCCGATCTAACACCGCACGGGGTGTTTCCCATGTATTGATTGAGGGTAGGCCCGGGCTGTGGGTGCCTGGCGCCTGGAAAAGGATCGAAGCAGTTGCGGTTAGAGCGTGACCTGTTGGAGCTTCTGGGTCCTCAGGATTCCCTTGGGTGTGGAGAAGGCATGGGTCTTCCAGGCTAGAAACTAGTCAGAATGCAGGAGATATGCACTCTAGTGGCGGCGAAACTTACGTCAAGACAAAGTCCATTCCGACGTCGGTGAGATCCAAATCCCCTATCGAATGTGAGGTGTCTTTGGGAGGAGGCGGTGGAGGTGACGTGTCTGAAAATACTCCAGGATTATTCTGGTGGTGCTGCTCCTGGTTAATTGGCAATGCTTGTTCTTTGCCCACATGGATATGTGGATTGCTGCTTCGATGCTCATCAAGGAAAACCATGGCGCTAGATACGGGATAATTAAAATCGTCGTCGGTGGGAGGAGTCTGATTCTCAAAAATGTTTGAGACATGTGGGATTTTGTGCTCCGTGAGAATTCCCTGCAGTCTGATAATCTCTGCATGGAGAGTTTTGCTTTTCTGCAGCAATTGCGCTTCATTCGTCCGTAGTTGGAGAACTTCCTTTTCAAGTGACTTCACGTAGGCGTCTTTACGCTCGCGATGGGTGCTGTAGTTTTATAAGTTCGAGATTCTACTAGATAGCAGATATTATTATAGGAAAGATGACATACCGTTGAGCTTTACGCACCTGTTCCCGCCGTTTCAGTGCTTTCTGACTCTGGTCATCTTCCTGGCCTGCTGCAGGGTACAATCGTTAGTACCTATATATGTCCAATAGGTTTCGGCTAAATATAAAAGTGCATCATAAGAACGATGATATAATCAGCGTGCATAGCAATTAGTTGGACACAGAACGTGGAACACGCCCTGTGCAGGTAGCAGCGTGTTGGACATAAGTATTCTTGGCAGAGGGTATTACCGACCTTTTGACGAGGCCAGAAATTGCCGGAACGAGAATTTTTTCATATTTTGGAGAGATAAACGGGCGGTTATTATGGTAGCTGGAAATAAACGGAAGGAAAAGAGATAAAGTTCTCAATAATTCAATAGTAATAACTCAAGGGATGATGCAGAGAGATGTTCTTGGAATAGCTTAATAGGTTAGTGCTGACATTCCCCGACGGACGGACCGCTTGTCCTATTTTAGCTAGCCTCTTGCAGTAGATATTAATTAAAGATATCAGCTATTAGCTGCTTGCAACTCCTGGCTGATTGGATCTTGACCTATAACTCTTAATCGCATAACTGACTTCTGGTGGTATGGAGAGAAATAAAGTCCCTCCTATTAAGCAGATTACTAACGATGCTAAAATGGTTGATCCGACCACGAGCCTCCTACTACGACACTCAAACTGTTGATTCAGCGTATATATTTGAAATCATAACAACTCGAAGCTATTCTCACAATATGGACCTATTAGAAAGGAAAATTCTCTGTCTGTATTAACAGTAGTGTTGCATGAAGTGAGATTATAGCAGCTTGGACGAGTAAGTATAGCACAGAGGGACAAAGCAACCACGGCTTAAGTGGGGAACATCTATTACCGATTAGCAGTGATTGCAACAAATAATGCTTTCCTGGATCCGCACATTTCATACAAATATGATCCTTATTTTGTATACAAGTGGGACAATAATGAATCGGCATGTGGGCCTCCGCTCGCCCGCTGTCGGGACTTGATATCACATCTCCACACCCCGCATTTACCCCAGATTTTCCCACTTCGAGCTCTCCACTTGGCTCATATGCTTCAGTTCAAGAATAAAACATATGGTTGAACTATGTATACACTAAGTAATCAAGTA
The DNA here is from genome assembly GCA_029606265.1 of Paecilomyces dactylethromorphus. NCBI lineage: Eukaryota > Fungi > Ascomycota > Eurotiomycetes > Eurotiales > Thermoascaceae > Paecilomyces > Paecilomyces dactylethromorphus. The sequence goes on from JAPVCE010000038.1 coordinate 711,692, forward strand.
AAGGGATTGGGAAAGACATATAATGCGATCAAACCTAATAGCAGGAGACCAAGAAACTACGGAGCAGTACTTATTATATGTTTTTTTGTGCCATCCATACTCTAGATCGTAGACAAGATATTTAAGAAGGTCTGCTATTTAGATGATCTTTGTACATATATGGGAACGGAATGCCGAAACGGAATCCCGTATGGTTCGATTTTGTGTAACCCTTGCAGTGTTGTCCCGAGCTCGACTCTTAGCAGTAATTCAAAAGAATATAAATCATCTCACAATGTATTAAATCTAAACAGTTTCTATCATTCACAATAAGCATCTACAGAAGCATATATTGATTTCATTTCCTGAATAACTCAACGGACCAGAACCTTCAAACAATGGCTGGCATCTCCCGAGAACAATTCCTCGACTACATCCGAGCCTTCAACACCCGCGACGTCGAACGTCAACATAGCTACTATCATCCAGAAGTCGAATTAACACTTCCTGATGTCGGCACCTTACACGGCTCAAAGGAGATCATAGACCATTATGATCGTCTGCTCGTTCATGCCGAAGAAACTGTCGTTCCGATTACTCTTCTGAGCAACAACGACAACACAAAATTTTTCTTTGAGATGAACACCTACTTCCAGTACACAGCTGATAGTGAGAATGGGATCATGGGCTACGATATCAAAAAGGGAGATGTGGTCAAGTTGATTGTGTGGGCTCTGTATAAGGTTGAAGATGGAAAGATGAGATACGTTACTTGCAACCTGTTCAGTGCCGATCTTCTGGGACAGGTTGATCGTGATTCTCTCATTCGCGAAAGCCAGGCCCAAGCAGATAAGGATCTCATCATCTGAGTCAATAATTAAGGGCTGCTTTGATAGGATCGGCTTAACCTTACTACATGTAGTTCATTTCTGAGTTGAAAATGGACGATAGTCCAATGTGACACACGATTCACTCACCAAGCACTTCCTCTCCAATGACAAACAACTAGACACTTTCTGTCTGACAAACTTTAACCCACTCTGTACAAGATTATTTTCAATCGATTCAATAACATCACTTTGTTAGGATAATCTCGACTGTAGAACTATGAAATTCGTTCATCTTCACGTATCTTGCCATCCTGAGGATTATGAATATTTACTGCGCCGACATGCCTCCATCGACTGGAAGTAAAGTCCCGGTGACCCAACTAGCATCATCACTCGAAAGGAAAACAACAGCTCGGGCAATATCCCTGGTTTCGCCAAATCTACCGAGTGGGATAGTTTTTGCTACTGCATCTTTCGCTTCTTGAAATAGCCCACCAAGGGCGGTATCAAGCATCGCTGTTTGTGTATCTGGTTGAATTCATATCAGTTAAGATTATCTATAGCGACACAATCTGGACAATAGTATCTGGCACAACTTACATCCAGGACACACGGCGTTGCAATGGACACGATAAGGAGCACCATCTGCAGCGACAGCTCTTGTTAAGGAAGTAACTGCACCCTTACTGACGGTGTAGATTGCTGGAGTCACAGAGTATCAATATGAACATTTCTTCTACCTCTAGCGGTATAATAGGACTTACGGAGATTTGTCATGCCAACCAGAGCTGCTATAGATGAAATGTTGACAATCCAGCCCCTATCACCGCGAGGTAATGGGTCTTGCTTTTTCATCTGACGAAGAGCATATTTGCATCCAAGAAAAGTCCCCTTGATATTGACAGTCAAATGAGAGTCCAGCATATCCTCTGATGCCTCATCAATTGGATTGGGAGCACCGGTTTCTCCGCAGATTCCTGCATTATTAACAAAACTGCATAATCACAACCGATAGTTAGGGCTCATGATCTGTAAATCTAATGCCATATAACCCAAGACCTTACATATCTAATCTTCCGTACTTTTCAACAGCCTTGGCAACAAGACCCTCGACTTGCTTGGCATTACTGACATCGACTTGAACAAAAATGGCCTTGCCCCCCATATTTTTGATCAATTCATAAGTGGGGTGATCATCCGGCTTTTGCCCCTCAGGCTTAAGATCTGCACAAACGAGTAGGGCACCCTCTTGATGTAGATTAAGACATATCTCACGACCAATACCTTGAGATGCACCGGTGACAACGGCAACACGACCAGAAAGACGGTCCATAGCAGTGGATCTTGTAGGAGAAAAATTTCACTTGCAATATAGAGATATATACACAAACGTAAAGGACACAGCATGAAAGTGCAGACTACTTTGGGAAGAACGCCTTTATGAGGATAATGACACGTGCCCGAAGAATTGGTGACACATGCCTGCTTGTTAGAGAATCTTACTATTGGATAAGGGATTGCTGAATACGAGATGCTGACTGGATGGCAGGGGGATGTTGTGATGATCTGCCAACCTCTTCCATTTCGAGGATTTCTGCCACGTCTAGGTACAGCGAGTAGGGTACAGAGACTAGCCTAATTATCAAGAAAACGCGAACTTTTTCGTCTCACATCCATATCAAGCAGCAGATACGATAAGTATGTTATTCAGAGGCAATTTTGAAAGAGAGAGAGAGAGAGAGAGAGTCCCGATCCATGTTGAAGGAAGGCCAAAGCTGTAGCTAATAGATGGCTTGCATGTGTCGCCAAGTGGACCGTTGGGCGGCGAGAACGGTATGATCATCCGATTATCCCAGCTCGGATCAATGCTTAACCATAAATGCTCTCCCAGATTAATCGAATCAGAATTCTATATTAGATATCTGTACTTGGGATCTATAAACTCAAGTGTCCGGTAGATGACGTCTGAAGAACGTTAATGTCATGATCATTTTAAAGATGCAAACAACGCAAACTCATGCCTACGCGTCTCCCATCCATCAGTGGGGGAACCCCGCGCCGTCTATGACGGTGTTTATCATTTTACATTCTATCACAACCGTCAGAGCAGTATCTGAGGAATTATCATTCTGGGAGGATCGTCGCATTTATTAATCGCATCTCCGAACCCAAATTCCTTGCAATATTGTCATCAAAAGCCTGAAACGTCGCCCGTCATGAGTCGAGATGCCCCTCTTCCAGAGGGTATCTATTCCCTTCTCGATACAGATCTGTATAAACTGACCATGCAGTGTGCGGTATTGAAGTATTTCCCTGATACACGTAAGTTTCGGTGTTGATATGAGGATAAAAACCTGCCAATTGTGAATTACTTTCATACTAATTCTTCATCTGCAACAGCTGTAACGTATGAATTCACGAATCGTACTCCGCAGATGAAGCTCACGCGAGCAGCGTACAAGTGGTTGAAAGAACAAATCAGCAGTAAGTTGAGCCGCAAGTCATCTTCAAAGAGGGGCGCGCTGCTAATCTATGTCTGAAACATTCCAGAGCTGGGTAATATCCGACTTGGTCCCGACGAGCTGCAGTTCCTAAAGGAACGCTGTCCCTACCTTAACGACGCCTATCTCCGATACTTGTCGCAGTTCCGACTCAAGCCAGAAGAACAAATTGATATTAGGTTCACTCCAGTCAATGATACGGGCAATGACAGCGACCAGGGAGATCTCGAGTATGAGATCAAGGGTCTATGGGTGGAGACTATCTTGTACGAGATTCCCATGCTGGCTCTGACCAGTGAGGCGTACTTCCTCTTTTGCGATAAGGACTGGGACTACGGTAATCAGGAGGAGAAGGCATATCGTAAGGGATGTGAACTGCTGGAGAATGGATGTATCTTCTCTGAATTCGGATCGCGGCGCAGAAGAGATTATCATACACATGACCTGGTCATGACCGGTTTGTGCGCCGCTGCGAAAGAGGGTAAGAAAGCTGGGTGGAAGGGAATTTTCTCCGGTACTAGCAATGTTCACTTTGCTATGAAATACGGCGTAGACCCCGTGGGTACTGTGGCTCATGAGTGGTACATGGCTATTGCGGCTATAACGAATGACTATGAGCATGCCAATGAAATAGGCTTGAGATACTGGCTGGGATGCTTTGGTGAGGGTGTATGTGCTGAAGGACTTTCCGATGAGAGATACATCGACACTAACAACTTCTAGGTCCTTTCTATCGCTTTGACTGACACATTCGGTACACCAAGTTTCCTGGATGCTTTCCGCAAACCTGTTCCTGACTACACCACCGCTGGGGTCGGTGCTGTCACTACAATCGCCCCAGGTACCGCAACCACCCAGGAGACTGATCCTCAAAGTCTCGCTGAGACCAAGCCTCCCGTTGCGGCCCCTATCCCTGGTGGTGAACGCAAGCCTTCTGGAAGGACGTATGCGCAAGTGTATAACGGCGTGCGCCAGGACTCAGGAGATCCCGCGTATTTTATAAAGCTGGTGCGCGACTTCTATGATAAAGAAGGAATCAAGGAGCCAAAGACGGTTGTCTTCTCCGATTCGCTCAACGTTGAGCACTGTCTCGAGTATAAAGTCATCGCTGAAGAAGCTGGCTTCAAGCCCGTGTTCGGCGTTGGAACGTTCCTAACCAGTATGTCCTTTTATCTCGCATGATTAACTATGTGCCTTATACGTGGAGCATAGCCAAGCTAACATTCTATCTTAGATGACTTCAACCGCAAGTCCGACGGCAAGAAATCGCAACCGCTGAACATCGTGATCAAGATCGCTAGTGCTGGCGGTCGGCCCGCTGTCAAGCTCAGTGACAACATGGGTAAGAACACAGGCGACAAGGAAACAGTACAAGAAGTTAAGCAACGACTGGGCTACATCGAGCACAAGTGGGAGCAAGGCGACGAGAGCGCCCGATGGAAATTCTGATAACCCCCAGATAAAGATCGTGCAGTATGATGCTTATGACGAAAGCTGTGACAAACGGACGAACCAGGACATTGGAGTAGAGAGCCACAAGGGGTGCTTTCGAGATGACGTGTTCTCTCGAGACCATAGATGTGTGTTTCGCATACTTTGCTAGATGCTAAATAGCTCACGCTTGCTCCTTTTCAATATCTCGAAAGCAAATTTCAGATATAATTAGATTTCTTTGCTGATCGCAGTCGAATTGTCATTATCGCTTATCTAACAGAAGTTCTTGCCATATATCGTATACAAAATACTAATCTCTCCATAGTATATGTCCACAGGAATATCTAAATATCTATCAGTCTCTCCGATTATTCTACCGTGCTTGAATTCCATAACAAACTCTATGCACTAGACCTTAATCGGGCAGGTGTGGAAGAATCTCGTCCCATCAGAAGCTTTCTCGGGACAGGAACTCCCCGAAAGCTTTGTTTCCAACGTTAATGCTTATTCCATGTTCATGCTATGCTTATTGGACCTCAAAGTTGAGTGCTTGCTGTTTAGGGGGGCGTTCGCTTATCCCGTATGGCTCCCGTATGTCTTAGCGGGATCACCATGTCACAAAGGTTTGTGAGACATGTGTTTCACATCAGTCAAACATAACGGTGACTGGGGTAGCTAGTTTGCATAACTGATTTTCTTCGAGAAGGACGCTATTGACTTTTGTTACATTGTCCCTTGCGCCACATGTCATACGAGGCCTAGATCTCGATCTAGATCGCCTGTTATTTCTTTGTCGTCTGACGTGGAAGTGTCGGCAGCTTTGCAGGTCACTGGTTGGTGTGTGGTATCTGCTCTTGGTGTAAGGCTGTTGTCTTCTTGTGAGATATCGTTCACGGTTGTCCATTTTTTCAGGATGTCTTCGGCCCAGTCCATGTCTAATGGTATATCTTTTGCAGGTGTATTGCTGAAGCCAACGAGATAGTTCTCAAGTGGCTCGCATGAGTTAGGATCTAGAGGGGACCATGCCCCTGCGTTGTCGGGGGATAAAAGACCGAAAGGCATTGTCGAGTCCTGGTGTGTATGTTTGAAGCTAGAAGGTAGATTGTTTTCTCCTTGGTGGTTTACTTGAACGGCAATTACGTCGTTACACGATAGCAGGCTCTCTTTGAAATATCCTGCATCGTCATCGACGTTTCCGACATGCGCAATTGGCGTTGGCCCTTGTGGGATCTCTTCGACAAAATCATCATCTTCAGAGGAATCGCTGCTGTATGCAAGAAGTTCCGAAAGTATCGTCGATGCAGTCTGACGGTCCATACCATCGTGATTTTTGCCATTGCTGCACGTGATACTGATCGAAGCCTTCAATTTCATGCATTGCACTTTCACAGCTGCTTCGATCCTTGCAGCTTCCATGTCTGCTGCGGGATACATTTCCTTTAATCCATGAAGAACCTCGATGCATCTGCGGAAATTATAGGTACTTGTTTGGCGGACACCAGGATTCGTGGAAGTCAGATTGGCAAGATGGGCAAGGGTAGCCGGAAGCAGAACAGTCACTCCTGACGGAGGGAGAAACTTGACAAGGTTCAGCTGACTTAGACCCTGTACTATATGCGTTATGCTCGTAGCAGCATCTTCCAACTTCGTACGCGCAGTTTTGGGCCCTTGTACACCCTTGGCTCGATCTTGGTCAGCGAATATTAGAGCCCGTGGGCGATGAAGCGCGCTGGACGTCGCGTGGTATACCATCCTTAACATGGCACTGTGAAGAAGGAGCACATTCTCCCCTTCTCGGATGTTATCCTTCGACGCAGGGATGAACTGTGCATCCTTAGGAAGCGCACTGAGCCATCGATCCAGCTGCTGACTGCAACGATTGAGCTCTGCTTCTGATGCCTTTCGCGGTACCAAAGTGATAGTAGTCTTGGTCGTGGCTCCGAATTGATGGTTCGAAGGGGAATATTGTGCAAACAGCACTCGACCGAGGCACTGGCATAGTTTCACTTTCTCGATAAACATCATTGCAAGGCGTCTTTGGTGCTCAATATTTTGGAGTTGCGGGCATTGTAGGGCCTCCATTACAGACGGATGGAAGAGCCTGATCTCACAGTCATTCAAACTGAGCATCGGAACATCGCATACGCCCTCGTTGATTTGAGTTGGCCTTCGCAGAGCCATGGCAATTAAACGATCGCGGGAATATAAGCTCCACCACAGTCGTATTCGCAGCCGTTGCATCTGAGGGTCTATATCTGATTGCGTAGGGTCTTTGTGTAGGCCAATCGATTGAGCCTGTGCATTGCACACGCCGATCCAATGCCAAATATCTTTCTGGGGACTGCTCTCATAGTCCGCCCAATATGTCATCAGCAGAAGCGTCTGGATTACTGCAATCCTGTCATCTTCGTAATCGAAAGCATACAGATTCTGCCCAGTCGTCAGTTTCCATATCATCATTTCGGCAGACTAGACTTACCCTAACACGAGAGAAGAATTCCTTCCGCGCACTCTGTCTGGTTTGATACCCCGCTGCCTGTAGATACTCGAGGTCGATAAACGCTGTGCCAGCAAACATGACCGCTTGGAACAGTAGAAGGCTAATGTTGCCGTTGGGGTCATTCTCCACAATACAGCGTAGGAATTCGTGTAGATCTATCGTTGGCATGAAACTATAAGACCATTGCACATAATTTCGGAGAAGTTCATTTCGAAGCTCCTTGTCCGGTATCGTAAGCGCCCCTCTCTCTTTCAGGAAATCGATGTCTTCCTGAGAAATACGGGAAGGCAATGGTTTCAGATAGCGCGGCTCATCATCCCTCGTCAGGACGAATGGATCGAAGTCCGGATCGATAAGATCCTGCACAATTGACACCATGTTTGCCAGTGGGAAGGAGCACGCAACTCCTTCGGTACCCAGTGTTCTCCATGGTTGCTTGACTTGGTTCATCCACGGTGTCAGTGATGCAGTTGTATAATTAAAACCACTTCTACAGACTGGAGGGTTTCTTTCTTCCAGTATATCGAAGTAAGGATCGGACTTATCCCAAGATGCGACATTCGACGCCCGTCTTTTGGGTTGAGGATCACATCCTAAGAGCGTGTCTCGGCTATTGTCAATCTTACGTTTCAGGGCCATGACGCAGTCAGAAATGTTTCGATTTAGCGGCTATGGCGGACTGTCGGCGTACAGACCAACGACAGGTCAGAAGAATGAGGACGACATCTGGGCTATTTCCTCGTGAATAGAGTGAACAAGAACTAACCAGCTTAGTACTGAAAATCAGAAGGGGATACAGCCGGCAATGCAATTGTGGGGTTTGCGGGAGACCCCAGCTTTTCGCTGGCTCGGTTGCGGGGAAGCATCGGTTCACGCGGAGAGATGTCAAAGCGCATACGATGGCTCAGCATTTCGACCTCCACGCTATTGCAGAGGCGGGTTGCACAGCCCTTAACCCATGGAACCCATTTTGCCATTCTAGATATTATCGTGATCTCACAATATCGCCTCCTGCGCACCCGCAATCTAGAACTTGCAATATGGTTCCTGCCGCTGATGAAGGACGCTGAAAGAAAGGAATGCGCTTTAGGGATCTGTGGAAAAGCGTTTATCCTTTTCACGAGCGGGTACTCGTATCTAGCCACCCCGAGGTGTCTTTATTAGCCCGTAATCTCGCTGAATGCAGTAATATGCAATTTACCGAGGAATCTTTCTCGTTTCTCCGCGCCATGGTGGATTACAAGCGAATCAAAAGGCGAAGACGCACCGAGGTATATTAGTCGGGTGTCATTGGTAATATAAGTGTCTCTGAGCGACCTTAATGGCAATATCTGAAACAGAAAAAAAAAGTCAATGCTTGATCATATTCAACGTATCGACTGCGACCAGTGGGCTCGTACCTCGTTGATCACACGAGGATATGTACCACAATGTGACACCTCATAGGATGAACTTTCATTGTGATCTGCATTCCTGAACTATGGAACTCGTCATATCCCAAGCTCAGCTGTAAAGCATGTCCCTTTTTATTCTCATAAATTCAAGATGATGTTCCGTATCTGCTTTATTTTTAGCTCTCAAGAAGAAACATAACATGATCCGAAATTGATTGGTAATCAGCCGATTCACATGATCCGCCTAAATCCTGGCGGGTGCCAGTTCAGCAGGGTCCCAAAAAAACTCGGCAGGGTCCCGAATTCTGCCAGCTTTTACTGGGTTATTTTCTCACCAAAACAAGCATAATCTTTAGAAATGTGAATATAAGTTTCCATCTATAGGAAATTGCGATTGGTATTCCCATTTGGTAAAAACCAATTTCATATGCGAAACACCCCCGAAATTTAGCAGAGGATATTTAACAACAACATCCTACCACGAGTTCGCAGAATAGCTGATTCAAATACAAGTATCTACGATGACGACAAATCAACCCCAAAACTTAAATCCGAATAACATTGAAGCGCTCATATTCGACCTAATGGGAACATGTTGTGACTGGAAATTCGGAATCGTATCCACTCTGGCTGAAACGCCAAGTCTGCAGACCCTAACGGATCATGATAGGTCTCAGCTCGCTGCAGATTGGAGAAGTGGATTTTTCAATGAGATTCACGCTCGATTCGAATCGGGGGCCCCACAGGAGGACATTGATCTCACGCATCGGCGGGTACTGGATCGGATCCTGGCGCAGGGAAGACTAGATGCTACGGAAGAGGAGAGAAGGACCCTGGTTGGAAAGTGGCATCATCAATTAGGTTAGATAGAATTAATTCTCTTGTTGATTTTTGTTTCAATGTACTATTGATGAAGAAATGTTCTGATTCCAATTGATGAAGCTTGGCCGGATGCGATTAATGCCATTAGCAAACTAAAGGAAAGATTTATTGTGTTAGTAGAATGAGATACAACTCGAGTGAGTAATTATAATAGTGGAATATCTATACTGACAGTATCTAGTGTCGTCCTCGCGAACGGAACGACTCGCCTTCAACTCGATATTATCAAGTCATCTAAAATTCCCTTCCACACACTCTTCTCATCTCAATTGTTACAACTTACAAAGGTTCGAGAGAGAACATCTTTTGCTTTGTTCATATCTCTCCTTATTGCTCATTGATGTTGTACGAAATATACTTACTGCGGCACCTAATAGCCCGATCCAGCCATCTATCACAAAGCCCTTGAGCTATTGCAAATACCTCCCGAAAGGAGCATCATGGTCGCAGCGCATGCGTACGACCTTCGTGCTGCCAAGAAAGTGTAGGTAGCGTGAAATACGCATAGAGTTACACTATTAACTTAACTTACTAATCATATTTAATAGGGGAATGAACACTGTGTATATCCGACGCGATACAGAAGATCTGGATGAGGATATAGATCGTATTAGAAGCGAGGTAGATGTATTTTTAGAGGGAGGAGAATCTGAGGATGATGGTCCCTTGGCGAAGTTGGCAGATCTGTTACTTTGAGAGTCTATCCTGCCTTTCAGGTGGATTTTTATCTTTGATATGATATAGGCCCTGGAGAAAAGAAAGCGATGGGAATTTCTCATTGTTATACAAAGTACTTTGCGTCACTGATAAGACTATGATAAGAGTCTGCATGAAACTTGAGGGCCCCACTCTTAAGAAGTGCTTTATAGGTCCAACCTCATACAGAAAGAGTGTGATTCACTGTTAAAATGAGAAATGACACCGCAATTGTTGAGATGATACTTTAAAATGGGTTTCGAATGAGAAAGGGGAGGCAATATTTGATATCGTAATATATTCTTAAACAAACCAGGATACCAGAACAGGGTTTCTATATAATAAAAATGCTAACCCCCCGCAAACATCTAGAACTTGATATACCATAAACAGAGGAAACTAAGCCCTACAGAACAACGCTTAGGCATTCGACAATTGATGGCATAGCGGCGATTTGTCATCCATGGGCTACGGAAAATTGACAGCGGAAACAATTACAGGAACCGAGGGCGAGATTTTCAGGACCGTCGGGTGTGAGCAGTGGGATCCATGGAAGGTGTTCTAAGAGAGTCTGCGATTGGGCGGCTTAGGCGAAATCTCTGCTGTGGACTCGTCGATGAATAGGCATCCTTATATTCAGATCTCTGAACAGAGCTCTAGAACAATCATAATAAGGATCTTAAATGAGGACCCACCAGGTCACCGCAGAGGTTTTAACGGCGGACTAGCAGTAAGTAGAGTGTTTCTTAGAGGTTGGCAGCGAAGCTTCATCTCCGCATCCACGTCCCGGAATGGAATGTCGGACAAAGTCTGAGCCTTTTAGGTTCTGAGTGGCGAGGTCGAGGCTGAAATTGGAGGCGGTGTCTTCCAGCGAGGCACACTTGATCAGAGCAGACAGCGGGGAAAACTCTTTCTGGAAAATTTGACGCCTAGAATTGCTGAACCATTAACCTTCTCAACGGTATCCGAAGGGGTCCGATCCGACCAAACAGACGTTCAATCCCGAACCTTAATTAAATTGACGCCTGCTCGCTCATTTGGGGTTGGCTACCAATCAACATTGCGTAGTGACAGAGGCAGTGTACACAGTCAGTGGCGCGCTGAGCCTGTTGCTATTCACGTCCCGCAGACGTGCCACTGGCGCTTGTTTTTAACCATGTTTCTGCTCAGAGCGTCATTCCTACGCACCCTTGTGGCGCGACGGACAAATATCTGCAGGCCCACGGTGGGAACCCAACCCACTTTTGCAGTGCAAGAACAATTTGATCTGGAGATCAGGCTGGGGTTAAAAGGACGCCTGAAACAGTGAGCGATCACTGGGTCGTATTCGCTTCTGCAGCCGCGGCCATAGCGACTAGGCTAACACGAAGTCGAGGATAGTGGCTCAGCATGGCCCCCACGGACCATGAATGAGACAAGAATAGCAGCCATCAGCTTCACGAAGTGATTCTGCATCTTGCAGGAGCTCTAGATTTTCGAGGATGCACGCTTGTGACTTGTGTAGCGACATTGATTGTAGTTGTAAGATGCGCGGTTGTCCGCGGACTGCGATGGCGAGTTGAGCTGAGTGGTGTAGTTACTGGACGACAATCAGTACAGCGAGGTACCTGAGGAGGAAGGGCAACGTCCACGAGCTGCCTCTCTCCGATCCAACCTCAGGTACCTTGAGCTCACGACCGCCAAAGGATCATCGCCGGTTTAAAAAGTCTGATAGTCGAGAGAATGGTGATCTGCTCGGAAATCCGGGCGCGGTCGGGACTGGAACTCCCAGGAAAAGCCGCTGCCTGCGCCTCCTCCCATCACAGTCAGCACGAGGCATCTTCTCATCCCGGCCGCTTCCTGAACCGACGACTATTACTGCCTCCATCATCCGATCGCCTCCAGAAAAAAATTTATTCAAGTGTTTCTCGATCACTCATCGCTGAGAGAACACGCAGCCGTGCGCGCGACGTGGTCCCCGATTTTCGTTGTATACCCTGTCTCATTCCACCTTCATCGCAGTCTAAAAAGAAAGGGGCTCGACGATCCATCCACCGGTGCGTCCTGGCCCGCGTTGCCTGTCCTCAGGCCAACACCCCGTCTCTTCTTCCCCCTCGAAGACCTTCTTCGCTGTGTCGCTCTGCGATTCTAAAACCTCTGACCTTTCTCAGACTCTTTGCGTGTCTCGTTGGCCTTAGCTTAGCCGCGGTCTGTGTCAGCTCCTGTCGCGACTATCACGCCTCGACTACGGTGGATTGGCTATCCCTGCCCGCCACTACTCACCTCGGCCGCCATCCGCTCCTCATCTCGAATTATTTTCCTCCCTCCTCTTCAATTCTCTTGATATCATAAAAAAACAAATTCTGCCAAGGCCGTTCAATTACACTACTCTCATTTAATTATTTTCTCCCAGTTCTTCTCGACATTCTCTTCATTTTCTCGATCGGGCGATTAGCGAAGCAGGGCTTTCCGCGACCTCGCCTGTTCTAACGGTCGCGTCACCTCCTTTGCTGGTTTCTACAGAGCCAGCTATCTTCCCACCACTCTTTTTTCACGACATTAGAACCTTCATAATCTCGTTAACGGCATAAACAGAACAAAAAAACAGACTCTCAAGATGAGTGTAAGTGTCCAAACGCGTTGTGAACCTGCTACGATGGCCCGTCCAATAAGGGGTCGCAACAACACCAGCTGACGGGACCTGTCAATGGCTACAGTACCAAGGATACGGGAATAATCAAGGGGGCTACGGCTCATACAACCCTTATGGGCAAAATCAAACTGCCGGTTACCATGACATTGAGGCACAGAATGGTGGATATGGTAAGACATCAACCCGAAAGCAAGTCGATTTTTTCCCACGTGTTCCCTGACAGCTGGATTTTGCAGAGATGTCGGAACAGGGTCAAAATGCTCCTGCTCCTGCATACGGACAGCCTCCCGCACCCGCTAGTGGACCAACGGCCATCCTGAATAAGTGCAAGGAGATCAACAACGGTATTGCAGAACTCAAAGCCAAGAGAGAGTCGCAGCTTGCTGCTGCGCAAAACGCATTATTGGACTCGAGCACCGGCAAGGAGGACCAGGCCACGCGTCAGACTCTGGACTACATTGAGGATGAGATCAACCGGACATTCCGTTACCTGCGTGACCTGCTGCAGAAGGTGAAACAGACCCCTGGATCTGGAGACGCTCGTGTTCAGACACAGATCGATGTCACCAGCAAGAACTTGCAAAGGGAGATTCAGCAGTACCAGAAGGCGCAGTCAGAGTTCCAGAAGAGACTGAGGGAGCAAGTGCGCCGACGATATGAGATCGCGAACCCCGAGGCCACCCCAGAGCAGATCGATCAGGGTGTTGAGAACGTCCTATTGGGCCAGGAGCAGAGCTTCCAGATCACGGGAAGCCGAACGCGACAGGCGAACGATGCCCGGCAAGCTGCCCTGGAGCGTTCTGCTGCTATCAGGAAGATCGAGCAGGATATGATTGAATTGAGCCGGTTGTACCAGGAAGTGGCCGAACTGGTTCAGCAGCAGGAGCCTGCGGTTGAGCAGATCAACCAGGGTGCCCAGGATGTGGTGCAGAACGTCGACAACGCGACCAAGCACATTGACAATGCCATCGTCAGCGCGCGTAACGCCCGGCGGTGGAAGTGGTATGCTCTGATCATTATCTGTAAGTCGACTCTTGTTGTGCGAGTAGGTTGCCTGATACTAACCTATTCCAGTGATCATCATTGGTATCGTTGTTGGTGTTGCTGTCGGTGTTACGGAGGCCAACAAAAGCAGCAAATAAATATCCTTATTTTGTCTTTCTGATGGCTATGAGTGGGATTGTCGCGACTGGGCCAGGAATTGGGTTATATGGCCTAGCACCAAGCTAGATTTCCGACTGGTCTCACGTTCCTGTCGCAACAGTGTCGCATATGTGCTCTTTTCCTCAATCTCATCGCTCCGTTATGGAGTTCTGCTTTTACTGGTTATTTCATCTTAACATCCAGCCGCTGCCACTTTGGCTAGATGAAGCGTGTTTTAGTTCGAATAAGTTTGATTACCCACACCCGCTCGCTCTTGTGTCTCATTTCCGCGGTCTATGTGTTTAAGCACATCTCGTCGCATCTCTTTTTGCCCAGGACCATCTAATCAAAAAGTCCGCCTCTGTATCCGCTACCGTGTGTTGTGTTTTTAGTCTCTGTTTGCTTTCCGTTGTGTCTCCTCTTTTCGTGTCTCTTCCTTTCTGGCCATGTGTGAGTCGTGTGTACAGGTCTCCGTGTTGTTGTGTCCGGGATCATACACGACCTGATGATTGTCCGTGTTCAATGGCAAGGATACGCCTGATGCTATTGTACATATTAGAGTTTCCTTCCATCCTTGCTCCTCATTGGCGCTAGACACTTTATAATAATCATTATTCCCTAGTTTAATGTGTGCCTTGGTCATTAGAACAATTCGAGATCCGGTCCCATCCATTGGCACGTAATGGCCTGTTCCTCTTTCTGTAATGTACATCGCTGGTCACCACGAGCCCAGTGCCCGCATCCCGCGAAACCACAACCTCAGCACTCGTGGCGTATTGCAATAGTGGTATCTATCCAAGTTTACTTCCTCCCAACGCTACCATGTCAAATAACACCCCTACTGCGCCTGTTGCTCCTGCTCCCTCGCCGCAATCCGCGCCTCTTCCTCTGGCGTCCGCGTCGTCAGCTGTAGCGCATGAATGCCTCCTTCGCGCGCCATTTCCTCCTTCAGCAGCGCATAGACCATCCGATGTCGCGAGGGCTGTGACTTGGATGCGAATTCGGGAGACGTTATCGTTACACTGAACGGCAATAACAGTTAGAGACGTTCAATTCGAGAATATGAAGACAGGGCAGGAAGGATAATAACGAACTGGAAATGCGTCTCTTTCGACACGACGCCTCGCATGGCGGTATGGTGTGCGTGAAGATGGGAATCATTCCGAATGACCAGCTTCGTAGGTGAGAATGCGGTCGTGAGCTATTGGTATCATATCATATCATTGGATTAGTAAAGACATATCAGAAACTCATGCAGAGCTCCATTCCATGGAATTGAAGCTAGGAGGTCAAAGTATACTATACCTTTTCACGAATCGTATCCTCCACCGGTGTAATAGATGCCATTCTGCGCGCGGAGACGGAGAAAGAACGGGACGATAGTACACCGGTCGATAGACGGGTGTGGGCGCGGGCGAGCATTCGGATGTTTCTCACTTTCCAGTGATGTTTTTCGTCTTGGATGTTCCTGTCTCTTTGCTTTGTGATGGGCAGAGACAGATACGAGCGTAACGTCAGGGAATAAAAGGAAGGGATTGGAGAACCTTGGTAGATAATTATTTGGGATTAGTTCTACTGGTTGATATAGCGATGCTCTGACTAGTATTCTAAACTGCCGGCCGGGGTCCGGCGGTGGGTCGGAGGGTCTGTCCAGATGGGGAAATGACAGGGATCACGTGGTATTCGATGCTGGTATCCGATATTAGGAGCGAGGTAGAACAATGTATAGTTAAATGTTCCAGGATATTATTGAGTATTATGATGTTATAATTTTGTATTAGTTGTGCTGGAAAATTAAATCTGTACTTATTTGTTATTGGTGAGTTATGTTATGATGTTAAAAAAATGTTACTATCTCGAAGTTTATATATATCTCTACGAGGAGATACACTATTTGTATAATTTCTTTACTTAAGAAGTAATACTGACTTTTAGCATTTTTCTATCTTTTCCGCGACAAATGTGTTCCAATTAGATATATATGGGATATATCATCTAGAGATGTGCTCTCTTCCTATCGCATGCTGAGCTGCGGGCTTCCCCTATCCTCGATTCTTTCTATTTTCTCTGACTTGATAGCAGAATATAGATAAAATCACAGAATCAGGGGAAATTCTCCGATTTCCCGCAATTTCTTTTATTGAGAAACAACAGTTTAGTGCGTCTTGTAGAAAAGGGAACTGATTACCAGCTCGTGTTATCCACCAGTAGATATTTTTAGGATATATTTTCCCACAATCACTGTATTGGTTGGTATATTCTGCAGGAGTGTAACATCCATCCGTGCCGCTATGCCTAATTTTAGTACTCGGCATATGTAAGAGGTTGCATGTGAAGAATTGTACCATATCACTTCTTCAGTAGGATGATCGGAACTAAATTAACTATGGTTATTAATGTGAGAGATCCTGTTTTCGCGGAAAGAAACGGAATCTAAATCTGAGAAGAAAAAAGATGGTTCTAATTAGAATGTAGTAAAATAAATCTCGTGACAATAATGGTACAATGCTACAGGAGCCACGTACCTACAAATCTAGATGTGTGGGGAGTACCCGAGGATCTATATTCTAACTTTGTGATGCATCGTATTTACTACAGCCACAACCGTGTTTCTTCCGAAAGAACGAATTAATTCTCAAGCAGAAGGCACTCACTGAACTAAGATCAACTGAACGCTAGTCAATTATCAGATAGAGTAGTCTGTGAGCGAAATGTAGGACCTTATCATGTGTTGCATGAAGTAGCTTGATGTGCCATGTCATCGTGTAGGATCGTGGATCGTTGGGTGTTGATACAAGTAATGCCTGATCCAACAGGCTTGAGATCATTATTCGAAAGTATAAATATGTGTAACAGTTCAAGAAAACATGGTATAAATCTCAGCAGCTTTATCATATTCAAGCCTATTTTCAATAACTAACATTCCTAGACATTATGGAATCGGTCGAAATTAGTGACCATATCCAGGGTCTGATTCAACAGATCAACGACAAGACTACTGCTATTCCATCATTAAATACGGCTAATGCGGAAGCAGCTCGTGTGGCCGCGATAAAAGCTACACAGGATCTCCTCCGCGTGCTGCAGACGCCAGAGGAGTCGGTGGTGAATATCACATACAGTGTATGTCTGAACAACAAAGTGATCAATCAACAGTTATATCTACGAACATATTCTCATATATCTTTCTTTTAGCCCATCCAATCTCTTTGCCTGAGAATTGGATTAGACTTAGACGTGTTCAACACGCTAGCCAACAAATCAGGTTCAGTATCGCTGAATGATATTGCGGCTGTTAAGAAGGCCGATCCTGTTTTAGTCGGTATGTCAATCCGGCAAGCATTTACATAAAGGATATCAGTACTGATAAAGGAGTAGAACGTGTCTTACGCATTCTGGTCGGCATCGGATATATCAATGAAGACGGGGAGAGACTGTACAGCGCCAACAGCATGACGCGGAATATGACTGATCGGCTCGCAATCTCGAGGGTGAGGTTCCTGTTAGTATGGCCCATATTCTGAGGTATAACGGACGAAGAGCACAGAGAACTAGTGGAATGCTAATCAATATCTCTCGAATATACAGCTGGTTCGGTATGCCTACCCTGATCAAGATCCCCGAGTTTCTCGAAAAGATCAACTTCAGAAATCCAGAAGGAGCCAACAACACAGTTTTCAACTATGCGGAAAATTTCCCTGGAACTATCTGGGATTGGTTCGCAAAGGACCCCGAAACACTGGATATCACCAACACGTTTATGGAGGCTGACCGTGGAAGCCGTCCCAGCTGGGTGGATTGGTTTCCTGTCCAGGAACAGTTGCTCAATGGTTTCGATGCAAATCAGAGTGATGTTCTCTTTGTTGACATGGCAGGCGGCCGAGGGCATAATATCCAGTCTCTACGAAGGCGGTTCCCAGAGACCCCAGGATGTTTTATTTTAGCCAGAGAATTGAAGATGCTTGCATTAAACTAGCTGAACTAGGGTGAAGCTATTTACATATATCCTAGATGCGCAGACCTAATTCTAAAGTAAAAAGAGAGGGTAATATCTACCAAAAGCTCCTGCTAGTAGACAGGCTCTAATATATTTCTCTTAGCTGTACTTAAAGCTATTTAGCTTATCTAAAATAATAATTCTATCTATCTAGATATTAGTTTCTTTATATTTAATTTCTTCTATATTTTCTAGGACTTTAATATCTAATTTGGTATAGCCTACTAGCTTATAGAATTTTTTAAACTTTATTTTATTTAATAGCTTAGTTAGACTATTTATTAGATTTATATTTCTATTAATTTTAAACAGTTTAACTACTTTATTAGCTATAATATTTTATATAAAAAAGTAATAATTATTTAGCTATTTTATAATTAGCTTATAGCTATTTATTTCTATTAGAACTATAGTATTAGCTATATTTATATAGATTAAAATTAGCTTTTTTAATTTATTATCTAATTTTAAAGCTATAGTAAGCTTTTTAATAAAAATAGTCTTTTTAATTATTAAATTAAATATATAGAACTTTATTATAGTAGTTAATAGAGTAACTATCTTTTATTTTTTACTTAACTAGCTAACTAGAAATCTTTTATATTTAATTATATATAATTTTATAGATTTTTTATTTAGGTTATCTCTATAGCTAATATTAATATAAATTTTAATTTTTTTTTTTAGATTAGTGCCTAGTTTTATTCTATAGTTTAGATAGTAATATAAAAAATATAATAAATATTTAGCTATAGTTATATCTGTCTAGTTTAAATTATTTATTTTATATTATAATCTATTAACTGTCTAGATAATATCTAGTCTAGTTTTAATAGCTAACTAGTTTATCTTTTTAATTAAGCTTTAATACTTTAATCTAATATTATTATTATTAGTTTAGTCTTTAAAGCTTTTAGTTTAGTAGATTATTCTTATTAAAATAATTATTTTAATTAGTTTATTATTATAAAAGCTAGAGTTAGCTAGTATATTTAATATATATATAACTTAACTTATAGTAATTATTTTATATTTTTTATTTTTAAATAATTTATAATTAAGAAAATAGCTTAGTTTGCTAATAATTTTTATATTAAAGTAATAGCTTAGTATCTTAATAAAAATATTAATTATTTTTTTAGTAAAAGCTATAACTAATATATTATTAATATAAATAATAATATATTATTCTTTATTAAGTATTAATATATAAAAGTTTTTAATAAATAGTTTAAATTCTATATCTTTTAACTTATTAATAAAGATTTAATTTTATAAATATATAGACTAATATAGTCTATATAATATTTATTTTAATAGACAGACCTAATTATTATTAAAGTTAAAACTTATTAGCTATTATATATAGACTTTTTTATTTTTTAATATAGTATTTAAATAAGCTATAATTATATTATATTAGAGCCAGCATAAATTTTTAATTATTATTAAAATTAAAAATATTTTTATTATAGCTTTTAATACTATAGAAAAATAATATCTTTTAAAATTAATACTATCTTACTAATAATTATTATAGATAATTTATCTAGTTTAAAAGCCTTAAATATAGCTATTAATATCTAGTTTTAAATTATATATCTATTTCTCTAAAAGAATCTTAATATTTATAGTTATTAAATATAGTATTAGTATCTAAATTTATTTATTTTTAAGTTTTTATAGCTAAATTTATATTATTTTATACTACTCTTTTTATTATATTAAACTAACTATCTATTTAAATATTTTAGGCACTTTAATTTTATATATTTTAAGCTAGTTAATTACTATAATATAAATATCTTATTTTAGTTTAGTATAGAATAATTTCTTTTAAATTTTTTTTATCTGCTTGTCTCCTAGCTAAAATATTAATTTTTTTATTTTAAATAATAAATAAATTATAATATTATTTATTATTTATTGTTTTATTTTAGCTAATAATATATATTTAATATTATTCTTAGTATTATTATTATTATTAAATTTATTATTTTTAAAATTATAATATTTTTTACTTAAGGTCTTTAGATATAATCTTTTTTATTTTAAAACTTTATTAATATAAGTTTAAATATTATTTATAGTAAGCTATATAACTTCTAATTTTTTTTAGATATTCTTTAATTAATATTAGATTTAATTCTCTATCTATAGTATTAATAAGAATATTTTAATTTTATTTTAGATAGTATTTTTAATAGTTTTTTTTATTATATTAATAATCTCTAGAGTGCTTTAGATATAAGTTTATAATATTAATATATTTATTTTTTTAGATATTAAATCTTTTAGCTTTAGTATTAGCTTTATTATTATTACTTTATTTAGTAGATCTTTAGAATCTTTAAAAAAGATAATATTATAAAAATATTTAATTTCTTTTATATTAGAAAATTAGATTTTATAAATATAATTATTATCTTTTTTATATCTTATAAAATGGCTTATTTTTACTTATAATAATATTTTAAATACTTATTTTTTATTTTTTTTTAAAATATAAATATAGACTTGACAACTCTATATATATAAATATTTAAATATAGATTTTTTATTTAATATATTAAAGAACTTCTATTATTTAGTTATAAGAATCTTAGTTTTTTTTTTTTTT
>JAPVCE010000038.1:732378-778987 GCA_029606265.1 Paecilomyces dactylethromorphus
ATATGCTAATAAATTAATATATTTTTTATAGTATTTAAATATGCTATTTATTTCTAAGGTTTATAATATAGTTAATTAGATATTAATATTTTTATCTTTAGTTTAAATAATAAAATAATTAAACTTTTTATTTTTATCTAGTCTCTATAACTAGATATAATAACTTTTAATATTTTTTATATTTTTATTAAATATTATTAGTTTATCTAAGGCTTTATTTTTAATTTATAAAAGATATATAAAATAATTTTATATTATATTATTTATTATAATTAAGTAGTAGCTATAGCTCTAAATATTTATTAATTTTAATAGTTAAATATTAATATAAAAAAACTTTATTAGTTTTTTATATCTTAGTTAAAGATTTCTAAATATTAAGTATTTTATCTTTACTAGATAATATAATTTATAATAAAACTTTTTATTTTCTATTAGTTTAATATTTATTTAATCTATATTCTTAACTAGTAATTTAATTCTAGTTATTTTAATATATTTTAGATAATAATATAATAGTTTTAGTATAATTATTACTATCTATATAGGCTTGCTAGTCTTTAGCTAAAAAATATTATTATATTTATAAATATATTCTATAATTTTATTAGTTTATATATTAAGTAGTCTATTTTCTTTAATATTATATTATATATTATACTTCTTTATGTTATTAATTATAAAAAATAGACTATATTTTAACTTTAAATTATAATATATTTTAATAAAAATAATAATATTTTTTTTTATTAAGCTTAAAATCTATATAAATTATATCTTCTTTTATATAGTTCTTAGTTATATTGTTAATATAGTTATAGTTATATTATTTTTTAGCTTTAAAATTTCTATATTTTATAAACTACTAATAATTATTATATATATTATTAGATAAGCTAGTATCTATAATTTATATTAAAATTATAAACTTTACTATTTATATTAAAAATATAATATTACTAAAGCCTTTAAATATTTTATATATTATTAGTATAATAGTTAGATTCTATTTAGATAAATTTTTATTAGTAGATTTAAAATACTATATTTTTTTTTTTAAAGTAAATTATTTAGATTTTTTATTAGCTAGATACTAATATATTATTATATTATAGTCTTATATACTATAATATTTATATTTTTTATTTTTATATAGCTTTTTTTTATGTAGCTTTTAAATATAATTTTTTAAATTTTTATTTAATAATAATAGCTTACTAATATTAAAATCTTTAAATCTATTTTTATTATTATAAAGTTTTTTTTTTTTTATTTTTTTTAACTTAGTAGCAGCAAGGTTTATTTTTTATTTTTTATTTATATTAATTACTTTATAATAAAGAAGTTAAAATTTTAAATTTTTTATTATTTTTATTATATTCTTTAGCTAGAAGTAATATTTAAATAATATTTAATTTAATAGCTTCTTCTCTAGTTTCTTTAATAATAGTATTATTATATATTATAAAATAATTATAAGGCTTAGATTATTAGTTTATTATATTTAATTATAAAAAATAATAATAAACTATTTAATTATATTATATTATATTTTATATATATATATAGTATATTTTTATATAAATTATAGTTTTATATAGCCTTCTCTAATAATAATATTTTATATTATATTAATATATTTATTTATATATATTTTCTTTTTTAAAAGTTAGTATAGCTTATTAATAATAGTTATATTAAGCTATACTATAATCTAGCTTTAAATATTTAATAATATTTTTTTTTATTAATTATATCTTGCAATGCTATTAGTATTATTTATAATATATATAAAATATAAAATTATAAAATTAACTAGATTAATGCAGTCTATAGCTTATAAAATATTTTTAATAAAATATATTTAACTATTAAACTTTACTATATTAAATAAATATTTAATATTATATATTTTCTTTAGCACCTTATTTAATAAATAGATTACTTAATTAATCTCTTAATTTATTATTTTAATATATAGCCACTAACTTTTTAAAATATTTAGTAGAGTATTATAAATAAAATAATAAAAAAATAAATAAATTTTTTTTTATATATTATTTTTAAATATATTTTATAGCTAGTTAATGCTCTGTTTTAAATTTAGATAAAATAAAGATAAAAATAGATATGTTTATAGACTAGATATTATTTATTATTTTTTTAATATTAAAAATAAAATAATTTTAGACTTATAATCTTTTAGCTAGAGAATTAAAGATATTTATATTAAATTAGCTGAACTAGGGTGAAGCTATTTATATATATTCTAAGTGCGCGGACCTAATTCTAAAGTAGAAGGAGAGAGTGATATCCGCTAGGAGCTCCTGCTAGTAGGCAGGCTCCAACATTTTATCTTGGAAGATTAACCACATGTTATTGACGATGTGCTGGATTTGGATCCGTCGATCGAGAAAATGAAGTTCAATCTTTTTGATGTGCAACCAATTCACGGTATGATATATTCAGAAACGATATAAGAGTGAAGTGTCTGATTCTTCCGATTAGGTGCTCGGGTATACTATATGAAATTCATTCTGCACGACTGGAGCGATGATGATAGCCGAAAGATCCTCCGCCATATCGCCAAAGCCATGAAGAAAGGCTATTCCAAGCTAATCATCGAGGAGTTTATTCTCGGAAACACTAATTGCGCCATGCTGCCTGCAATGTGGGACTGGGTGATGATGGTCTTTTGTAACAGCATGGAGCGCACGGCAGATCAGTGGACGCAGCTCTTAGGTTCGGCGGGATTCAAGGTACTCAAGTTGTGGTATCCACCTGGAGATGGACAAGGAGTCATTGAAGCCGAATTGGAATGAATGATTTCACCCGCGTAT
Source organism: Paecilomyces dactylethromorphus (assembly GCA_029606265.1). NCBI lineage: Eukaryota > Fungi > Ascomycota > Eurotiomycetes > Eurotiales > Thermoascaceae > Paecilomyces > Paecilomyces dactylethromorphus. The sequence goes on from JAPVCE010000038.1 coordinate 735,219, forward strand.
ACCTGGAAGGAAAGAGATGGCTTGATAATATCTGAGTACGCAATTGTATGGTTCTGTTCCCTTTGCTGATTTCCAAGTTCCTCGCAAGACCCTAGCCGGGGAACACATTGTCTAATAAGAAGCATCTAACGAAACCACTTTCTGCGATATTACGATTGAACAGAGAGAGGAGTTTCCACAAGCTAGGTCATGAATCAACATCAACTGAATTACTCTTGACCATTCTCTGTTCCTTATTTCCCAACCAGTTTAAGAATATTTAAACAGACCCCTGCTACCAGGTCTTCAGATGTCATGGATTATTCAGTTATGAGAATATAGAATCGCAATAGTCTATCAAAATGAAGTTTCTACCGTTATGACTCCGAATAATGTAAATTCTGGACTTTAACCTCACTAGTTCTAATTTAAACACTTATGATACCTTTCATTCGAAACTAAAATTTATTTTGAGAACCTTATGTTTTCTCTCCTCTCTGCTTAAGAAGCCCTATATAGTTAGATCTAGGAGCCTTAATGCTTAAGCTAGGAGATTGATAGGACTAACTGAGTTGAGCTATTTTCTCTACTTACACTGTAGCTTGAACTGGTGATGTAGATCTGATATATTTATTGAGGCTTAATTATAATAAGTCTTATAAAACAGAAGTTAGATTCTAATTAGGTCATACACCCTCCCAGCCACTGATAAGCGAGGCTATGTGAGGACTGCCCGCCAATTGTGAGTGGCTGGAGCTGTTAGCAATCCATGCGTAGAATGTGGCATAGTAAGCACTTTCAAGGAAAAGATGATAAGCGATTGAGATGGAGGATAAGTCCTAAGCGGAAGATTACGGACAAAGAATAACGAGTGAGCGTTCCACCTTCAACACGCAGAAACATAGTATGCCGTCGAAAAACCAGCCCAATAAACTTCTATGTGTCTGCACATATAGATAGATTCCTAGTCTAATTTCTGTGTGTAGAAATATTCTCGAGCCGTCCCTTGAAATCGAAAGTAAGAAGGGGACAAATGCCATTTTGACCTCCGGTAATCCTACCATCTTAAGTTAACGGATACATATGACTACTTCAGTAGGTATCTATAACTATAGCCTACCACGTTTCCAGCCTAATTAGAGTGCGAATACTTAATAGAGAGATCGGTGGGACCCAACCGTCGACATTGGAACTGGACATGCGATTTCAGAATGGATATATCTCTGAAATCATTAATATGCCGAGCCAGTGGGTGTCGTTGGAAAGTGTCCAGTGTAGCAGACAAAAACGATAAATTCGTTATCAACTATGTGAATTGAGGACCAGCCATAAGGACGCAAGCCACCAACTATCATGCGCTAATGGGATATTTCCTCACCAAACTGAGGCCAGGCTTATGAAGAATATTTCACAGTATACTCCTGAGTGTGTTGGATACCACCGTAGCTCTCTCCTAGAATTCTCTCATCACTTTCGTTATCTGCGGTGATCACTTTCGTGTGATGTGCCCCTTTCCGACCGGTAAAATCCATGGGATATGAGTCTGCGTGGTCCTGGGAATTAGAACGCGGTAGCTGGTGGCTATAACCCTGGCTGTCATCGGTATTCTGTCTTCGAATTTTGCGATATAGAGGAAATAGGGTTGGAATCGTATTGCATATTGCCGTGGTCGCCATTTCAGCGCTCGTCCATATAATGGCATCACAGAGGTCGACTATTTGATCACTTTTGATTAGATATTGCTACCACAGCAAAAAAAAAAAAATTAAATGCGTGTTGTCCCATAAAGGTCACCAGAGAATCCAGATAGTCCAAGGTATACTTACACGTGAAGTCTTTCGAGTCGAGATTAACAAGTTGTACGGTTCGAGTAATCCCACATGCACCTGCACTGGTTGGAGTTAGTGAAATCTGACTACGCACCAGAAGGTACCACAAGAAACTCACAAAATACCTAGACTTAATCCGGCTGCAATGGTGATGCGTTCCTTGCGGCTTCTTTTCAGATTCCAGATGAAGACCCACGGGAAAGCAGCGTAGAAGAAGTCTGACATAATCAAGAACGCTGTGGTCAGGTTGGAAAGTGAGCCTAGTAACATTCAAACAAATCAATGCGATGAGGAGGCTGAGGAAAAACTGACAGGCGTCGACCAGAGAGAGATTTGTCTGATTGAAATGCGTGACCTTTGGCAAACGAGGGTCATACACCGCACGCGAGGGAGTATATTGTACCCATATTCCCACGGATGTTAAAATAGATAGGATCATGACAATGGACGCCGGAATGACAAGACAGATTTTATGCCATCTGGAAACAACCAGGCGTAGTAAGAAAACACCCAAGGAGACTTTGAAGATTCCAGAACCGAAGATTCCAACACTCTGAGCAATTGAGGTCCACTTGAGTGCCTCGACCAACTCTTCCATTGAGAGATTTGCCATATGCTGACCCAAGCCATGTTCTGCCGCCACTTCTGCGAACACCGCAAAAAGGAGGAGAAATAACTAAAGCAGCTCGTCTCAGTAATGGATGAGTAGGAGTGGAAACAAAATAAGACCTACTAAACCGATGAGCAATAAGGAGTCATCCCATCCCATGCTTTTCACAATAAATAGCCTCGTGTATACGCGAAGACATAGGAAGATTGCCGTGACACACCATACCATGAACATGGACCATATCACCGTTGGGCCTTTACCGCCGACCGCCATCTTGGGGATAATTCCCTGACACTAGACGAGTCTCTAAGAAAGAAATAGTATGACAATCAAAATATCCAAAGCGAAGGAGTAATGTTGAAGAGGAATACCAGAAATACCTTCGCAGATAGAGATGGTTCGCATCCTTTTATATCATCTATTATTAGATTCTTTTCATCAGGTTCTTTAACTACCCCCTAAGCTGACCATATGAGTCTCATGTTGACCGAGCTGCGGCAGGTTCTATCCCGTGTCCCTGAGTAGCCCCATATTCCATGCCTTTCTTAGATTAACCGTCGTCTCTGAACTGTGCTCCCCAACAATACCCTGATATTAGGGAGGACGGAAGTTAAGCCGGTGAGACCGTTACCAAGATCATAAACACCTTTGGCATCCTCGCCAGTGAACTGAGTCGGTCAGAGACCTAGCGGAATCCTTTTCTGCGATAAATTATTACTAGACATGGATTCCAACGTTATGGCGTGACGAACGACATTCTTGTGGATCCAACAGAAAGTACTGTCGTGGCAGTGGGAAAGTCCACGATACTAAGTCTAGAGCTACGGAGTGAGGGTAATTTCATGTCGGACATGGATGTTACTGGAGAGGATTATGACCTGGAGGTAAAGTCAGAATTACTGTTTGATTTCACCATCCAGAGGGTTAGGGAGCTTCGAGACAATTATATGCGCTCTTTTGGCACGGTTGGGCTTTTAGAACTCAGAATTTTGTCCGTGACATTGTCTTGTATATGATTTCCTGCGATCAAGCGAATTGTCCTCAATATTCAGCCGAGAATGAGAATTCGCCGCTTAGATGGACCCAACTCCACTCGGACTTTAACACTGACGTTTGGCGATCAGCCGGATCACGGTGCTATTTTCCTACTGAGGAGCCTAGCTCGCCTCATTTCGAATGGGGGTCACTAGGGACCGTTCGGTTTAAGTTTAAGATTCTGCTGGTTGATTCGACCTACCGGCCAATCGGTGCGATGTCGCCTCTTTTGAATATCTTTGAATCCCACGAGTATGTCTGCTATCAGGACAACGTTTGAGGAATTTGCTATCTTGATGCTGAGAATACCGGGTTGAATGGGTTCGTGGACGGACTGGAAGCCCTCTATCACGATTCCAGCATTCCTCCTTCGATGATCATTACCGATTGGCAGACGACTCTTCTGAAAAGTCGTATTCGCACGGATCAACTAATTATTTGTACGTGATGTGTGTTTAAGTTCTATTCCCCAATATTGATAAAAAGCCCATGGAAACACGTCCCGTTCCATTCTCATTTAGGATGCTGTAGATTTCATGAGAACTAGGTACTAGGCGGCGCGGAGGTCCTTCAGCGACAGGAGCAGCTGCGCCGCAAAGATGCTTTCGTGTCCAGGATCGGCACCGATGTGAAATCCAAGGTCAATGTTCCGAGATGCCAGCAATATTCTGTGCTGGTGTTAAAAAAAAAATCTCGAAATCTGATATATTTAAATACATATCCGAATAATAAAAAGACCATGTAGACATATACCTATCTAGTTCAAAAATCGATTATTGTATAATAAAATTATTGAGGTTTATAATATCAATAATTAGTGGCTTATGCCAAATCATCGGTGGCGGTACTTCTGTTATTGCATCCAGGGGAACTGACATCGCAAAAATCAGGTACCTCAAAAGTACACTAAATTTTCGACAGGACTTTTGTAGTCAGGTAGACTCCAGTGAACATGCAGAAAGAGTGGCAAGCCCAGATTGGTAGACAATGGCGTTTGTATGCTCTCGGTTCTACATCAGTCAGTCACTTTTCTTCGTAGTGTATATAAATGTGATGCTAATATAACCTGGAATACATTGCATACTGTAAGTCTTTTCTTACCCCGCTTGTATGGGAGTTGGTGAGACAAATATTCTAAAAGTGATGGAAGACCACTACATGTAAATAGATGCCAATCAGGACGCTGAAAAATTACGAACACCAATCGTAGGCTAGAAAATAGGCTTAGCCCACTCAGGTGAGGGGCTCGTACTTTTATAATGTGGTTGATACGCGGCACACGAACAAACAAGTTTGCTGCATTTTGGCACGGACAACATGAAAGCTCATCACAATGAGCCGAGTGATTTCCGACGAGAGACGGAATAAGTACAGTGAAAAAGGCTTCTGCAGCTTGTGTCTCCAGTTCTCCATGCGTTGCAATCAACATTTCGCAGCAATAGTTTCTGGCAAGTTTTCTCTAAGACAGTTCTCATTCCTCTATATATTTTTGCTCTGCAACAAACCTCTGAACTGGCTATATCAAGTCTCACGATGGTGCAGTCGAGGAAGGTTCTATCCCGTACCAAGCCTGCAGATAGCGCTGTATCCGTTGTCGTGCCGATCGGTTCTTTGTTCTAGATTACCACGTATCGGGGGAGACGGAAGCGAAGCCGGCGAAATCATCACCCGGGTCATACTTACTGGTTCTCCTCAGTAGACGCCAGTCTGAATCCATTACCTTCATCAGCAAACAGGGCCATACCGGGCCGGTTGCAGGTTTAGTCTCATCTTCTTCGTAAAATGACATTCAACTAGACATAAATCCCTGTCTTATGGCCTGACGGATCCCTGTTTACTGGAAGTTATCATGGATCTAACAGGAACTATTGTTACATTAGTGAATCTTTCGCATTTTGGGTGCTACAATGTATGTGTAATTAGTTGAATCTCAAATTTGCGCTTCCTGTGCTTGACATAAAGGATTCTACTAGCGTTAACCTTCTAGAGTACTCTGAGATAAATACCTTGAAACTGGAACTGATCCGTGGTGAATAATCAAAGATCTTCGATTTGATCCACTTACTGTCTTTCTAATCGCAACTCCTGCGAGCACCATGACTTCCGAAAAGCCGGATTTACAGCAGACAACTGCCGTTAACATCACCGCAATGCGAGATGCCTTCGAAAAAGTCGCCCAAGCTTTAACTTCCTATGAGGAGGCTACAAAGCAACATGATAATAACGAAGACCTTGTTTCCAAGGCAAAAATTGCAGCTAAATATCAACACTTGACCCACGCTGCTACAAACTTTCAGCAAGAAGTTCGTGGGCCTGTTAATAGTGTCTATGAATATTTCGAAAAGGTAAGTTGGTACCATTCTGCTAAATGTTCCTAAATGACTGTAGATGTTTCCAGTCTTCTCAAGGAGCTGCTATTCATTGCCTCCTTCGGATGGGAGCGTTTGAGGAGATTCCCGTAGATGGTAGCTTCACAACACCTGAGCTTGCTAAGAAGCTAGATGTCGACCCAAAATTGCTCAGTAAGTTACCTTACTTTTAAACAGGTCTCTAGAACTCATGTTTCGTCAGACCGGCTGCTGGTAGTAGCCTCCACTACCGGTGTTTTCCTACAGCTGCAAGAGGAGAAGTTCGCCCATACGCCCTTCTCAAAAGCTTATTTGAATCCTCAGTTGCGAGGGATGTTTCTTCTAGTGTATGCTCAACCTTGTCAGAGTTTTAGTTTTTCTAAACTGACCTTGTAGGTTCAACGAATTCGTACCCGCTTGGGCTAAATTATCCGACTATTTCTCTGCCAAGGGCTGGAGAAATCCTTCCGATATGAGAGATTCTCCGTACACCTACGCGCATCAAACAGGAGGAAAGGTTATTTTTGAACATGTGGCAAATTATCCAGAACGCACGAAGGCCCTTAACCTCGGCATGGGAGCACAGACTGAAACGAGCTTGTTGTGTCGCGGCATTGTCGATTCTATGGCCAAGCGTTTACTGACCTCTTGCAAAACAACTAAGGACAGCATATTGGTAGTCGATGTCGGGGGTGGAAAGGGGCATGATCTCCAAAGGATCACCAAATTGATCCCAGACATCGAAGGTCGCTTAATACTGCAGGATCTCCAGGAGGTCCTTGATGATACTTACGATTTGGACGAACGTATTGAGAAGCATCAATACAACTTTTTTGAGCCCCAGCCAGTCAAAGGTAAGTTCTGTCCTCTGTCAACTCAGTTTTCATTATCTATATACTTATGTTCTCTACTAGGAGCACACATATACCTTATCCGTCGGATCTTGCATGACTGGCCAGATAAAGAGTGTGTCCAGATCTTGAAAAATGTTGCAGCCGCTATGGAGAGAACGTCACGCGTGATGATCGCAGAAATTATTGTTCCCCCAACGGGTGCAGACCTGGAGACAGGATGGATGGATCCTGTAATGATGAGCGTGGGAGGGGCCGAACGTAGCAAGAAACATTGGGAAGAACTGCTGGAGGCCGCTGGTTTGAAGCTTGAGGGCTTAGAAATCTTGGATGGAACTGATCACGGTGCTATCCAGGCCGTTCTCGCTTGAAAGAGGCCTCAAATTCAACCTGAAGTAAACGACTCGTTTATTTAACATAGATCCTCTAAACAGATATTAAACATCATTTTGTAATAAAGACGGATTGAATTTGTTATTTTCTATAAATTAAAACTAATATTTCATCCCCCTTCTTCGTTATTCTGTCCTTACGGAATAATCAATGAAGAATACTGTATGATTACAACCGAGAGATAAGATATAACTGCAGCAGGGTACTACTGGTTCCCCCCTGGTAATTTTGTTAGTAGGATGGAGGGGATCTGCAATATGTTAATAATATCTTGTCAGATCACAGGGCAAAATACTAAATTAGATAATTCTGAATAACTATGAAATTCTGAGACATGTTTATGTATAACAAGAGGCAATGGTACCTGTTATCAGACGACTGATGTAAAGACTCGTAGTTCCTTATACTTCACGGAGCCATAGTCCTCCATACAGTCACGGGTTCCAACGAACGGAGATATCCTTCGGACATCTTGCTAATGTCAAGAATTGATGAATTCTGCATATGTACCACTGCTTCTCGGACCCGCGATTCCGACACCATTGGTAGGCAATGAAAAAAGAATGTTATCCAATATTTATCCAATAACCATCTGGGATCCTGGATACCTATCCATTCGCAAGGTCGGTTCTCTGGTTGAGGAAAAGGAATAGAATACGATGTTAAAGAATAATGATAAACTGTAAATAAGCACTCCACTGCTCGAGGATCAGATTAGTGATCTTTCATGCAGCACCACAGGAACATTCTCCTGTCTCACGAACCAACTATTGATAATCTTCCAATCTTTTTTAGGGTCGACCAGTTCTATCTGCAAAGAGCGTTAGCCCATGAATGTGGAAATCGAGGGACAGATAGCAGACATCAAATTTGGTGAATAGAGTTGCAATGAACTTGTAGGCCTCCAGTTTGCTGATATATTGTCCTATACACACTCGCTTGCCCGAGCCAAAAGTCAGATCGCAGCCATTCATGCGTCCCAATCGCTTTTTGAACTCGTCATCTGTCTCAGTGCTACTCTGTAGCCATCGTTCTGGGATAAACCGATCTGGCTCGCTACCAAAGACGCTTTCACTGCGGTTAATTACCCATGGGTTCATGCCGACGACAGTGCCTTCTGGAACAAATCGACCATCAGACAGAGAAATACCACCTTCAGGGACTGTACGCTCTAGCATGAGACCAACACCAGGGTGCATGCGCATTCCTTCCCGCAGAACTGCGTTCAAGTAGGGCAGGTCTCTGACACTTTCCCAAGAGGCAGGAATAGACAGGGATGCATCATGGAGTTCTTTGCATAGCTTCTGGTGAACTTCAGGGTTCTTTAGGATGTAGTACAAGGCTGCAGTGAGGGTGATGGCGGTGGTGTCACTTCCTGCAAGGACGTTTGAAAGGAGGTAAGTCACCAGTCTTATATCGTCGATGTGCTCGGGGTCATTCTTTTGTATCTCTAGGAACCGCCCCAGGAAGTCCACCTTTCCTTTAAGTGGCTTCTCTTTACGCACAGCAAGTTCACCCATGCTGTAGGTAACAGCCCAGTCGAAAGTTGGCGGTCCTATCGGATGAATAGGGTTCTTGGCAAGCACTTCATCCATATAAGGAATCTGACAGATCTAATAAGGATTGTCAGTATTAAAAGATTACTGAAAGACAAATTGCCCATGAGGAATCTATCTACCGTAGCAAAGTAATCTAGGGATACTTGGGATCTCCTGATAAAGCCATTATAATCACTCCCCGCTTCTAGGACACCCATGGTCTTGGAGAAGACAAGATTGTTCATCGTGTCCCAAGACCCTGGAAAAATTCATTAGTTCAGATATCAGTGGATAAAAACAATACAATGGAAGAAAAAGTAAGACAAGAGTAGTGAGGGAGTATACACCACACAGTTTCAACATACAGTAGAGTATATAGTCTGTCATCTCACAGGCTTTCCCGGGAACGGCAAATCTCTCCATGAGTATATCACAGAAGAGATTAATAGTCTCATCGATCAGCGGTTCCATTTCCTGAAGTTTCGTCATTGTATACAGGTTTCTGACTGGACGAATGAGGGTCGAGTGATAGTTCTCATCCCTGGTGCTGAAGAGATTTTTGACCCTAATTCCCGTAGGGTCCTTGCTGTCATTCACACTGTACATCGGACTCTATATATCGGTCAAAATATTGAGCAATAGTGCTAGGCTTGGGCTATGTACCTTTTTCCATGGCTTCTTTACTGTGAATACTCTTGCTACCTCATTAGGGTCCGAGATGCTGAGGACATTGGGCCCCATGCGGACTGCGATGCCATGTTTACGGTGTAGTGCATTGTGCGTTATATCGCACCGTCCTCGGTAGACATCAAAGGCGCGCCAAAAATCGGTGAATTTGCTAGCGAAGGGTCCCGGATAGGACTTGAGAGGGGAACGGAGATAATTCCACAGAAACGGTAGAAGAAAAATCACGATCAGCCCGACGGGAGCTGGGATCTTGACGATTGTACCAAAGTCTAGCATTCTGGGACGAGTCTTCCATCAACGAATGATCAGCTACTGAACAGGACGTAGACAAGACATGACAACAAAAGTTGCTCTAGAAGACCCTCATCGAGTAGAGTAGGATATATTAAATAACACAGGGTGTTCTCTAGACTCTGCAGGATACGATTGAGCGCACCGCATCCCTCCTTGATGGCGCCCGTGTAGAATTGTCCCATTTTGATTGCTTGTTTTATCCATGTCTTGCTTCCTTCAGTATCTCAATTTTTCGACGAATCGTATCCAACTCAACTGCAATACGTGATGAGCTGTTCATGGATCAAAGGCCGCTAGATGAACTTTGAGAGATACTACAGGAGCCAATAGTTGTGGGAAATCACTAACTCTGTATGCATGATCTGACAGCTTTGCCCAGGCAGCTGAAAAATCTGCAGGTGTTGGCACTCTGGCCAATCCATGCTGCTAATAATCGTCCATCTCCCAAAAAAACGAAGCCCTTTGTGGCGATTATGTGGCCACATTGTGATTGCTCTCATCCCGTAGTCTTGGTGAAAGCCAATCACGAAGATGGTTGCAACTCTGACCATTTAAAAGCGAGAAAGGGCAGGGAACAGCCTATATAGCCTCATAATAATGCTCTTCGTGAACCAAATGGGATGCAGTACTGCTGTGCATAATCAAAATTGCCTCCATGTCTTGCGGATGCAGTTCATGAGGCTACGGCGCAGCTAGCATTTTTTAAGCACACAAATGCCGTCACCAACTGCAAGGTTGAAAGAAAGGGTAGCAGTAAGTGCTCTGATTCATACCTTTGGTGGCAATGACCCACACTGGTAAGGAACTATTCTATCAAACCCCTCGTCGGGGAAGTTGTGCCGTTAAGCCGGCTCCATGGATAAATGCATATTAGTGGCATACAACATGCGTCACAGTTTGAAAGGTCTAGAATATTGGAAATACCCCTGCTAGTCGGAAGTGCCAATGGAAAACCAGCTATATCGTTGCAATTATAGGGAGAGGTGAAAGGGGAACGGTCTACGGGTCTCAATTTTCCCCCTAGTCCAGGTCGGGTGCTATTCCGTGTCAATCCTGGGAAAGCGTAAATAAAATGTGGATATCGCTCAATTCAGGAGAGATTTATTCGTATATTACGAGGAAAGCAGAGAAATAATAGCAGAATAGAGAGCGAGTTTTTTCTGCCCGGTTATTCCTTCAATTTGGTCTGCCATCAAGCTTAAAATTTGCCACTATGACTAGAACATAGACAGCCTTAAGGCGACGGTTGTATTGCGGGCGGTCACGGCCGTCTTTTTTCTGGAATCCCCATTTCATGTCCACTGTAAATTCTTCATCAGCTGACATATGATTAGGATAACTAGATCCTGATTATGGTCTGGGTAAGCTGGTCTAATTAGATCTGATGAGATGTGACACTGATGTCACATGTGACCCAATCCTTCTCGCAGTATATGCCGCAGTCATTATAGTTGCTGTATCTAATGGCCTTAAGATGAAATTTCAATGACCTTCTCAAACAATCCCCACTGCCTAATGTTTCCCTGAATGTAGAATACGTATTAGTCAGGGAATTTGTGGCCATTATAGACTGCAGCCGGAGCCAGACATCTCTTTCACTCGTACTGCTGCGTATCATAATCGAGAAGTGGAAGAGGATCTTCATGTAGTTTGTCGTCATCGTGATGAATGTTGTTATGGTTGCTTGCGCTCCGACCTATCTTCTTCCTTGCACTCTGGTCTAGGCGAATCAGGATGCATCCGTCTTTAGAAAGGGGTGTTCTCTTGGAATTGCGAATAAGTATACCGTATTTGTGGGATATGAGCAGTTCATCACCTGTAACCGTCAACCAGGAGTTTAGGAAGACCTTGTGCTGATAGCTCTAAATTTATTTCGGTATTATGGATTTTGTAGTCGCCATGGGAGCATAGAAGATAGCATAGAAATTTCAAATGAGATGATGAGGTGTAAGAAGATTGGTGTCGACCTTGCTAGGAGTCTTGGAGTCTTGAAGTCTTGTAATTTTGGATTTCGTGACTAAGTCAGCATTCCATTCCATAAAACTTGGTTAATTGACAGCATCTCAAGTACATCCATTTCTGCCTTCGTTAAAAACATCCTACCTGCCTTACCTCAATAAGACATCCGATATCACCCATGAGTTTAGATTCACGCACGTTTATCGTTGTTTTCCAGGTAACCTGTGGCCTCCTTTGGATAGCTCATTAAGGATAATACAAATTCCAAGACTACTGATAGATCTCCTCATCTGGGCAGGGGCCGAAACTGGAGTGACAATCATCGCCATGTCCCTTTCATCTCTGTGAGCCTTGATGATAAAGATACGGTCCTCCCGCAGCGGCAGCAGCAGCAGCAGCAGCAACAATGAGTAAGCAGACGGATACAAACTTCGAAGTAGGAAGTCCTCCCGTGTAGAGGGCAGTAGAGTCTTTGCTGGAAACCATCGCAATAGAGCTACCAGTGTCGTGGCTTTGAAAAATGATGACCGGAGCGATAAAAGCATTCTCGGTGGCAGTAACCGTGATGTTGAGGATACGAAGGGACATGGTTCTGGTGTGATCATCAAGCGGACAAAGGAGGTTACGATTTCGTACGAACAGGCTGACGGTGTTTAGCTGTATAAATCAAAAGTCACAATCAGATGTTTGGTCTCCCCTATCAAGTGCATAGAAGGGCACCAGTGTCTGTCTCGTGGCAGCACCATATTGTGGGATATTTTTAGGAGTAGTATTGAAAAGATGACAGTTGTGTCAAAAATGTTATTATAGACATATGAAGAAAGCAGCAAGAAGGATGATGTCCGGCCGGTCGGATGCTGGGCGATTATGAATGTAAAGCCAATTTTGACCACAACGGTCTTGGCCTGCCAGGACTTTCCTATTTCTCAACTTTGGCATCATGTTTATATCGAGAGACGTCCACAGGAGGCGACTGAATAGATCTACGTCTAATTTTCATGGTCTACTAGGTTGTAGTTCGAGGGCATGCGGATTCAAAATTCACACGCCAGCGCTTCGCTACATGTCCAAGAAATCAACAGTGGAGGAGTCAATTTTCAACCACACATCGCGACGATGGATGTTAGTTTAAATAACTCTCCCGAAATCTGCAAGAATCAATAAGTAACACTAGCAGATTCAATGAAGATGCAAGGTTGCGCGAACGATACGTTCGATTCGATGTCGAGGCACTGCAACGCGTGGCAGCACGGGCAGTGAGTCGCAACAGATGTATCAACATAATAAAAATGGCGGAGGGCGGCTTCAACAAAGTTTTCCTCCTTACTATGGAGGATGGTTACGAAATCATCGCCCGGATTCCTACCCCTGTTGCAGGTCCGCATCACTTTACAACAGCTAGCGAAGTTGCGAACTTGAGATTCCTTCGGGATGTGCTGCAAATCCCTGTTCCGAAGGTCTTCGCATATTCAACGTCCGCTACCAATCCAGTTGGCGCTGAATACATAATAATGGAACGCCTTTATGGAGACAATCTTGCCTCTCGTTGGCTTTCGCTATCAACTGCCGAAGTGAAGGAAATCATGTCCCAGATAGTGGACATTGAAGAGAAGCTTTTCTCTTTCACTTTCCCCGCCTATGGCAGTTTGTATTATAGGCGTGATGTTCCAGAAGTCTTCCAAATCAGTGTCATAGCCGAAAAAAGTGGAAACTTCTGTGCGGGACCCATATCAAAGAGACAGTTCTGGCATGGAGAAAGAGAGACGATGCAGGTAGATCGTGGCCCTTGTCAGTATAACTGCGAATCGCTTTCCATGCATGGTTTCAATTCTGACAAAATAGTCTTGACAGGGACAAAAGCAGAAGACTTCTTGACAGCTGCTGCTCGCAGAGAGCTTTCCTGGATCTCGAAGTACGCTATTACGCAACCCCGGAAGACTTTCCTTCTTCAGACGAATGAGGAAATCGACCCTAGAGAGCATGCTGCACTTCTCTCTGACTATATTCTCATGGCACCGTCGCTGGTACCTAAAAAGCTTGAATTTAGGACTCCTATGCTGAGACACCCTGATTTGAGCTTTGCGAATATCCTGCTCGTACCCAATTCGACAAAGATCCGGGGAATTATTGACTGGCAGGACGCTGCTATTCTTCCACTGTTTGCCCAAGCTGGGTATCCAGCATTTTGTAAGCATGATATGTCTAAGGTCCAGTCTTTAAAAAGACCAAAGCTACCTGATGATTTTGAGTCGATGAGCTCAGTGGAGAAGGAGCAAGTTATATCACAATTCCGCCTGGAGGAGGCAAATGTTTATTATACAGCTGCGACAGGGCTGAAAAACCAGCTTCACTTAAGAGCACTTCAGCTAAGGCACGTTGGGTTAATACAACATCTTCTGATGCAGACGGGCTTCCAGTGGGATGCGGATTTTATCAATCTCAAAGCTGCACTTGTTGGTATTACGCGGGCTTGGGGTGACATCTCTTCCCAACCTTGCCCCATCTCATTCTCTCCTGAAGAGCAAGAGAAGGCACTGAACGATGCATCCGAATGGAATGAATCAGCTACAATCCTGTCCACAGTCAGAGACTCGTTGGGTATTGATGATGAAGGAGGAACAGAGCCGGAGAATTATGAGTATGCCCGAGAGATGAATCAGAGATGGAGGCTGGAAATGCTGGCGCATGCTGATGATCATGAAAAAGAAATTTGCTGGAATATTTGGCCTAACAAGGATGATGATGACTGCTCCATACCTCCTAAGATGTGATATTTCATAATGAGATCTTCTTGTGCGCAGCCTAATGCTGTTGTATTATAGTTTTGTTTTGCACTTTCAGCAACATCTTAGAACCTAGACTGTTTTTCTTTCATATGGAGATGGATTGTCTCTTGAATCTGACAAAATCAACTACGTGCTTTGGAGATTTCTCGAGAAACAAAAGTTAGCCGAGTCTTAGGAATGTCCTGAGTGGCAGCGGTTTGACGGGATAACATGACCAAAGAGGCGGACTCCCATCCTTTCAAGGTCTCTTCACTCTGACCTCAAGGTTGATGTGTTCTTAAGACATTCAACCTAAGCCTAATATTTTACTTCATAAGAGCCATCCCACGAGGAACACATATCTATACGATCACTTCTCTGTTCACAATGGCCTCACCTTCGGGTCGTGGGCACTCTAACAGGTAAATACGCCTTGATCCCCGACCATGGACGCGCCTAACATAGAGCAGGGCTTTCTCAGAATGTCCTGTGCAAGTTATGGCAGGCAGTGGAAGAAGCATCTACTACGTTCACCCTGAAGTCTTAGCATCATGCAACTCACCAGTGCTGGATGCCCGAATGAATTGGCCATGGAAGAATAATGACGATGACAAGCCTTTGGACTGGAGCGACTTTGATGAGCAGACAGTTGTGTGCGTCCTCAACTACCTTTATACTCGGGACTATCATGTACCTGAGTCGCCTTCTGAATCTGCACCATCCTCTGAGGGGATTATTCAAGGCCAATCTAACGAGGAGAACGAGGGTTCGTCGAGCACACCTATTACATAAATCACACTACTAACTTATACCATAGATGTTCAGTCAGAATTACTTCCTCAACAAAGCCCTAGCGTATCAGGAACTGGACAAAGCCAAGATCAGCCACAACAACCCGTTTCTCTTTTGGAGCCATACATTGAAATCGACTTGCTTGTCGAGAGCCAACCAACAGCTGTTGCAGCCTCTACTCAAGTATCTAAACAGTGCAATGGTGGCATGGGAGAAGCAATCCTTACCCATGCAAAGGTGTACCACTTCGCCCATTATTTCATGGTCCCTGAGCTTGAGGATTTCGCCTTACAACGTCTTGCCCAGGCCTTGGGTTTAGCGGGCAAGGTGGACAAGATAAAGATGCAGGAGTTATTCCCACAACTCGCAGATGCTATTCGTGTGGTATACGATGGAACTATGGATGCTGAGAAAAGCCAGGATCGGGCCAGAAAATTGCTTTCTCAATTTGTTGCGCTGGAATACAGTGCCCTTTCGGGTCAACATCTCAACGCGCTTCTGGCAGAGGGCGGAGAGTTCGCAATCGATGTGCCGCGAGAGATTAGTCGGCGGGTCGTGAGAGTTTTCCAACTCCATAATGTCAAGCATGCGGCGGAAAGAGACCTTGTTGAATTGGAAAGCAAACGGCGTCGTCAGAAGAGGAGGCCGACTGGATCCCTTCCGATATCGGAGTAGGGAAATTGCTACCTCTTCACCCAGAGGCCGACGGCTTGGGTCATTTGCTTCTCCTTGAGTCAGCTAAGATCATTTGGTACTCAGGGAATTACGATGTTCTATAGTGACCGAGCCGCAGGAGGATGAATTGTGTTTACAGATGGATATTGTGGTGCTGGCTGGTGGCATACACGGAGATGATGAAGACGGATATCAGGATAAAGTGTCCACGATAGCCACCAGAGCGGTAGTTTAAATCTTAAACGCGCGCGAGTCGCCTTGTCGAAGCCACTGAACTAAGCTTTAATGAAAACCTATTTCTCGAGTTGATTGATAACCTTGTCTTGACGCCCTGCACCGAAAGCCGGCGGTCGATCGGCATTCCGTGCCAAGCGTCGATGCTTTCGGCCGACGCTCCGGTCCGCCGCTGCGTCATGGAGTCGCGGAAAGCGTTCATCAGAACATAAAGAGAGTACGGTCGTCCATTGGACTGCGTACCTTGTTTGTGGCTGATTTTTAGCATTGAAGCCAATGCGAAAATTATGCAAGATAGAAGTTAATTAATATACTCAAACAATTCACTTTCGAGCAGTCCTCCAAGAATGCTACGCACCGTCCTCTCTCCCGCTGTTGCCCGCAGCTCCGCGCACGCGATCCGATCTTCTTCCTACAACAGCGCCAGATCTTTACGTCTAGGACCTTCCTCGATCGTGTCCCGAAGTCTATCCTCCCTCCCGAATCTACCTCTCTTTCGCGCCATCCGGGACCATGATCCGTCCCATACGGCCGTCGTACATAGCGTCTCCGGGCGTTCATTCACGTATAATAACCTCGTGGGCGATGTGCTCCAGACCAAGGAACATTTGACTGCGAAAGCGAATGGCATTGCGGGCGAGCGCATCGCATTTCTTGCAGAGAATGGATATGATTACGTGGGTACTGGCTCTCTTGCCCTGTTGTTCGACTGCTATGTGATCTTCACGAATTAAATTGAGATATTGTGGATGAGCTACGAAAGGAAGACAATTGCTAATGGGGTTCTTTAGTGACATTGCTCTCTATCCTCGCGAGCAATGCGATCGCGTTGCCACTCTCCCCTGCGTTTCCAGCTAGCGAGCTGAAGTATATCATGGATAACTCCCAGGCGAAGATGTTGGTCGCTACGGAGAAGTATAAGAACAAGGCAGAGGAAGTCTTGGAGACGGGTCTAGAGAGGGAGCCTATCTTTGATTTGAGGGCAAAGACCAAGACTGGAGCCAGCACTACGGAATCTGTGGACTTCCAAAATTTACATGATGCTGAGCTCAAGGGTGGAATGATGTTGTATACTTCTGGGACAACAAATCGACCGGTAAGATGTCCTGAAGATGAATTCTCCTGTAACGATTTCTTGTTCGAGTTCTAATCGTTTACTCTAGAAAGGTGTCCTCATCCCGCAATCCGCGTTGACAGCTCAAGCCAACGCCCTCATCGAGGCATGGAAATACACACCCGATGACTACCTTCTCCATTTGCTCCCTCTTCATCACATCCATGGCACCGTCAATGCGATCTTGACCCCTCTGCTAGCAAGATCGTCAATCGAATTTATGTTTCCATTCAACACGGACGCTGTTTGGAACAGGCTTGCTGCTCCGTTCTTGCCTGAGACGGCGGCTAAGAGCAAGATCACTTTCCTCACTGCCGTCCCAACAATCTACAACCGTCTTATGACGAGTTTCCCTTCTCTTCCTACAGCAACGCAGGAAGCAGCGCGCAAGGGCATCTCCCCGGAGAACCTCCGTCTCAACATCTCTGGCTCAGCTGCTCTCCCGAGCCCGACTAAGAATGCTTGGAAAGAACTCAGCAATGGCAATGTTCTGCTCGAGCGCTACGGAATGACTGAAGTCGGTATGGCTATCAGCTGCGGTCTTGACTTCACCGACCGCGTGGATGGCAGCGTCGGGTGGCCTTTGCCGTCCGTGGAAGCCCGTCTTTACGATGCCGACAAGAATGAAGTCATCAAGCCAGGTGAGGAACTTGATGCTGAAGGCCGCGAACGTGTGGGAGAGATCCAGCTGCGAGGACCTACAATTTTCCGCGAGTACTTTGGGAACGAGAAAGCTACGCGGGAGACCTTTATGAATGGTGAGGATGGCAAAGGTAAATGGTTCAAGACGGGGGACGTTGCTGTCCGACGATATGTTGAAGGTGCTGGTAAGGGAACCAGTGGTGAGTGGGCTCAGGGCCCGATGTACTTTATTCAGGGCCGTCGCAGCGTTGATATCATCAAGAGTGGTGGAGAGAAGATCAGCGCATTGGAGGTAGAGAGGGAGCTTCTATCACTGTAAGTTTCGAGAATCTCTTTTCACTTTTTCAGGTTATTCTGAAGACTCACCAACTGGTTCACCAGCCCTGAAATTGCCGAAGCTGCTGTCGTTGGTCTCCCCTCTGAGCAATGGGGTCAGAAAGTCGTTGCCATTGTCGTTCTCAGTCCCAAGGGCCAGACAAGCGGCCGTGGTGGGAAGCCCTTCAGCGCTCTTGACATGAGACGTGCCTTGAAGGACCGTCTGGCACCGTACAAGATCCCACATGAGATGAAGGCTATCGAGGGTCATATCCCACGCAACGCAATGGGCAAGGGTGAGTCTGTCCCTGGAAGTAGTTATAGTATATGCATGCCATACTGACTATTCTTGATGCAGTGAACAAGAAGTCCCTGGTGAAGGAAGTTTTTGGTGATCTTGCGGCACCGACCCCTAGCAAGCCTGGTATCTAAGAACATTCTGTATATGATGTGATATGGTGTGACGCAATGTACATTCGAGATAGACAGATCTATCCTGTATAATAAAAGCAACAATTGACAATGATCTGTTCATCACCCTTGACCTCATCGAATACCTGGGATAATTGAGACGCTCAGTCTGTCAAGGTGCTAGAAGATACCCATGGATCAGTAGACGTCCAAGACGAACACCTTCGTCCCGCGGGACATTCTGGGACCGAAAACCTCATGTGTTCATTCCATAGCCTCGGCTGCAATCATGCCATTCAAAGAGGAAATATTTATCCGGTCATTTATTGAGTCTAGGAGCGGATATTACGTATTCTCCTGATACTAACAAGCAAGTCAGACCCAGCCATTCCACTAGTCCATTTCTCCAGATGCATGCTAAACGAAATGAGGCTCCAGTTCCCCATAATTCAATGTGAAAGTGCCACGTGAGCCAACTAATACTCCTCGTTATTTCCCCTCCCCCATGGAGAATTCATTACGTTGCGCTGGAGTTCCCCAGGACATTACTGATTGTGCTTTGGATGTCCCCAAACCTCCTCGAGGTCAGAAATGGCCATTCGCACAAACTTCTCTCAGGTGAAAACAGGGTTACACTGATGGCGTCTTTTGACTTTTGAGGCTTCTTGACCTAAGCGGCTGTGGCGCTGGGGTATGGACTTATTCAGCAGGATATCCTTTGGGTGGCCAGGAACATAACCATTGGGAAAGGAGGCGTTTTGAATACGAAGTGAGCAGGCAGAGGAGTGGTACTATACGGATAAGAAGTGTCTTGGGGTCCTGGAGTAGTATTATTCTCTTAGGGCGCCTAATTATTGACTCGCAGTAATAACTGGGGGGGAGATAAAGTCGCAGACGGGGGATTTGATTGGTCGTGGGAGAAAAAAGTGCGGAGGTCCTGCATTGGCCAATCAGTGACGAGGTGTGACCGATTTGGCAAGTGCATTGCAATTTTCTTTCCGCTCGGACAACACCGAGAGAATGTGCGATGATAATTTCGCTTGTGCAAACGTCTGTCCAGCCTCGCGTGTGAGATCGACTGCGTACAGCTGATCGACCTTGTCATGTCGGAATGGATCTGATTAGTCTACGGAGATGCTGTGTGTGATCTGAGGGACTCCTTGTCGTGCTCAAGCTGGGATGATGCTGGAGATGATCCTGGCTGGTCTTTGCTTCTGTGCTCAGCGTCAAGCTTCACCAAGCCTTTTAACGGCCTATCAGGCGGAGAAGGGCTGAGAGGATGAGCGTGCCAATGATATTGGGCCCGGGGATTCTTGAACATAATGCCAAGAAGTGTGGCTTGAACCAGGGGCAGAGGACTTTCAGCGCTGATAAGTCGGGATCTTGGCTGCTCGGACTGGCTGACCATCAGAAAAAACCATCAACATGAGAGGACGAGGGGGAATCATGATAAGAGTCTCCTTGTGACACAGAAAAGATAACCACATTAACCGATGGCACGGGTGTTATCGGTTATGCATGGACGATCAATTGGCGACGTGCCGATGGTTCATCGCAGCCGCAACGTTACAGTGACTAGCGAGCTTGGACTCCGTGCGGCCAAGGGGCCTGGTCTGTCCCGCAGGATCATATCACCACCAACGAGGGATAAAGTACTCGGACCATGTCGATTCGGCTAATCTCGCCCAATTACCAGGAGCGAGATGATCAAATTGGCTTTCGTAATAGAACGCCCGGCCACAAGATAACGCGGGGAAAACAGCGGAGAGAACCGCTCACTCAATTAAAACAAGTGGTGGGCATCGGGGCTGGTATGCTTCCCCTCTCTGCAGGAATTACCGTTTCAAGGATAGAGCCCTGAGAGTATAGACCACCCGGTGGTTTCATCGGAGCACCGTCTGCAACCTGGGGGCTTGAGAGTCAGATGGGATCAGGGAAGAAGGCGCGTGCACAGCCTTTTAGAAACTTGCGCCGTGTCTTCGGACTCCGATCGAATATGAGAAGTTGGTCTTGTATGGGCCCTGGAGTTAACTTGGAGAATAATTACTGGTCACCGGGTCACACAATGGGGGAGAGCACACCATAGTGACTACAACAGGATAGGACTAGCATCGCTAGTATAGTCAGTATTGACAACCTTTCCGCTTGCGGTTATGTACAAACTTCAGATCCAGACACCGCAGTGGCGACCAATCTACCGATCCCACAAATGGGAGAGCATCATGGCACTGGCGCAGGTCTTGGCACTCAATTTCTCACGCGACACGAGTCGCCACAGATAAGAGCCGACCACGGATCAACAGCAAAGGAGGCTTCAGGTACAAACAACATTTCCGTTATGCTTTTGCTGGAGAGTTTCGCTCCGCTGCCACCGGCGGACTCCGATTCCGAGATAGCTCGACCTGGTAAGATTCCAGAAACACCGTGGGGTCTGCTTTGTGTGGTTGCGACCTGTCATGGCCGTTTCCTACTGCCCTTTGGAGGTTGCATCTGGGTCTCTCCGCTCGGCGGCGCCGAGTCTGTTGCGGCCCAGCGCCCCTACCCTAGCTAGGATTCGTGGAGTTCTTTCTGTTCCCGATCGATCGGCCCGCCAGTGTCAACCGGCGGGCACACCTAGCCCCCTCCCCGGTCTTTGATCAATCCTTGCGATGGAACCTGGTCAAGTGGGAATTGAATTATAAGTGCCCCGGGGGGGTACGATCCCCTCGTCTGCTGGTCTCCTGTGTGCGTGCGAAATTTCCCTTCTAGATTGTTGCGCCGGGAACAGCTCACCACGAGGCTACGTCCCACCGCCATCATGTCAACTAATCACGAGCTCGAGGCCGCGCAGTAAGTGAACCTGTGACCTGCGGTGTTTTGGGAGAGAGGAGGGGAAATTCTATGTAGAAAAACGTTGTGTATGCTAATTTTCCGCTGGCAGACTGCACCAGCAGTTCGACGATGTCAAGGGTGCTCATCCCCCCGAGGACGTGTTGGGTGCACCGCTGCCTACGAATCATGACCTGATCCAGGATGAAAAGATGGCAGTTGGTGAGGTCGATGAGAAGGCGCCTTCAACCACGCCAGATGGCCAGGAGCCAACCGAGGACGAGAAGCATGCTCTGCGCCATGTTGCGGAGAACCTGCCATTATCTGCATGGCTGGTGGCCGTTGTTGAGCTGTGTGAGCGGTTCACCTACTACGGCATGTCGGGTCTGTTCCAGAACTACATCCAGCGTCCGCTTGATGGCAGTGAGGGTCGTGGTGCCCTAGGCATGGGCCACGAGGGTGCCACCGGTCTCTCGACCTTCTTCCAGTTCTGGTGTTATGGTAAGCTATGAATAAGAGAGTCTATAGCATGTAGAACGTGCGATCGGGGCTAACAAATCATAGTTACTCCTATTTTCGGTGCTATTGTCGCCGATCAGTACCTCGGCAAGTACAAGACCATTGTAGTCTTCTGTATCGTCTATCTCATCGGCCTTTTGATTTTGGTCTGCACTTCAATTCCGAACTCCCTGGCACATGGCGCCGGTCTGGGAGGCTTCATCGTGGCCATCATTATTATCGGTTTGGGAACGGGTGGTATCAAGAGCAACGTTGCTCCATTGGTAGGTGGACCTGGTCCCTACCTTTTTTTTTTTTTTTTTCAATGACCATAACTCATGCCTGTTTAGATTGCGGACCAATACACTCGGAAAAAGATGGCTGTTAAGACCCTTCCTAAGGGAGAGCGTGTCATTGTTGACCCGGCCATCACGGTGCAGCGCATCTACATGATCTTCTATGCCTGTATCAACATTGGTTCGCTGTCGTTACTAGCGACACCTTACATGGAGCTATACGTCGGCTTCTGGTCCGCTTACCTGCTCTGCCTGTGCATGTTCTTCTGCGGTACGGCCGTCCTGATCGTTGGTCGCAAGTTTTACGTCGTGCGCCCACCACAGGGATCGGTCATCACCAATGCTTTCAAGGCTCTCTGGTTGATGCTCATCCACCGCAATACGGATGCACCCAAACCTAGCTGGCAGGCCGCTAACGGAGGCAAGCGCACTAACCTGCCGTGGGACGACCACTTCGTCGACGAGGTCAAGCGCGCTCTGGTGGCTTGCCGTGTCTTCGCTTTCTATCCTATCTACTGGGTCGTGTACGGTCAATTCTCCGGCAACTTTGTCACCCAGGCCGGTCAGATGGAGGGTCACGGCATCCCCAACGACCTAATGCAGAATTTCGACCCTATCTCTATCATTGTCTTTATTCCCATTCTCGAGACCCTGGTGTACCCGCTCCTGCGCCGTCTCCACATCCCGTTCAAGCCCATCACTCGTATCTCACTCGGTTTCATCGTCGCTTCTCTGGCCATGATGTACGCTGCTATCGTCCAACACATCATCTACAGCGCCGGCCCCTGCTACGATCAGCCGCTCTGTGACGCGTCAATTGTCAATGGTGTCACCCAAGGTAACCATGTACACATCGCCATTCAGACTCCTGCCTACTTCTTCATCGGTATCTCTGAGATCTTCGCTTCCGTATCTGGTCTTGAATATGCGTATACTAAGGCGCCACCCACCATGAAGTCGTTCGTCCAGTCCATGTACCTGCTTACCAACGCATTCGGTTCTGCCATCGGTGAGGCTCTGACGCCAGTGGCCTATGACCCAGCCATCCTATGGATGTTCGTTGGCCTGGCCTGTGCTTCCTTCGCCACCGGTATTCTCTTTTTTATCATCTTCCACCACCTTAATGACAAGGAGGAGGAGATGAACGCTCTGGATGCGGATGAATATCCCCCAGCGCCGCCTGTGGCCCCAACTGCGGTCCCAGCTGAGGAGAAGAACTAGACGTGCTTTCTCCCTTATTCTTAATGTATTGTACACATATACGTCGCTATACCACGAAATTAGTATGCCCGTACGATTTCCCTTCTCTAATCCTGTCTATACCGCTTGTTTTGGGTGCTTGCACTATGTGAATACCTGCGTAGTGGACATCGCATGGCGTGATCTGGGGTGTGCATTTGGCTGGTGAGATGATAATGATTGTTGCTCCTCGTTCGCTGCTAGTCAGCGTCTTGACGTTGCTAGAGTGGTTCTCATCTAATCATGCATATTATTGAAGAGTCAATGTGGGGGTCGCCAACATCTCAAAATAATGGGCCTGAAAAAAAAAATCCTATATGAATCAAAGATATCAAATAATTAGAATCTTCTCTATTTATTCTAAGTAATCATAGTGATATATGCTCACTCTTCGAGATATAACCGTGATCTTAGCGGAATCTACAATCAATTGACCTCTTCACGATCTCTAAACAGCCAGCCCTTCTCCAGAAGATGGATATCCTCCTCATCTCCTTCCGCAGTAGTGATGAGCGACGCCTTCAGTTCTGCAACACTCTCAAGAACCTCTTCGTATCTATCATTATTAACCCAACCGTCTTCACCCGCTCCTACCTGCTCACGCCAGTGATTTATAATATTGTTCAGCGCCAACCACTGTTCCTCTTGTTCGGAGAATCCCTGCAATTCCTCCTCAGTAAACTGTATGGGGCACGGTAGTCCTTTTGTATCGGATAAGTAGGGCCAATAATCTATCATGCGAATCAATGCTCCTTTCAGGGATATCAAGTTCCCACTCCATTGCCTCCCTGCTTGGTCAACAAGATACTGACGAGGAAGAAGGATTGGATCACGAAGAGCTTCGAGATGCGCCTTGTTTAAGTGGCCATTAAAGATCCGGTAATAGTAAAATAGGAGACGACGATATAGCTCGTCAGCTTCTGACTTTTCATCGCTGGACAGTGTTTTGTAGTCAGGCGGAAGAGAGGGTTCTTCCAGGCGAGCAGATTGTTCAGGATCTGGATTTTCGAATGTGCGGGGGTACCCTGCTACCAAGAGATGGGGCTCAATTCTAGTATGCTGCCAGTCGATGATGCATGAAATAGACCCGTCTGAGGAAATGAAGATGTTGTTCGGATTTAGATCTGGAAATTGTCAGGAGGAGTCCTCCGCGATGTACAAAATGGCATACAGACGTACCTGGATGGCGAAGAGTGGGCCGAGTAAGCGGACTATTAGATTATTTGGGGAGTAGATACGGTGATAATGCAAGGTATTTATTTAAGAGGCAGATGTAATCGTCCGGTGACTTTTCCCCGGGGAAGATGCCGTTGTGAGGAAAGTCAAGTTCCAAGGACTTTCCGTATCGTCGTGTCCATTCAATTTCTTTTTGGGCACTTGATGCTAGATACTCAGCCGGTTGGTTCACTGCAATGGTCAATAAATGCTGGATAGCTTGATAGATGATAGTACGACTCACATGGTCCACGGAAAATATCTAATCCTGACCTCTTCCCAAACCAGAACATATAGTCCGTAGTTGGACCAATGCAGAATTTCTTTAAATCCGAACTTCCCTCATTATCAGCCGCATACAGTCTTGATTGCAGATGCGAAGGAACATCCTCCTTGAAATAAATAACTCCCAATCGACGCGAAGGGAAGATCAAAGAACTTCTTCTCGGCCTCAACAAAACTCGACGCGAGTCTATGTCTCTCGCGCTTGCTCATGGTCAGCCAGCCATCTCTTTTCCAGCGCATCGCCTGGAGCTTTTTCCATAATTATATATTCGACGCCTGCAGGATTTTTCTCCTTGGCGGAGTACCCAAGTAACTTTGGAACGGGTATACTCTTCAAATGAAGAAACTCCAACGTAGCAGCCTCGCTAGCAGTAGCATGGTGTTTGGGTCCGGAAATATGATAAGGAATCTTGACAATCGCTAGAAAGCTATCTTCCATACTCACGAGGAAGACGCGATTAAAGCCTCCCTCGGCTATTTTAGTGATTGATGCGGCATGTCCGTGGCTTTTGCCAAGGTGCTTTTCAACTTCTCGTAGAAGACCATCGGGGTTGAACTTGACGTGGCGTTCTCGTAAACGGAGATCTTCATTGTAAAGAAACCTGCCGGAGGTATATGAGAATAGCGTTTCGTATGAGGGAGCGTGGAGAGCGGATTTGGATGGGTAATATGATGTGTAGGGATGTTGAGATGTAGAGAATCTGCTTTTGAGTGACAGTGACTTATGACAATATGGAGATAAATTATATCTCTTTGAGATGCGCCTCAGCATGTTTATGGCGATGTATGAGTTGTATGTTATTTCTGCATTACAATCGCTCTGCAGGAATTCTAAGCATGGGTTAATGGTAACACAATGGAGAGTTAAACCACCTTCAATATTCTAAAGCTAAACCAAATGAGAAGGCCAATTGGAGTGAACTATAGACGTTACCTGATTAAAGTTCAGCATAAATCGTGTGGGGTAGCACGGTGGCTTTAGAGCACTCTGTTTTCTACTGTAGTGTCGTCGGGAACAACCTTAGGTAAGGACAATAATCAAAACAAACAAATCAAACTTGCTTGCCCGTATATAAGCTCCAGTTGAGATCGCTCTCGACTCTAAATTTAGAAGTAGTAAGTAAATGAAAGGCTTCGTTCGCTATGCGCAATGGATTTCAGCTATGTTGAGCCTTCTGAGATAACATTCAATAAGAAACTTTTTAGTTCCAAATTCTCAGAAATATTCCTAGTTGAGATTCGTGGGACAACATGTGTAACCCTTGCTTAGTTTCACATGTGTATTCAGTCTAATATCCTACCCAGCATCATGGGTATGATCCTGTCAAATATACGCCTCCAGGTCGTGAGACAGACATCCATATTTGGGAATCGACTGCGTACAGACGGCTGCGAGAGCACGGCCTCTGTGATCGTGGTATCGTTCCTCGCTTCTATGGAACAATTAAAAAGCTCGACCGGTCGCGGTATCAGCCTCATTTAAATATGTTCGTTGACGATGAATCCCCGCCTAGCGCCATCTTCCTGGAATACATTCCCAATATGGATTCCGTATACCCAGAAAATTACACAAAAAAGCGAGCAGACGGTTTCATCCGCGGCATCCAAGAAATCCACAAAGCTTTAATTTTGCATACTGATGCTAAGCCGAGAAATATGATGATTATTAAGGATGACCCAGAAAGGGTTGTTTGGCTTGATTTTGACCGAGCGCAAACCTATCACGCCGAGAGCATTACTGAAAGGCAAAAGGTGTTTATCGAGGAAGAAGAGTTAATGGTGTCTCAATTTATGGATTCCTTGGTCAGTATACACCCATTATTAATACCAACTCAGATTGTTACTTGACTCGAGCTGATGTTTTCATTGCGGAAACTTGATCACGAGCGAGGAGAAATAAATGAGACGTATCTATTATTGCACATGAAGTTGGACTTAAAAGTACAGTGGCACTGCAAACAATACTGAGTTCATTTTCCTTGATCGTAGCACTTTCTTTTACCTAGAGGCTCGTGGAGAGGCTTGTTTTCCACATATCTCACATGGCTGAGTTTCGATTCCTCTAGAGCTTAATATTTGAATTTTTATTGTTTGATGTTCCCATCGACTCGGTATCTGAGTGACTAGCTTTCCTTCATCAGAAGCAATTCTACTTCCCATATAAGATAATTTGTGGCTGACCGTAGCAATCTCAGATTTGGCTTATGGGTCATCCAGGTCATTAAATAAAATCTATAAATCTTTCCTTACCTCTTCCTTTAAGACTTTGCTCTCTTTCGGTGCTAAACTTATAAATCTGTTTGGGCCCGAGTGAATAATTGAAGGTTGAGTCTACTCGTTTCTTTTCCGCAGAGTGATTTCTACTATTTGTTTACTGTTTACAAAATGCGTCATTCTTTCCTACGCCTATTCTTGATCCGTACTGGCTATTATTTCAAGTAAGTACTAATATGCATGTTTGATATTTATTGTATAGATTTCTTTTTCAGTGCTAGAATTATTCCAGTACTTTGCGAAAGTTCACAAATTAACGGGTACATTTATTCTTTTTGGAATCTGCAGCCGTAGAACGATGAACTTCGCACCATCAAAACCGGCCTTTTGAAGCATTATTTCTCGCTGACTTGCCATGGAAAATACCTATAACTACCATTATCCAATACGTTCTGGCAGTGTTTAAACTAATCCATATACGTGTTGTGATATATATGTTTTTTTTTTACCTTCGCATCAAGAAACTGACAACTAGATTTGTGGAATGGGGAACTCAGGCTTTCGCCGAATGCTCATCTTCAGATCGCGCTGATACGCAAACCAGAATGTGGTAATTCGCCACGGGTTTCTCTTGTTCACAATCTCGAAATCGAAATGGTGAATCAACTGGGCCAGGAATTTGTGCAGTTCGACCTAAGATACAATGCGAGCGCAGTTAGTTCAATGGTCTCAATTGAGAGTTTGGAAAATGAAGGTTGGCCGCAAAGGCGATGGCACTGTAGTCACGGCTTACCAGAGCGATATTACGTCCGATGCACATTCTTGGTCCATTACCGCTAAAGGTCATCAGGGATGTGTCCCAGTACTTGGCCCTCGCTTCATCTTCTAGCCATCTCTCCGGTCGAAACTCGTCGGCATCAGGACCCCAGATTTCAGCGTCATGGTTCTGGGCGACGGGACTGATTCCTACTGCTGTCCCGGGAGGTATCTCCTGGCCGCGTACGGAGAAGCCGGGTGGTGAATATCGAAGCAGTTGAAAGACAATCGACGGCAACACCCGCGTCGCCTCTTTGACTACAGCCTGCAGGAAAGGTAGCTTTTGAGTTTGCAGGTAGGTGATTGGCCCTGTCAGGTTATTATCTTTGTAAAATTGATCGACCTCTTCTTTCAGCCGATTGTATACATGAGGGCTCATAGCCGTGAAGTAAAGACATGAGCGTATGCCAATGGAGGTGGTGTCAGCTCCGGCCCCGCTAGCAATCTATCAGTATGCACAGGAACCTTACAAATATAATAATGGACGACAGAAGAGTTAACAAGGAAGGAAAAGGGGAGGGCGTCTTACACAAGATTCATGGCCTCAACAAGGACCTCCCTGAATGATGCACGCTGCCCATCGGCAGTCTTCATCTTGCAAAAGTGGGATAGCAAATCTTGCCGGTCGTTTGGTTTGGTGCTATCCATTCGATTCTTCACTTTCTGCTCTGACCAGTCGCGGAATCCTCCGAAAGGTGGAGGTGCCCCAAATATAGTCGAGAGCTTGGTAACAAACGAATTATTGACAACGAATGACTGGCCAGGCAAGTGGCCTAAGATTGAAAGCATGATAAACCCAGTGAGGATGGCAGCGCGCAATCCCCCGACATCTTCCTCTTTCTCCAGATGACCGAGTTTCTCCCCGTAGGCCAATTCACCGATAACGTCGAACGCAAGGGCATTAGACCATTCAGACATGTTAACAACATTGCCTTGATCTGCTTGTTTACTTAACTTGGCCCACAGCAGGTCCAAACAGCTTTGAATGTAGACCTCGTATTTCATGATGGAGCTCATGGAATAGGCACTGGACAGTCGCTTGCGCAGGAATCCGTGGCGAGACTTGTCCAGCTTGGAAAATAATTGCGGTGTGGTATCAGGAACATCCCAGACATGATACCAGGTGGTCTTCATTGCCTCTGTTCCATGGCCATATAGAGTCTTCATGGCCTTTTCGTCGACAATAGCCAGTTCATTGGGTGTGATTCGAACTACACGTCTATATTTCTTGTGGATGCTGACGATATCGTGGTGCCAGTTCCCCCTAGAGTACTGGTATGTTCCCCGGTAGCCCGAAACTTTAGCAGGAAATGGGCCAGGAAAGTGTGCTAGTGGATGGAAGAAGACTCGATAAATCACAATCCACAACAGGAGGGCAATGATCGCAATGGTTAGCGGCAACACAAGAGATCGAACATGATAGTTATTGAAAGTATCTGCCTTTGTGATTTGGGCTGCTGAGAGTTTGCGGAGTTCAGCAAGACCAACGCGGACAGAGGGGAAGAGCGAACCCATTCTTTGTGCGTCGGGCTATGAGAAGTGTCGAATAGTATATTCTGGAATCTCTTAATTGAATAGAACAATAATATATATTTCATGCATGCATATGAGCTGGAAGCAGGAAATTCATTTTTTTACGTTCTATCACTCTTTCCCCCTTTTTTTGCGCTTTATTGTACTCCTGCTGTCTTTGCCATCAAACTCCGGCATCATTTCCCCCACATACCACACAAACCCAGATCAGTTCTTAATTTTTCTCCTAATCCGTTAATCCCCATTTTTCGTCAACTGATCGAAGCAAAATGGGTGCTCTAAGCACACTGTACTCATTCACGTAAGCGCATCTTCGTGAAAGATTTGTTACTCTGGAATAGAAGAGTATTTGCAGAAGCCTACCCCACTTGATAGAGCGAAAAATAACTAAAGATACCTTATCCTCCTCCCGTATAAAAGAATATTCTTCTCTACTCCACATTTTCTTGTGGGGAAGCATGACCCATAAAACGTTGACATTTCCGTCAGGCATTCTAGGAAATACGGCATCTCGTGGCTTGGAATGAGGAGATACATAGATTGAGGTATTGCTAGAGAATTTAAGCCCAACAAGCTTCTCTCCAATATTATCCAATGTGGGAAACTGCTGTTCATGAAGGGGTTACTAGGAATATATCGAACCCCACAGCACTGAAATATATCAGTTGTCATTCGCTACATATAGAGATCTAGACAACTTGTTAATCGCTTCCTTGAACTTAAATCTGTGTGGGGGTTTTGGCCCGGGGGGAGCACATATTTAACCCGTAATTAGATAAAGAAAGTGTAGAATGTGGAGCGATTCGGTTAAATTAATTAATTTATGGCCGGATAAAGTAGCCAAGAATATAATGAAGGTAGCTTTAGCTTTACATATATCGTCTCTTCATTTCTGTTGTTTTTCATTCGACTTTTTCCTGTTTCTTTGGCCTTAAGATTCTGCGCCCTGGCTTCAATCATGGATAAATAGAATGGTCTAACCTGGATATAGTCTTAGGAACGAAACAAGTCTTCAGCCGCTTTCTTGTTCTCCTGTGTATTTATTCTGTCTATGTATAGCTTACAGGAAGTCATTGTGTTTGTTATTGTTAATTTACCCCTCTTACCCCATGCCCAAGGAACCTAGTCTGACCCTGAGTCTTTGGCTATATTTTCCCCCTTCGCTTGCTACCACGAAGACTGTTTCCTTGAAACAGAGCCACGCACGAAGCCCTCCCATACAAGATGACCTTGGCTTCCAGTGACAAAAGGCAGGGGGTTTTTTGTCTTGTCTCTAGTATCTTCCCAGTCTTATACTTTTCCCTCTTGAGCATGACAAAACTTGGACGACAGCACTGAATATTTTCCAGATACAGGAGCGATGTGACGAGCTGCATGTGACTGCACAATATAGCTGCAGCTTTCCATGAGAACCATGTTCTGTCGATGTCGCAGGATAAACAAGGTTGCCATTAGACATCGGATTGTCTATTTTGAAGACCAGGTTCCAAGCTGCCTCTGCTGCTGCGTATGGCGGGATGATCTGGATGTGACACCTCTGAGAAGCAGACAAGATAGCTGACGAGGAATTTATTCCTCATGTGATCTATTTTCATTTGCTCAACTAGTATTAGAGAGCACGGAGAATCTAGAGGTTAGGCCGAGTATTCGTGGTTATGGTATTGAAGTGCTCCTGATATTGTGTCGCAAGAAGTCTCAGAGTGGCTCCCATCTTCTTGGTGATTCCCCACACCCAGACCTACAGAAACGAACAATGTTATTCGGACTTCAAATCAGAAAAGAAGATGGACTTACATCATCCAGAAAAGTGGCCCAGGCTCTTGCAAGAGTTGCTGCCAGCGAATTTTGCTCATCATGCTCACCTTCCATCTCCGTTAGCAGATCCTTTAGACGACCGATTATTTCGAGCTCCTCCAACTCAGGTGGATGGTCTTTCCATTGCATTTCCAAAGTATGCACCCATTTTGTCAATAACAATGCTGTTACCCGTCCGAGCATTAGCAACATAAAAATGATGCGCTCTGGGAAGGAATGGAGATTTACCACTATCCCAGCCCGCTATGGCTTGTTCAACACTCCAGTGGAGGGCAGCTGTCTTGCTTACCAGAAGATGCCCAATAGTCACTGGGATAAAAAATCCTTCAAAGGCCCGCTGAGAGGCCTTAGTCATAAAACCTGTCCTCTTCAGGGTGGCATTTGTATACTCCAAGACGGACTTCGTAATCAAATCTTGGCCATTACTAAGGAGCGACAGTTTGTTGAAGGTCATACTCGGTAAAAGAAGTCGCGATGACGCGGAACGGAGCATCGCCGCACAGTTGAATAGTAAAGTGCTCTCTGGATCATCCCAGGCAATCTTGTAATCCTTCGATCTGCCCTCCAAAAGTGAGGCTTGACACCTTTCGAGCGCAGATATAGCTGTGTGCTGAAGGGCTGTGTGGAGATTGCTATGAACCCACGAATTGAGAGAGAAGGGACCAACTGACTGGGCGAGCCGATTTAAATGCCACATATAAATGTTCGTAGCATGCATGACGACCAATGCAGTGAAACTGGAAATTGGCTGGATTTCCGTCGCTCCTTTGTCATGACTCGGGACCTGAATCATGCTTTCCAATACGCCATGGAGTGTTTGCGTATTTCTAGCTCGAGTCTTTCGCATCTATTCCCACTGTTCCATTGTCTCTGCAGTCCGTGTCATCTCATCGCTGGGAACTTCTATAAGTAGGTCCTGTTCGCAGGCGAAGCCGGGCGTGATGTCGAAGGCGATGAGAAGGAGATTGCTGATTATGAAAACGGCACATAGCACTCTCTTGGTCTCTTCGCAATAGATCCATTCGGTCCATGTCATTCCTTTATCTTTATCTAGACTGGACAGGGTCTGTTGCAGAGCGAGTCGATTCCACTGGTAGTCCTGCAGCAATGCATTAGAAATGTTCCTTATCCTCGGAGAAGCCAGTTCGGAACTACCAGCGTAAAGGAACCCATTGTGTTGAACACTTTAGTACATATTTTCACTTTTCCCGCTGAATATAGCAAAGAGGGCGAGGAGAATTCTGCTTTGCATGACCCATATGCTCTCGCGGGAAGCGATCTTAGCCGGCGCGATGGAGTCAAATGAGATCTGTGAAACGTCAGCCCAGAACTTTAAAGGCGAATGTAATAAGAATAATGGATTTACCACTCTTTCAGCGAATTCATACAAGATATGTGCCTTTCGATGGCTTAATCGATATAATGCCCCAATACTGGCCATGACTAGGATCAACGGGATGGGGGGTCTGAGATGGCAAGAAGGAGGGAAGATGTATGATCGGCAGGTGAGGGTGAAAGGCATCAATATAACTGTTGATGAACTGGTCCAATTCCTTGTGACTAATACTCGTAGCAAGCGAGCATCCGCTACCAATCTTCTCAGATGTGTCGCGAGAAATTTTTTCAAAACACGCCTGGTCAACCCTTTTCTTCGGCGGTTTCTCGGCATGGTCCCGTAGTATTTTTGGGAGATGTGCAGTGAGCTTTCTAGGTTCTTTGAACCATACATCTACCGAGGAAGCACCACCATCAATGAGGAAGTTAAGGTAGTCTAGACCATTATCATCGAAACTATCACCGTGTTCCATGTGCACCGCCATGGGGCTCCCGAGGTTATTCTCATATACGGCAAGGCAATCGCTACTGGATGGATCAAATGCATTTCCTAGGTTATGCTGGTTCTGTTCAGCTGCTAACTGAGTCTGGTAGTCTGGGAGAAAGGCTGTGTAAGAATCCACAGGCTGATTCTGCTGCTCCGGTCGAACTAGTGCGAGGTCTGCTTCCTCTAAATCCTGGTGATCTTCCGAGATTTCGCATCCAGCATCATTCAGAAGTTGAGAGAAGGGAATATGGTTCTCCACGGAGACATTATGGACTTCCATATCACTGATGCGGTGAACAGCCGACTCTGGTACTGTGAACGTTTTGTCGTTTGCGCCGCTTAAGGAAATCTCAAAATCCGGTGATGTCAATCGTCCCAATGCCGTTCAGTCAGGATGGCTCGGAGGCGATTGGCCTGCATCACATGCCCCGTCGATGAGGGTTTCTGGACCAGACGATATTGGCAGGTCCAAGCTAGGATTCATTTGTCTACGAGCCCGTTCGTCAATATCGGTATCTGAGCTTCCGCTGGGATCCGAGGGCGAGTTTCGGGTATTGTTTCGATCCGTCGGCTCCTTATACTGGTCCGCGTGTATACTGCGCTCATGTCGGCGGACCAAATCCTTGCATTCAACGGTAAGCATGGCTCTGAGAAGATGGGGGTAATAGCCAGACTAACTTTCGACCATATCTCTTATAACAGTATTGGCAGACATAGGGACGCTCTTGCGTATGCATCAACTCGTGTCGTGCGCAGTGTTCGCTTCGTTTGAACGCCTTGCTGCAGAAACTGCACTTGAAGGTTTCATACTAGCTGCACTTCGAAAGAGTTCATATTATCTCTCTTTTTTTTTAAGATTTAGGACACTTATAGAGAGGCATAGCTAGTTAAATAAACTACATTATACATATTGTCTCATAAAATTATACAATAACCTCTATATTAGACTTCTGGTCCTGTCGACGCCAATAGCTTTCCTGCATATAAATTGTCAAATCAAATCTGTCATCTTGGTTCTTTGATTACTATTTGATTACTAGTAGTCGGTTTCTTTGTCTGATTAGGAGGTCAAATATGGGTTCAACCACCTCCCTCTAGATCCAAGCGTTAAGCAAGCAATTAGCAGTTATCTAGACCACTACAGATAGAAAATAACAGTTACTCTGCTTCCGTGTCCTAGGATTCGACGGATCCAGATGTAGTTTAGCTAGGCAATTCTATGACATCGTGTTGAGTTGGAGTTCTCGCCAGCTAGTATCTTAAAGACCCTAGTAGGTAGTCATAACACCTACATAGACTCTACAACCACTGTGGGATCATGGTTCTTACTTAGCATATCCAGAATTTACCTGTATTCATTATATTCCATAAGATAGACTCTGCAGCTAATATAGGATCAAGTGTTGTCACGGATTGCCGTCATCAAGTTTATCCTTTCATATTGTAATTCATAGCTACATGATCGAAACTATGGAACAGGTTAGAAGAAGGTTGATCCATATTGATGAAGTTTCAAATTCGTGATAGTAGCACCACAAAGCAGCTGTCCGGAACTACCGTGTGAAGGGTCAATTTTTTTTTTAGCTTGAGATGATCGCGGTTAGAGTATATAGAGAATCTGAGAGAGAAAATATCACCAAATTTAGCCTCATTCCATGACGTGCTCTGTCCCGTCTTTTTCGTCAGCGTCCAACTCTATGTGCTTCTTTCCCTTATAATCTCGCAAGTCGCACCCGCATGAGTCCTCGAACCAGCACAATAGACTTACTATAAACACAATCACCCAAACTATCACACAAGCAACATGTCACACAGTTTGTACACAGACGAGACGCCTGCAGCTGTCAAGAATGCAAATGTATGATTTGGCATCATCTTGAACCATGAAGATGAAGATGGACTAATATGTCTGCTCTTTCAGGGTCTGCACCTCCTGACGCATAACACGCCCAACGGCCAAAAGGTCCAAATCTTGCTGGAAGAACTGCATGATGTCTACGGCACGGAATGGACAACCACGGTAATTGACATCGCCAGCAGAGAACAAAAGAAGGACTGGTTTCTGCGTTTGAATCCAAACGGTGTGTGACCCTCGCGAATGTACCAGTGGAAGAAACTTCCTGCTCATAGGGAATTGACTGTACCAGGCCGGATTCCTGTCCTAGTCGACAGCACGCGGAACCCACCGTTCCCAATCTTTGAATCATCATCAGAGCTCCTATATCTTCTTGATATTACTGATAAGGACTACGTCTTCAGCTTTGCGGATGAGCTGGAGCGCAGCGAGAGCCTCCAGTGGCTCTTCTTCTGGCACGGTGGTGGTGCTCCGTTTCTAGGACAGATCAGGCACTTCACCTCTGTAGCGCCTACTAAGATTCCTTGTAAGTGCTCTGGTCTGGGCCCTCGTTCTCTTCCCCTTCCTGATCATTGTGGCCGTGATGCTAATCTTTTAGACGCTATTGAGCGCTTCAAAAACGAGACGCTGCGTATTTATGGCGTGCTGGAGATTCACCTTTCCGGAAAATACACAGGTAAGATACGCGACTACCTGGCTGGCAACGGAAAAGGCAAGTATAGCGTTGCAGATATTGGAACATGGTCATGGGTCAAGGACTGGAATCGCAGCTTCACTGAGGACGAAGTGAGGTCTTTCCCTCATCTTATCCAATGGATTGCGCGGATCGCTCGACGGCCGGCCGTTCAACGGGGCATTGGCGAGAAATACCGCCAGTAAGTGCCGAGATAGCGGGTTTTATCGGAAATAAGA
This sequence comes from Paecilomyces dactylethromorphus, assembly GCA_029606265.1. NCBI lineage: Eukaryota > Fungi > Ascomycota > Eurotiomycetes > Eurotiales > Thermoascaceae > Paecilomyces > Paecilomyces dactylethromorphus. The sequence continues at coordinate 770,998 of JAPVCE010000038.1, forward strand.
TAGAAAAAAGCGCCGAGCTAGCCTAGCCTGAATGAATCAATCTTCGTTCACATCTGTTCCTATCATTGTCGAGAAACAACAGGTAATTTCGGCTAGAGAAAGCACGCATCCTCCTCCCGTGGCCCTATTTGGTAAAACACGATCATGTACTATCCACGTGGCGTTGGGTGGCTGACAGATTTGGTGGCCGGTAGTGCTGTAAGGTTCAGCCATATGTTTAGTAGAACAGTCAAGGTTTTCTATAATGAATCAATCCAGATAAGAAGGAATTTTGGGGTTATTAGGAATCCTCATTACCAAATAAGAGCGGAATGGCGATAAAAAAAGGATAGATTAAAAGATGAGACAATTTTGAACTATATTATATACTACTTCCTGTATTATTACTTTTTTTTAATAGGTCTTTCCACAAGTATTATAAGCAAGGTTATATAGAACGCGCCCATCTCTTCCCTAGCGGTGTCCTCGTGCCGATGACGAAGGGGGAACGTGTCTGATATTTATATGAAGCGTACTCGAATGTTCTACTAAGTTAACACGGGGCAGCTAATTGGTATCTTATGCTGCTAATCGTTCCAATTCTCATGTAAAGTGGCCAAGTCTACCGTCCCCAACTCTTTTAGGTATTTGGTGATCTCCACGGGGTCGTTGCGTGCTTCACGCGCGGTTGACCCGTTACCGAAATAGTCAAACCGATTGTTTCTGGAATTTTCAAATCTTTCAAAAACAAAGTCTTCCCAGCGAGGGTCTCGTAGAATGTCAATCCGGTGGTGGCCCGTTCCTGGCCACACCAGAAGGACTCTAGACTTCCCTGGGCCAGACTTGGCCCAACTATGACAAGAATCGGCCATGGTAGTGTTTTCAAAATATCCGTTTATAATGTCATTAAAATCATCGGTGGCTTCCTGCGAAGGGGATACTGCTTTATAGCTTTGACTCTGAACCTTTCGGATAACCTTGGCGATATACGTCGCGGAGACTTCACACTGGAGTGGTATGCTACCACCGCTAGGATTTCCCTGGGACTGATTATGTATAGGTATGGAACTATTTCCACAATAGAAAGGAGTTGCTCACCTGGAGAACAAAGAAATAGTTTGGAATATTTGGTGCCATAATACCTAGATAGGTTTCTGAGTATCCGATGGGTCCATCCGCAGCCCAGAGCTGTTGCAGATCTATCCCATCCTTGCCAATGGTGGGAAATCTGGGAAGATAGCCATTAGTAAAGCCTGTCGCCGCAATAATGGCATCTACTTCTCGAAGTTGGCCATCTTCCGTTACCAAGCCTGTGCTAGTTGCATGAGAAATTTTGGTGTCGATATACTGAGTTTTCGGATGAAGTAGAGCCTCGATATAACCTGGCGCAGGGGTAAGTCGTTTGCAACCGGGCGAATAGTTGGGGATGAGACGTTTTAACCAGTCCTCATTCCCTTCTAAACGTTTGGACAGGTATTGAAATAATTTTTTTCTCATTTCGTCATTTGCAGTACTTCCCTTGATATGACCTCCCCAACGGCTATGGAGACCCAGTTCTAGCCTCCGACGATAATCCAAATATTCAGAAGGATTATTAGCCCAGGCCTCCTGCTGCTCCTTAGTATATGCAACACCGCCGGGCGATTCCGCAGTTGCCTGAATATAATCCTTTCCTAGTGCCGGTAGAATCCACACTTTGGATTGCACATAATGGTGAATCTCACTGACATATGGGAATAGAGCTGATAAAACTTGTAGGCCACTGGCGCCGTTACCAATCACAGCAACTGATTTATCCTTGTAGTCAAACTCAGGATCCCAGTTGGCGGTATGCCGAATGTGTCCCTGGAAGAGGTGGAGATTCGGGATATCAGGCATCTTCCATTGACTCAATCGGCCCTCTCCAGAGACAAGGAAGTCGCCCAGTTCCGTATGTATCTTCCCAGTCTGCAGATCTTTAACTTGCACCGACCACTGAGAGACTTCATCCAACCAGGTCGCTTTGATGACCTCATGCTGGAGACGAAGGTGTTCCGTGACGCCATACTTCTCAGCGACACGCTCATAGTATGCTTGGATCTCGGATCCTGGAGAATAATATTGGGACCATTGAAGATTCGGCTCAAAAGTTAGTTCTGGTTAATGTTTAGCCTCAAAACACTATATGGATAATAACCACAAGCTCACGATAGCAATGAGAGGGCACATCACAGCGGACCCCCGGGTAGATATTTGTGGCCCAGGTGCCACCCTAGAAGGATCATTAGATTCATAGCTCAGATTAACGGTACGGGAAGACTTCTTAGTCTACTTACTACAGCCTTGTTCTTGTCGAAAACAACATACGAAAGGTTAGGAACTTTCCTTGGAATCAGGATCGCGGACGCGATTCTGGCAATTCCTGCCCCCACGATGATCAACTAAGCAATGATCAGCTGGCTGAAGGACGCAAGTAAAATTAACCCCTCGCAAAGTGGATGTTACCTTGACTGGACGCTGTGGATTGAAACATCGTGGCCGCGGATAATACGGCAGCCGTTCAGGATGTCTTTGTGGGACTGATTCACCCTGGGTGTCAGCAGCTGTGGGAGACATTGTCACTGTTGTCAGAATAGTTCAAGATGATTCTTGACATGAAAGTGATCACTTGGATAATATAGCAACATGTCGAAGTTTAGCCGAGGTGGCATCACCAATGTCTTAGGACTTCGAGCACACCATGTCAGCCACGCATTAGCTTCGGTCAGCCAGAAGCCGCTGGAGAAAATAACTCAGTGTGACTGTGATGTCGCAAGAAAAGCCATCCGTGGCGTATTTTTTGTGATATCTAATGGTTCGCCACGATTCGCAGCCTCAACCTCGGCCCTGAGGACTCTGTATTAAATAGTGTCAATAGCTATCGGACTAATCTATGAAAAGGAATCATTGTATTAGAATTTCGGTCTTCATCTTGTGCCAGTTTATTCGCGAACATAACCACAAAGCCATAGGTATTAACGGATAAGACTATGGCAAATATTCAGTATCCCGTGTTGTCGGCAAGCGAGAATCCAGGGTATATCCATGCTGGAAATATATCACAACCGGCTGCCGACAAGGTGAGTGAACTATTGCGTACAAATCATGAGAAGTATCACATTCTTTTCAATCGAATGGGACTACACAGTGCGTTCTTCCCCCCTCTCTCTTCGTGACTTGTTTGGCTTTGAATGAACGACTATTGAACATTTCTTCTTTTTATAGATCATATAGTTCACCACCTCCTTGCCATCTACGCAATCGGTGCAACACCAGAGGACCTGCAGAAGGCATGGGATCTCAATGTTCCCTATCAACTTCAGATCGAACCTGTTCTGCTGGATCCTATACCTGCAGAGGACCCGCTTGATGACTTGAACATCTTTCGCAGTTATGTGGGTCAGCACGAGCGCTATGGTGACTTTGTGCGCTTTTTTACAGCAGAAGTCGCACGCCAGGGCGTCGAGAAGACTGTCAACCGGTATCTATTCGCGGGTGACGAGCTGGCGGATGATTTGTTGGCGAGACTATTTGACGGTAAGACTCACGACGTTGCGTATGTTGACGACAGCTATAAATAACGAATCAATTTTCTCTGACAGGCTTTCTCCATCCATTAATTCATCTTGGATATGGCATTGAGTTCAAGCAGCCTGCTCTTGTCGTCGAGGCACTTGCTCAGGCTGCTATCACTGAGTTTTGGATCGGAGATATTCTGAAGCCTGCTATTGAAGCACGAAAGAAGCAGCGGGCACAGTATCAAAACTTGTCCAAATCATTGGGTGATCCCACTCTGATTTCTCTTTATGACCGGATTCACGCAGATCCTGCTGTTGCAGAAGCGGTCCGCCTTGACAGTCCGCCCAGCAAGTTACCGCACAATGTTATCCCGAATGCAGGAAAAGTGATCCTCCCCTATCTATTGGAATATGCAGCCGAGCCAGATCAGCTCAAAGAGAAGAGCATTGAACTTGTCAATTCGAGTATCTATGTTGCGGCTGCAGCGCAGAAACCAGGAAAAGTCGCAATGTTCGATTTTGTTCTCATCCATGCCGCGAATTCGTCCATCTGGCTGCCTTTGCTCGTCGACCAGGATTGGATCTCTCATGAAAATAAGGCGAGACTTCTTGAACTCAAAGCTTGGGCTGATCTTACTGGGTACACCATCAGTAGTTGCCCTGCATTGTATCCAGACCGGATTGTTCACTATAAACAGAAGAAACCGGGTGACTGGGACAGTGTGTTCCAACGTGCAGCTAAGTACAACGACGATGGCCATACAGCCAAATTAGTTCGGGCCGCCTACGCTGCAGGGCAGTTGTCGGAAGAATTTGTGGGTACACCTGGATTCTTGCTCCATTCTGATCATAGTTTGCAAGTCGCTCACATGGCCCTGGACTCTGTGGACCAAATGAATGAACCGGACTACAAGCTACCTGATCAAGAGACGTACGCCACTCATTTCCACCAGGAGCTTCAGCGCATCATCTTTCGCTGGGTGAGGTGGGCAGGGGCGGAGGGGGCTTGGGACTACATCCCAGACCTTACTACCACGGCATAGGCCAGAAGAATAGTCTAGTTAGAGTTAGGAATTGCGTTTACATTTCCAGGTGCTCCTAGAATAACCGCAAGTCTAGAGCACTTTTACAGAATACAAGCTGATGTTTATTCGTATACATCTGCAATTTCCGTTGTAGGAATAAAGTTTCCTTATGTAGATAACATAGAAAATCTCGGGAGACAAAACATATTAGACGATTTCTGAAAAGTCGACTAATCTTAGGTAAATATCCAGACATTCACTTCTCGATATCTGATTGGGATCTTGTAAGTTCCCAAAGTTGAGCGTGTGTGATTCAAGCATTTGCCTATCAACACATTTCATCGGCATGTCTAACATTCCATATATTATTAAGCGGAAGCAAGAGTGTTCTCCAGTTTAGACAAACGGCGGCATTTTGGCTATGCTCGGCTAGACTTGTTCGGAAGAGGCCATAGCGTCTTTAGGTTCCTTATCTCCATGTGAGCGCGGCTAAACCCGGAAAGCCATATATTCTGTTGTAATTTGTCCAAAATCTTGAAGATGCTTTGATTGTTTGACTAGTTCGTATAGTAATCTTGTTAGCTGAGTGGAATGGATTATGAGGATATTGATAATATTCTGCCGGAACATACTGTAGAAGCAAGAGATAGGATCCTGGGGGTATTCCCGGGCATTCCTTAGAATAAGGGGAACTAGATTGTGACTGAACTACCGGTCAATAAAACCTTATCCAGCCAAGCCTTATAATATGCCTTGGCCTATTTTGTGCCCAAGGTTAAGCTCAGATTATAGTTAGTAGTCACCCAAAGGGTCTCTATTACCGCAACCGGCACCGGAGTTAGTTTCGGGATTAAGAGAATTTCCGCTTAGTATGAGGTAATGTTGGAGGATGAGGTAGTATGAAGAATGGCTTCACATGGCTGAGTCTCGATTCAATTGTGGCTTAACATTTGAACAATTTACGGCTTAATGTTGCCATCGACTCGATATCTAAGTGGCTATCGCGTTTAGGAGCAAGAGCGCTAAGGGAGCTTAGAATTTTGACACAGCAATGGTAGTGAGCACTAAAGAGAAATCGTAAAACAAACTCCAAAACAATCTAATTTTTCCAATGCCTTGACATATTCCTCAATAGTGGCTTGACTATCAATTTCTGTAGATATGCTGTCATAACATAATGATATTGCGCTACACAGGCCCTCAAATTTTCTTAGGGTATAAGAGAGACTGTATACAGAGTACCTATAAATTGTTATTTTGTATCGGTTATGCCCGAAAGTAAAGCAACTTTTGCGCAGGAAACTATTTCTCGAAAGCCATGTCTTCAGAGCAGGAGTCAGCCGAAAACAAAGTCGGCGAAGGCTTCGTTTCAGAATCTCTTTCTCGAGAAATACCGAAGTCCAACCATGAATCTCCAGTACCGCCGTCGTCAATTCCTTTTTTTCGGTCGACGAGATTCCAAGCTGCAATACTGGCCGCTGTATTTTTCTGTGGAGCTGGCATGTATGGAGCCTTGCTCTCGCTGGGAGCCGGTGGGCTTGTTAGCCCAAGGCTATATAACATTACCAGCGGCATGTTGTACGCGTTGAATTTCGCCTTCTCATTCGTAACTCCAGCCCTTATCAATGTACTAGGTGAGAGGTATGTGTTGAGCTTGGGTGTCGTTTCATATAGTGTATATGCTGCATCCTTGTACTGCAATAATAAATTTGGCACAGTTTGGTTCCTGTACTTTGGGTCCACATTACAGGGAATCTGTACAGCCTTCCTATGGTAAGAACATTGGTTTCTTTCTCCTTTATTTCACGATCTCCCATCTTCTCTCAATTCTTAGGCTAAGTTTTCAATAGGGTCGTACAGGGAGCTATTGTGATGGCATATCCTGAGCCGAACTTCAGGGGGCGATTCAGTACGTTACCTTTCCCCGACCTACGAGTATGCTCAGAAATAGTGACCGTCCAATGAAACAGTTTCAATATGGCCCGCTTCCATCAGCATTGGGAATATGGTCGGTGCCCTAATCACCCTTGGTATAAATGCAAAGTCTCGTTTGGCTGGTGCAATTAGCACAGGTGAGGATAATCACATGTTCCTCCGATAGCATTCGCTAATGAAGAGATATACAGTCTCTTATATACCTCTAATCACAATCGCTGCTCTTGGTCCATTTTTTGCCCTTCTTTTGTCCCTTCCACATCAAGTTGTCCGGAGGGACGGGTTGATCGTTCAGACGAATAAACTGCCCAATGCGCTAGAGGAATTAAAGCGGGTATTTTCAGCATTGAGGAGAAGAGAGGTATGAGAACAACTTTCTCATGCCATTTGAATCTATCGTACTGTTCTAACAATCATGTAAACAGATCGTCCTACTGCTGCCCTGCTTCATCTACGCCCAGTGGTATATCTCCTATCAAAGCACATTCACAGCGGTATACCACTCCGTCAGAGGTCGTGCTCTTATTGGTTTTTTGAGCTCGATATTCGGAATTTCAGGGACATTTGCCGCCGGCAGCTTTCTTGACATTGAATCGATTAAGAAAAGCACCAAGTTTACGCGACTGTATTATATCATATATGCATCCTATACTGCTATATGGGTAGCTTTGACAGTAATTCAGTGGTATTATCAGAAAACACATCCCTTTGGTCTGGATTGGTCTCAGGGAGAGTACTATATTGGTTTTGTTTTTCTACTTCTATGGGCGTGAGTTCATCTGAAGTCTATTGAAAGCTAGAGCACTAACTTCGATTTAGCTTTATTGATCATGCATTCCAAACATATACTTATGCCTTGGTCGCTACACTGAGTCAAGATATCGATGAATTGAGTCGTTACACAGCTCTTATGAAAGCTGTGAACCTGGGTGGAGCAGCACTTGCTTTTGGAGTCCAAGTCGAATGGAGTATGATGGGAGCTGAGGCCTTCCTGTAAGTTGAGGTTCTATCCTTTTCTTCTCCTTTCCACTTTTGCTATGTCGTCTACTTCCTTCATCTGAAACAATTCTATTTCCATATATAAGATAATTTGTGACTGACCGCTGCAATCACAGATTTGGCTTATGGGTCGTCCAGGTCATTCCCACATGGTTGGTGGTGCGCAAAGTAGAAGATATAGAACCTGTGAAATCCTAGGAAGTTGTGGTGAATAATACACACATAACAAATAAAGTCAATCGTCTAAATTGAGTGGGAAAGAAGAGATATAATGAAAGTGGAGTTATCATAACTATCTACTAATTTTTCCAAAATTCTTGCTGGTGAGGACTCTGTGACTTGATGTTGTATTATAGAACTGCTTAGGTTAGCGTTACATAATTCCTTATGCACAAAGCAGAGATAGAATAACTATATAATCTTTTTAACTATTAATTGAAAGAATTGGTAATTAATTTAATCTTATAATGTTTAAATCTGAAAAAAAAAAAAAAAAAAAAAAAAAAAAAAAAAAAA